>CM018032.1:59064421-59664421 GCA_008638375.1 Nyssa sinensis
AATTATATTGACATTTTCTATTTTTACTAACAAATTAAAGAAATCTTTTTTTCTGTCTTTTTTTTTTTATCAAAATGAAAAAATACCCTTTCATAATTTTTTTTTTTTACATTTTTTTCAATTTTGACTAAGTTTTTCTAACTTTTTTAAAAACAAAATTCATTTTATATAAAATAAATTTAAAGTAAATAAGTTACATATTTTTTAAAATATAATGTTTTAATTAATATTTATTTAAAAATTAAAAAAAATAAAAAAAGTTGCCAAAATTAAAAATATGCAAAAAAGAATAAAATAAAATAAAATAGACATTTTTGTTATTTTGAGAAAAACATACTAAAGGAGAGGTATGTATAGTTTGATAATAAAAGTAAGAGAGTAGTGTAATTTCAGAAATCTTAAGAAATATTTTTACAATTGTAAAATTTTAAAGAGAATTTAGTATAATTTACATTTTCTATTTTTTATTACTATATTTCTTGATTTTTGTTAATAAATCTAGGAGTTCTCTCTCCTTTCAAAACTTTCATATTTTCATAAAAACTCGTCAAGATTTTACTTCTTATGTTTTGTTTCCTTAAATTTATTTTATGAATCTATTACTGATTCAAGATGATCGAATATTATTTCTGAACCGTCACCTTGATAAAACCTTTTATAGATACTTTTAATAAATAAAAATGTAAAATTTTCTATTTTATCTTAAAAAAAAAAAATAAAAGTACATTTGACAATCATTTCTTAAAAGTAAAATCAATCAAACATTACTCTTAATTTTTTGCTTATTTAAATAAAAAAATAAAAAATATCTAAACTTTGTTACTAAACATTTACTAAATAAATATATTAGATCCAATTCTCATAATATTTTCATACAAACTTGTTTTAAACTTTTAATTGAAAATTTTCCTCTTTTCCTTTTTGCTTTTGTTTCCTGTAATACTGATTGATATTTGGTATATGGGAACAAAAATATCTGTTCTATATAGACAAGGATCCAACAATTCTATGCAACTTACAGCTATTGATGATCTTGCTTCCACAAATTGAATGGTCCAAATCATTTTAATAATTAATTTGATAATTTTTTTTTTTAAACTTAGTTAAGAATCAATAGTATTAATATTTCTACCAACCTTCTTCTTTTTGTCCATACAATAACTTAAATATTATATTTTTTTCTTAAATTTAATAAATAATGTCACTAAATTAATACTTGTTTCAATTCATAATTTATTAACCTATGTAATAAGAAGATGGGTTTCTAATTTTATTTGCAGTGTAATTATTAGTAAAGTATGGTCCAAAGAGGGTGATTGAGTGGTCCAGAAAGGAAACTTTTTTTTTTTTTTGAGTTCGCAAGTTCGACTATCACTATTTACATCTTCGAGACTAGCCGTCAGTCTAAATTAGTAAATCAAGTGTTTAGCTCGATTCTCATTTTCTACATCTTTGAGGTCAGCCATTACTTTCACTATCTACATCTTGGAAGCTAGCCGCTAGTCAAAATTAGTAAACCGAGTGTTTAACTCGACTCTTACTATCTACATCCTTGAGACCAGCCACCAGTTCTAAGTTCGCAAGTTCAATTTTCACTATCTATATTTTTGAGGTCAGTCATTAATTAAAATTAGTAAATCAAATATTTAACTAACCCTAAGAAACTGTGCATGAAATACATAACTCTTAACGACCTTAGGAGGCTGTGATGAAATACGCTATTAGATGAGGCCTTGTGTATTCAATATTTAAGTTTTCATGCATTGAGGGTAGTACTGTAATTTTATCCAGAAAACGATGGAAATTTCGTATCTCACTTGAATAGTTGTAGCGGGAACACGAGCACAACTTGCGAACTTTTAAAATTTAGTATCTGGAGGAAGTTGGCAGAGAAAGCCTGCTCATCTGCACCCGCACATGACAAGTTTGGGACCTTCAAACTTTTTACTTGTCCAAAATACCCCCCATGTCATCTCCAATCATCAAAAAGATCCATCTTTTAATGCTCCAAAAATCTTTCACCAACCTTCTTTATCATGCATAACTCTGTAATTATATTTTAACTTTCTATATAATTTTTGAATATTATACGAATTTTTTCTGTCAAATTGTCAGGAAAAAAATAATGAATTTATACTTTATTTTTATAAATAATTACATTAATTTCTCTTATAATATCTAATAATTGTATGAACTTTCCTAATAATTTTATAAACGATAAAGAAAGTTAGTGTAAAATATAATAATATTTTAGTCTATATAAAAAATTGAGTTAAAATTCTAACACCGTAAATGAAAAATCTTGTATGAAGTCTAGAAAAAATCAGTGCAATTTCACATAACACGAGGGAGGTGCTTCTAATCAATGACGGATGCATGGGAACGAAGGGAGGCCATGCCCTCAATTCTGGATATTGTATTTTTACCCCTAGTATGTTTGAATTTTTTTTAACAATACAGGGCCTGACCCTCCAATTTTTTTTAAAATATTTATATGAATCCTTCAAAATTTTAATACTTGCACTTTGAATCCTACAAAATTTGAATATTGATTTTTTGTCACTAATATTTTTAGAATTTTTTAACAAAATAGGACTTAGCCTCCTAATTTTTTTTTCTATATAAATTCGTATAAACTCTCGAAATTTTAATACCAGTAGATTTTCTATAACTAAAATATCTAAATTCAGCTATAAGATATATAATCGAGGAGAAGTTAATGTAATTATCTTTATATTTAATTATCATCTATTTTAAGAGGATGGTAGTTTAGATATAACTGGAAAGCAAGAGGGCCAATTAAGTCAATTAGCAGAAAAGGGCAGTAGTGACCTAGCTTTAAGGGGTGTGGTCTCCCTAGAGGGTGCATGTGAATGTGGTATGGGCCAGCGAAGGCCTGAATGGAAGAGAGAGAGAGGAAGGAGAGAGACAGTGGGAGGGGATGCGCAGTGCGCAAGGGGGGGGCACATGGGAAGCACATGCAGAGGAAAAGAGAAAGAGAAAGAAGAGGAGGGAGAAGTACTATAGGTTGGAGAGGGGATGGCATGTGACAAAGGTCAGACAGTGAAGGCAGCATGAAATGTACAGCATGTTCTGCACATTCCCAGCACGGTACTGATCCCAGTGCCATTTGCTGCTTCAATTCATTTGCACACTTGCATTTTAATTATCACTTTTTTTCTTTTTTTAATTGATAATTATACTTGGATTATCCAGTTTGTTACCACATGTTTGCATGTGATCATTTCTCCTCCCTCTCTCTCTACCTGGTATGTGTGATTATTTTCTAATTATTAAATATGAACTCTTTTGCCATAGTCAAATTTTTCCGGAGGGATGTCTTTCCAAAATACCATCATTATTTCCAAATATGTCTGCGGCAGAAATCATATTAGTACATATATATATATATATATATGTATATGTATATGCATCCCCCCCCCCCCTCCCACACACACACACACATATATATATATATACACACTCACAGACACATATTTGGTATAAGTTGGCAACTATTAGTAACATGATTAATTAACACTAATCAAGATTGGTTGAATATAATTAGAGACTTAAAAGTGAAAATAACAACATTAAATGAAAATTTGTTTTAATATTAATATAATTTTTTTTCATTAGTTCTTACATATATTATATTTATTTTTGTAATGTAAAATTTATTTTCTTTTCAAGAAAAAGTTATATATTGAATAAAACTCTAATATAATTTTTTTTTATGCAAATAGACAGCAATAAAAAATTAAAATACAATTACAAATCTTATACTTCTGAGTTTTAATTTGATTGTATTATAAATATTTATATTTTATATTTTTTGTAGAGTTAAGACTTTTATTAATCTTAAACTTCTAATTTGATTATATTATAAATATTTAAAATTTAAGATCTTTCTTTAAATAGAACTTAAAACAATTATTTAATTGACTTTATGCTTTAATCCATCCTGACACTAGTAGAATGTGCATGTGTAGATGAGGGTGTGAAGAGCATAAAAATTGGTAACAATGAGTGAAGAATTATTGAGGGGCCATGCCCCATCAGCCCCTTGCATCCGCCGGTGTTTGCACATAAAATACATCAATAATTTAAATATGTAAAATTTCAACACTGATTCTCTCTGAACACACACAAAATTTCAAAATTTGACAATGTATAACAACCTTCATGGTATAGCAGCTTTCATACAGAAATGGACTTATCCGTGTGAATGTCCTGTATATATAGAAGACACAGGTTTCATTGTAAGGCTTTGTCTCATCCTCTGTTTCTCTCTCCAGGCCTCACTTTCCCACTCTAGGTCAAATGAAATGAGCATTGGTTGGATTGGCACAAAGAGACAAGATAATGAGGGGCCATCGTTACAACTTATAAGCGATGTGATATGACACCTTTTTCGGCTAGCTAGCTCATCGCAAGCGTTCATGGCGTGCGAGTGCTGAGGCCAGTCCATGTGCAGAGTGAGCTTTATTCATTGTGTTTTTCTGTCGGCAGAGGACACCGGCCACCCTAATCAACTTGGCTTCCTCGCCCCCTTTTGGTCCCAACCAATATGACCCACTTGTTTTGTCTATTATGCACCATTTGTGGGTTGCACTGGCACATTTTGTTCCTTTGCAATTGTCATTTTTCACATTGGCCCCATACACATCCAGGTTTAGAGTTCCATTTTATTTTTAATAAAAAAAAAATTCCTTAAAATTAAAGGTAATATTTACATTTAAATTTTTTTATTAGAAAAAAATGGGTATATCCCCAGTCTTGTACATGCTTCCGTCCTAACCATCAGGTGGGGAAATTCCGTCGCCTCATACATGTGATTGTGAGGCACTCTATAAATTTATAGTTGTCCACCTCTTCAATTGTGGACATCTTTTACAAAATATCTTAGACATTTACCAGGCTCCATGGTATTTCTAGAATATTTTCCTTTCTAGTACAATACAAGGATGTCTCTAAAACATTCAAAACAAGTATATATAATCCTAGTATACATATAATGGCATGTCAAGCACCATATAATAATCGCAGTAAGTGTCTATGTGACGCTTGAGTGGCATAATCTTCTGTGAACATTGGATAGGTTGCTACATACTAGCCTGCTATATTGCTCCACACTAATGACATGTTTGGATAAGTTAGAATAGAATAAAATAGGAATGCAATAGCATCAGAAATAGAATGAAGTTGGAATGAAATGAAAATTATTATTTCATTCTTTTGTTTGGTTGAATACCCAATAATGAAATGACAATTACATTCCTGTGTTTGATTAGAACCATCAAATTATTAGAATGAAGTTAATATTAAGTAAGATATTCAAAGTACTTGCATGTACGTTTAATGAAAAAAAATTTAACCTACATTTTTTTAATTGGCAAAAAAAATTCAACTTGCATTTGTTTTATTGGCAGAAAAAAAAAAAAAAAACAATCCAATCTGAATTTTTTTTATTGGCAAAAAAAAAAATTAAAAATTTTGGTAAGGAATGGAATTAGCATTCCATGACTTTTGGTAAGGAATGGCGATTCTGGCTTCTTTGGGAATATTCATTCCATTTGGAATGACCATTCCGGCTTAAAAAGTCTAAACAAACGCAGGAATGAAATAGCATCAGGAATGCGTATTTCATTCCTACCCTCATTCCGGTCTACCAAACATGACCTAAGAGTGTACAAAAAAACCTAGAACTGTAGATCCGAACCTGAATCAAATGAGTTGGATTGAGTCAGTTCTAAAGATAGTTTGAGTTGAGTCGAAATATTCAGATTGATTCTAGTTTAAAATTCAGATAAACCAACCCAACCCAAGAACTGAACTCCAAATAAAAAATATTTAAAAAAAATTAAGAAAATTATATATATAGTATCATCTACAAGTACTATATTTATATATGTATATATATATATATATTATACATTTATGGCATTAATATTATATATATATATATGATTAATCAAGATATATATAATAGTTCATGATCCCGTTGTTGTGTGAATTCACGAGTAAAGTTCTTATTTCGTTGACGGCAAATAAACAATTACCGTTATTTTATACTTTATATTTCATAATGAAATACATAATGTATGCATGTGTGTATATAGATATATATATATATATATAAACTGTTGTACATATAATATATATATATATATAACATGTTATATATAAAATAGTTTTTTTATTAGAAAAGCCTGTTATATATAAATATATATATATACACATATAATTGGAATTAAGTTTTGAGAGAGAGAAACAAATAGTAGATTTGATATGTCGAGTAGAACCGGAACCAACCCGATTCGACTAGAATATTTTCAGATTGAGTCGATTCGGTTCGGTTCTATCATTGTTGTAATTTCGTTCTGGTTCTAATTTTTAGAACTGTTCAAGGTCGGGTTGATTCCGATTTTTTTGTAACCCGATTGACCCATGTGCACCCCTACTCCACACTATTTCTGCAAGTTTGCTGTCTATTGTGCTTAATAAATTTTTTTAAATTAAAATCTAATTCCCTGTTGATATTTTTTTTTTCTAACTCTACTCTTAATCAATCTGTATAAAAGAAAAAAAATTACCTTCGATCAGATAGTTGTTGAGGTAACATGGGAAACTATTATATATATATATAGCTGTAGATACATACATATTATAATCAATTAAAACCTGTATATATATATATATTTATAATATATAACCTGTTCTATATAAAATATATCATGTATATATAAAATATATATATATATACATATAATTGGAATTAAGTTTTGAGAGAGAGAAACAAATAGTAGATTTGATATGTCGAGTAGAACCGGAACCAACCCGATTCGACCAGAATATTTTCAGATTGAGTCAATTCGGTTCGGTTCTATCATTGTTGTAATTTCGTTCTGGTTCTAATTTTTAGAACTGTTCAAGGTCGGGTTGATTCCGATTCTTTTGTAACGCGATTGACCCATGTGCACCCCTACTCCACACTATTTCTGCAAGTTTGCTGTCTATTGTGCTTAATAAATTTTTTTAAATTAAAATCTAATTCCCTCTTGATATTTTTTTTTCTAACTCTGCTCTTAATCAATCTGTATAAAAGAAAAAAAATTACCTTCGATCGGATAGTTGTTGAGGTAACATGGGAAACTATTATATACGATTGAGTCCAAAATTTAATTAAATTTTTGGTCAAATTAAAATTTAACATATATATCAGAGTCTCTCCAAAAATGCACAATAATGGTAAAATGTAAAAATGTTAACTTCCATTTTATTTTATCCTATGATCAGATTAATGTAGATTTATGCATGTGTATGATTTTAGATGTCGACATGAAAATCTCACTTCAAGACCAATTGGATCTTGGGACCATTGACATGCACATAACTTGTAAATGGAGTTTGGACCGACTCAGTCACAGCTCCTTGAGATTTCATGTTGCCTTGGATTCCTTCCTCATCACTAATTAATGTTGCATGGTACAAAAAATATCAAATTGTACTGCAATGCAACATGGGGCTGAAGTGAAGTACTTTCTCACATGAACATTGCAAAAAAAGGAAACACAACAGCGATATATATATATATATAGAGAGAGAGAGAGAGAGAGAGATATAGATACATACATATATCATGGCCAGCAGATTTAAGAACCCAGCTGGATCTTATCACTTCATTCATTTTTCAGCCACTCCAAGTACAAATAAAATTTATGTGAGAAAACAGTGAGCTTGGTGACACAAGGACCATGAGAGCAACACTCCTGTTATTGGAATGGTAGTGCCAACTCATATAACTAGGGTCTAACTTGAGCGAGTTAACTCGAGTTGAAGTTGAATTTAGTTTTATTTTTCAAAAAATTTTGGTTTTATTTTTTTATATTTTTGAATAAAAAAGTTTAAATTCGATCCAAATTAAAATTGAGTTTGGATTGAGACTTTGAAAATTCGAGTTTGAACTTAATATTTTATGTATTATATTTTTTATACTTTAATTATACATCATTAGATTAGTAAAAATCTCTTACATGTATTATTTTTTATAATTTTAAATATTTGTTGATATATATATATATATATATATATTTTAAAATTAAATTATGTTGAAAGAATTATTTTAATGCCTTTTGATATTATTTTTAAAATGAGAAACTAAGAGAATTATTGAAATTTTTAATATATAATCAAATTAGGAAAAAGTTAGCATTTTATTAAAGAGATTGTGAATAAAATTTAAAAATCGGAATCGATAATTTAAATCCGAATCCGATGTTAATAAATTTCAATTCAAGTTTGGATCGGGTTAGTTTGTTAGGTTCAAAGTTGAATTCGAACTGTTTTAGAACTTGGCTGGACTTGGGCAAGGCCTGTCTCGCCCTGCCTGAATTGCACCCCTACATATAATTAAGCTCATTTTATGAGATTATGCTAAACTTAAACGTTTTTCTCACTTCTAGGCACAAGTTAGAGTAAGTTTAATGCATCTACTAAACAACTTACTACATTCATATTTTAGTTGGTGAGGTAAAAAAATTGCTCCAATGCATTACCAAATAAGCCCTTGTAATTTAACTATATCAAAAAATTTGTCAAATATGGCAACAAGAATAATAAATGCTATTTAGATCCTATGGTCTATATTCTCTAATAATTTTACAATTTAATGACCGAAAAATGATAATAGTTAAAAAGAAGAATAATTATTTTATTAAAATAAATAATATTTAAACATTATAACATAAAAAATTAAAATATAACATTTCAGGTAACGTAACAATGCTACAATTTCAATTTAGCATGAACCAAATAACTTTTAGCAATAATTTTCATTTGATATTTTTTGGTCTAAAAGTAAGAAATGAAGTTAAAAAAGCTATTATATATATACCATCACTCTTATATATATAATAACTTCCGTACAGAAGAAAAGGCACAACGGTCCCACATTTTTTGTAATTGATGGACATACTTATGAACCAAATTCACTTTCTGTTTGATTTTCAAATTTAGTAAGACAAAAGAAAAACAGTGCAAAGTAAGTCAAATCTTTTTATTTGGTTTTTATAAAACATAAAAAAAATGAAATAAAATATTAAGAGAAAAAGAATAAGAGGAGAAATTTTAGTTTTAAAAGTTAATTTCATTTTTTTCAATATTATTCCTAAAACTTCTTACTTCATTTTACTATTAGAGAAAACGCGGAGTAAAGCATAAATCTCACTCTGAAAACTAAGAGATTTTTAGGTAAATTGAGTTTATCGACCAACTCGGCTATTTTATGTCATTCAGATGAAAACAATTTTTTTATTTTCTTAAAAATAAATAATATGTACACAAAAAATAATTTAATTAATCTAATTAATAGACCCGATTTACATAAAAACTTCTCATTGTTCATATTGCTCTTATGCAAGGTGGTCCAGTAATGTCAATTGAAAGGTGCAAATATGCTCACCCTTTGTTGGGTCGGGTTGCACTTGGTGTGGTCCACGTGCGGCCGAATTCATACCCAAATTAACCAACACACTAGTTGGGCCAGACCCTTCATGGGTAGGTTGGGCATGACTATTGGTTTCAAGCAATACAGCCCAGATACCATGTTCGTAATCTAAACCAAGTTATTTATTTATTTATTCTTTTATAGGGTGTAATACTAAAGTCCAGTTTGACATAGACATAAAGCATTATTCTACTTTGAACATAATTTATGTAGGGTAGATTAGGCTTACCACTTTTTAAGTTTTTAAAATTATACTTACATTTAGATCTAGCAAATAGGTGAATTTTGACTAGGTTTGGGTGAATTGTAAATAGATTGAGGTTAAATATGAATTAAACTCACATTTGACTCAAATTTGACGGGTCAAATATGAGAGGATCAAAAATATGGATCAAGTTAACCAAGTTCAACCCATTAACCTATATTTGATCTTCTTTTATTAGTTTATTTTTATTTTATACCTCATCAAATCTAAAATTTTTAATTTTTTTTTTTTAATATGTATAAGTATCTCAAGTCTTTAAAATCATGTAAGTCAAAGTTTAACCTACGACCTTTACTTAGTTGTAGAATGCTTATTCATGCTATTAGACCAGCAATCGTTGGCAAATGATATTTATATTCGATACAGTTGAATAAAGTAATATATTTTTAGTTGAAGTAGCAGTTTAATTAAAATAACAGGTTTAATTAAATTCTAAAAGAATATTAATATGGAGAATCAAGTTCAATAATTAACTTTTATAGTTTCCTGTATAGGTTTAAAGAAGACTTTCTTTTGTGAAACATCATTTCTTGTATGTGTGTCGGTGTACATATATATATATATATTTGTATATATATATATATTAAATAAAACTCTAATTTTATCAATAAGCCACATAAAGACTTCAAATATTTTTTAGTTCTATTAAAAAAATTTATTTTGTAATTTTTTGTATTGCATATATATATTTTATAAATATATATTTGTATATATGAGACAAAGCATTAAAAATATTTATATATTTTAATATTAAATATATTTTTAAAATTTTTATTATTATTTTTTTAAAAAAAATCTCATTTAGAGTAGTCACTTTAGACTTCCAATTGTCTTGAGCCAACCCTAACCCTTTACCACCACAATTTCCTCACGCCACAGAACTCTGTTGTCCACAACTTCTACCGCACAACCAGCAAGCACATCTACCATATGTTTAAGAGGCGTAGAGAGAGAGAGAGAGAGAGAGAGAGATGGAATGATTGAGATGAGATGGTGAGAGATGGAAGTAGAGTATCAACTATTACTCAACCCATCAATTACCTATTTTGTATCCATATAAAAGATTAATTTTCTCATCCAACTCATATTTAGTCAAATTTTTTTTAAATGAATCACTTAAAATCCATTAACTATTGGACAGATTTTGTTAGGTTCATGGAATTGAGTAAAATTTGTCACCCCTACTTACATTTCATACTTTATCTAATAAATTATAAATAGTCAGATTATTTTTTCTTTCAAAGTCATTTTCATAAATTTATTTTCATTTTTGACCAATTCCTTTAATAATATCTATCACTATTATATTGGGAGAAAAATATTACTCATTTCTTAATCAGAACACTCATAATTTTATCTCAATGAAAGCGAAAATTCTTTGAATGAAATTGACACATCATTATAGCGATGCACTTATAGGAATAATTATGTTGACATTTTATAAATTATTTGATAATTATAAAAATATTTATTATGTTTTTCAAAATTACACTAACCGCTTATCTGTTATACTTGACAATATACAAAATCTTTCATATAAATTATGGCATGAATGGTGTTAGGGTTTCAAACAATTCTTTTTATATGAATAAAATATATTTGTATATTACACTGAACCTTTCTTATTTTTTAAGAATTACAACGGAATTCTATGTAATTATCATATTTCATAGAGGGATTAATGTAATTATTTCTAACTATAAAACAGTAAAATCAGATTTTTTTGTTGACATCTGTTATTTGACAATTCTAACAAAAAAAATGTCAGTATAATATCAATAATTCATCCGATGTGTAATATTAAAAAATTTTAATTTAGATTTTCTGGTACCATATTGATGAAAAAAATGTCAGTATAATATTAATAATTCATCCAACGTGTCATATCAAATTTTTTTTATACAACAATGTGAAAAGAGGAACCGAGCTCACTTTTTCTGTATAAAAAATAAACACTTGCACTACTTTAATTGAAGTTGCTCCTATATCAAAAATTATTACTCACCTTAAAAAATATCATGCTATGTAGTCCATATCTTATATAATTTCTTTCTAATAAGTCATATCATATATGAGAGCAACTCTAATAGTAAGATTAAAGAGTTATCAAAGCTCTGTAATCGATAGTAATTTTTAGCCTTATCAAAATTTGAGTAAAGTAAAATTTTTTATTAAATATGACTTTTGTTTTGCTAGTTACTATTTACATCAATGTTTCAGATTGCAAGATATTAATAATGCAGATTTGATTATACTTTTTTATTATTTTTAATGATTAAAAATGGTAGTTGAAAAGAAAAATAATAATTTTACTAAAGTAAGAGAATAGACCCATCACATGTGGAGTCCATAAGCGTAATGTGGCTCACTCTTATTCACAAATGAAATCTTCATCTGAGAATTGCTTGAGAAATGTGGCTCACTCGTATTCACAAATGAAGTCCTCTTTTGAGGAATGCTACCGTCATAAATGTTTATGCTTGTAATTTAATTGACGTGTATATTATATATATTTATTTTAATTATATATAATGTGAGTCATTTTATTCACAATTGAAGTTTCTTCATTTAAAAAATATCAGTATCAATTATCAGTGTTCGTATTTATAATTTGATTAATTTATATATTATACATATTTATTTTATATACAATTATACATATACATAATATATATGTTAATTAAATTATGAGTATTTGACATAACATTTCTCTTCCCCGTATATAAATAAAACGGAGAGACACCGGACGTGTAACGGTAACATTTCTCTTCAACATATTTAAATGAAACGGGGACCGAATCAATCTCTTCAAACATTTTCTCCTTCGTCTTTCAGGATCTAAAAGCTTTCAGGATCTAATGGTTCAAATCAGTCTCTGTGATGTTACGCAGGGATCGTGTGGCGTCTTTATGCGATGAATCTGGTGGGCCCTTCTTTGCTCACCACCTAGGGTTTGATTTTTATTTTTTTATTTGTTTAAAAAAAAAATTATCTTTGCACTTGCTGTAATGCTATCGATATTCTTCTGTTTTGGATTTTATCTGGGTTGAGAAATTTATTAGCTTTTCTCTTTGCTTTTCATATATCGAGTGGATTAAATTAGCTTCATATGAATCTATGGATTATTTTTTTCAGAAAAAAATTGCTTGCAAGATTATATGTACTTATTTGTGATATTACATGTAGGGTTTTGTTTTTTTTTTTTTCACTTGTAGAAAACCTTGAGATCACACACCTACAAAAACACGCATAGTCTACATTTTCTTTTTGGGTTCTGTTTCAAGTTTTAAACTTGGATTGTGATAATTATTGAACTTTCATCAATCGCATATCCATTTGGGAATTTTGTAGGAGATTTATATTTTACATTTACTTTTTGTTTGGTTGCTAAGAAAATTGAGGAAAGAAAAGAAAGTAACACATCATTTAAAAAAAAAAAAAAAATTAATCCGAAAGTGGAAAACTATTGTTTGTGGGGATGATTATATTCAAAACACTTTTTATGTCATTACTCTGTATGGATAAGGAAAATCAAAGTTCCTAATTTAAATTTTGTATGGTTGACCACAGCTGTTAGTACTTAAAGATACTTCTTTTTTATTAGCTCTTATTCAAGTTTTGTTTATTTTTTGACAATGTTTTTCTGTCCTAGAACTCTGAACAACAGACCATGGCACGTGCAGGATAATTACAAGCACATAATGCTGTTGAAATGTTAATTTTGTTTAACAGTAATGAGTCAGATCAATTTTTCTTAGGGTTGTCATTAGATATTCGTGCTTAAGGGTCTTATTTTTAAGTATTTGCCTGGGATTTCTCACATTTATGTGTCTTAGCATGTTTCTTCTAGCTTCATGGCCGTTCAATGCTTGTTCAAAAATTTATAATTATTAGAATGTAGGTTTGTGGCCTAATTTGACTTAGGTTAGCTAAAATTGCATCTCAATGGAAGGGAGGTGCATCTCTTGGAGAAATTCCCACCTCTGTTTGGAGTAGTGAGGGATAAAGAAATGTAGGTGGAGTAATGTGGTGTTGAGGGGAAAGAAATGAATTGAAATGTTGTTTTTTGTGGATCATTTCGTGATTGGGAGTTGAAGTGTTATGTGTGTTCTTTCAAATGGTTATATGAAGTAAAGCTAACTCAACATATTGAGGATGTTATGGTTTGGAAGTGCAGTGCAAATGATTTTTGACACTATAATCCTATTTTGGTAGTGTTGTCAAAACTGAGGAGGTTGATTTCCAGCGAAAAAGATGTTGGATGCATTTGATTACTGTGTAGATTCCTTCATAACTTGGAAGTGGTGATGTACAAGTGTTTTATGGTGGAGCATTTAATTAATAGAATCATTCGTATTAAGCCTACAGAGTTGGTGGATCACCTTTTTCTTCTTTACCTAGTTGCATGGGATTCGATCCTTGGATGATTTTCTCTTACTATCCTTGGGGTATTGTTGGTTATTGCCCTGATGAAACTTTGATTCTTCTTCAGTCAGAGGACTAGTGCTGGGAGCACAAAAATTAGAGGAGGTATAAATAGAAGAATTCTGGCATTTATGGAGGGAAAAAAATAGAAGAATTTTGAAGATATAGAAGGTTGAGTGCAAACTTTGATTCTTCAGTTGGAGGCCTAGTGCTGGGAGCACAAAAATTAGAGGAGTTAGAAATGGGTTTTACATGCTATTTTCTGGCATTTTTTTTTTTTTGGGGGGGGGGGGGGGGGGGGGGGGGAATGGAAGAATTTTGAAGATATAGAAGGTTGAGTGCAAAGTTGAATTTTTTTATTTCTATCATAGCTTTTTTTGTCGTAGAATTCTGCTAGATTCAGGGGTTGGTCCACCTGTTGATTCTTCTATTTTTTGGGGTGGTCTTATCTCTTGAGTTTTGTGTTTTGTTTCCTCTTGCAATTACCACATGTTCAGCACTTATTTCCTTTCTATATGGGTATTCATTGTTTTGCAATTTCCTGGTTATGGCTTGGATATTCAGATAGTTTGGACCGTGCAGTTCCATATGCATGATGAGGAGGTTGTATCTATGAAGGAGATTGTTTGTGTAGAGTACTTTACTTTATAGGCAAACATATGCTGCAGTTGGTATAAAATTGGAATTAATAACGGGGTTTTCTTATTTGGTTGAATGTGTGTAAGCTATTTGTCATTATATGATGTTTGGCTTACCTTCCCTATTTTGCTTTATTAGTTCCAGAATCTTTCAAGAAGATACTAATTTTGATTATATGGTGTCGAACTCAGAGATATGTGGAAAGTTGCTGAAGTTCAATCTCCTCTGTCTTTCACAGGGAATTCGTGTGATGAGCGAACCACTTTGAGGTTCTCTGTTGCTGTAAACTGTTGTAGGAATAAAGTATTATCTTTCCCCAATTCTCATCACTGAGCTGAAAATGTCTTTTGACGAAGTGTTGAAGGCTGTATTCCCACTACTGGATGGCACTGACCTCGCTTCTTGTATGGTGGTGTGTAAGCAGTGGCGAGAGATAGCCCAAGATGATTACTTATGGAGAAGCCTATGTGCCAAGAGATGGCCTTCATGCTGCAAACAAACATCCCCTTCAACTGGATTCTACTACAAGCTATTCCAAAGCTTCAATAAACGCCAGTATCCTCCAACTCCCCTGCCCCCAAGACTGTCCTTTAACGACTTAGAGTTTTACATTGACATTTGGACCTGAAGAAAGATTAATGTTTTCAGAAGTAGTCCCAAGGACTGAGGAAAGATTACTCTTTTCGGAAGTAGTCCCAGGCCCTTGTTCTCAAGAATGGGTTCAGGATCCTGCCTCCTGGAGTTAGTGACATGCTTAGTTTCCTCCCAGAGAATGCAGAATTCAGGATGGTGCTACCTGTGGAACCAAGTTTCATTGTTACTCTAAGCCAGGCAATCATTGTCTCGGTGCTTGTTGGACGCAAGGATTCCAACAAAATTGCTTGCATAATCAACAAATCAATATTTGATTATATAGATAGGACAGCCAACAGGGCAATTGCATTCGACTACCTGGATTTCACCCCTGCATTGCCATTTGTGTCGGGTATCCGTGCTTGGATCTCTTTGCTCTTGATGGACAATGGTACTGAAGGAATCAATATGGATGTTTTCAGGATCGAAATGGATTTCTGTGATGCTGCTAATTCTGAGGAAGAAGTCCTATGGCTATTAGACGCTCTTGATTGGAAGTGAAGGGTGGAATCAAAGTCTCACTTTTGAGGGGGCCCAAGGGAGATGTCTAATTTGAACTGTATTAGTTGCCTTGCCTTCGAAAGCTTGCCTGGTTGGTATGTTAATTTTTCTTATCTTAAGCCTGTAGATGTTAATTATATGTTCATGACTCAGAAAAATTATGGACAATATTTCATTATCTTACAAATTATTGCAATTTATCTGATGTTTTTGGCTATATTAGTAGATGTCATTCGAGCCACTCTTTTCCTATCAATGTCACAATATACGACCTGTTTTAAAATTTGAAAAAAAAATGATTTAGTTGATTTCAAATTTTGAAGTTTCAGCTTGGACTTGTTTCAGGAACCATTACACAATTTTTTGCATTATCATCTCTGCGCATATTGCTTGCCATTTTCCAAACACTCTGCATCAGATTCCGAGTGCATCATTGAACTAGTTGATTTTTATAAGGTGGTGGGGAAACTTTAAAAGTGATTATGTAGTATGGTCAGGCACAAATAACATCCTGTCGCATGTAGGGTGTTTCTATCCCGTCTAAATGACACGATATTATTAGTCTGGTCTAAGCCAACCTTTTTCCTTCAAACCATGCATGGTTTGAGACAAAACCGAATTCATCGTGGTAATGCCACGAAGAACACTTGTGGTGTACCCTCTACTTTATATGTTATGTAACCGTTTTATTTTTTATTTTTATTTTTTGGATTATCTTTTTTTAAGAAACTCTCATTCTTGACCTTGTCCATGTTTATAATCCAAGTCTATGATTGTGGCATCTGAAAGACTGAAACAACTATAATTAGGAAGCCTAGGCCTTGGCTTAGTTGCCGGCATGGACCCATGGTTATTCTTAGGATAAATTACACTAATTTTTTTATCAAATTTCTGATAATTATAAAAATATTTTATTAAGTTTGTAGAACTGTACTATTATTGACAAATTACATATATCTCTTTTTCTCCTGTCCAATTTTTTTTTTTAAAATGATAAAAATATATTTTTTCATGTTTTTTTTTAAACATTTCTACAATTTTGCTTATATTTTTCTAACTTTTTTTTAAAGTTTTGTTTTCATTTTATACAAAAATATATTTAAAATAAATACCTTTTATTTTTAATCAATATTTATTTGAAAATAAAAAAGGTTTAAAAATTGGTCAAAGATTAAAAAAAATGTAAACAAATAAAATAAAAAATGCACTTTTACTATTTTGAGAAAAATTAATTATGGCAGTAAAAGTATAATTTCAAAGTTTATGTAATTATTAGAAATTTTAGAAGAAGTTAATATAATCTATTATTCCTCTTATTATTATTATTATTATTATTATTATTTTAAACCCCAGTAATAATAAAATAATAATAATAACACAAGAACCATGGGTCTCTATACCAAAAACTAAAATAAAACTTAGTGGAAAGGTCATTTGGTATTTTTGTTCAAATTTAAATATTAATGTGCCATTCCGTGGATTACGCATAATGTTTTTACCTAAGCCTATACCACTAGGTCAGTCCTTTCCACCATACTTGTCCTCATCTCGAAAGTTATAACCCTAGAAAGTGGAAATAAATTCTTGAAATGAATTTTAAAAAAGAAGTGAATTTTTATTTTGATACAACTGATGGGTAATACGATCAATTGAACAAACAGTACAATTAGAATAATTCTAATGATAAAAGTTATTTTAGTTATGCTAAAATTAAATTTTAACGGTATTATTATACCAAAATATTATTTTTTTGATGTTTATGCTCTAACGGTAAAATGTTATATTTTTAACTTATTCTCAACTATTTACAAGTTTGAACGTCGGAACAAGAAAAAAGTTTAGTCAAATTTAAATTGTATATTTGAAACAATCTAAACAATTAAAATAAATAGTAGTTATTAAAACAAAAGTCATATTTAAAAGAACATTTGACTCGATCAACTTTTTATGGTATGAATAATTAATCGTTGGAATACTCAATTGTTGAAAGAGTCGGCATAACTCACTTTTAGGGGAGGGCATGGATAGACAATTGGACGAACTTTTAAGTATTGTTTTGTGTTTACATTTATTTGCTATCAAACAGAACCTGTTTCAAGTTCCATGAAGAACAAGAAAAGAGAAGAGAAGAGAGAGAAAAAAGAAGAAGGAACAATTCAACTTTCAAAGCCAAATTTTCAACATTTTAACCAAGGCCAAATTTTGATTTCAAGTTTCTGAAGCTTTAAATCACATTTAAAATATAGTTCCTAGTTACCGTGTACTGTCACACGTAATATTTATATCTATACTATACAGCTATATTCTGACATATCCTTAAAATATGCCAATATCATTCTCTAAAATATGCCAATATTATTCCCTCTGGTATACTTATAAATTTCATACCACATCCAAGTTGACTTAAAATATTAAGTTTCAATGACCAACCAAATTTCCAATTGAAGTTCATATATTTTATGTATAAATAAATGAACAAACAAATTAAGTTTCACTTTAAACCTCCAATCTCAAATCAACTCAAGTTTTTCGATCCGAAAAAAAAAAAAAAACAAATTGCAAGCGAAACCAAAAGCCATAAAATTAAGTCTTATAAAAAACAAATTCATAAAATATTTAGGAAAAAATGTAAAACAGCATATAATAGATATATTTTTAATTTCTTTTAAACAAGTCCAATTGTACACTTTAATTTTCTTAAACTTTAAATCAAATGTTTTAATTATTCAAATTTCATTCCAAATCCAATTTCTCATTTCAAATACATTCAAGTCAAATTCAAAACCAAAATCAACTGAGGTTTGTTTCCAAGATATTGCATTTTAAGTTTTCCATCAAAAACAAATTCCATTCTAATCAAATGTTTTAACTATTCAAATTTCATTTCAAATCCAATTTCTCATTTGAAATACATTCAAGTCAAATTCAAAGTAGTTCCAACTTTCATTTTAAACCCAAAATCAACTAAAGTTTGTTTCCAATTCATTTCATATTGCATTTTAAGTTTCCATAAAAACAAATTCCATTCCGTGTCCAACCCTCCTAGAAACTCAAACAAATGTATTCCCATTCTATATCCTATCATAATGTTGTAGACTCGTTCGTCAAGTTGTTAACACAACGGACTTGAGACATTACAAGTGATAGCTAGAACAATTTTTCAAAGGATAAGAAACCCTAAACCATCCACTTAATGGGACAACTAGAAGAGATTTGGACCGACCCACAAAGATGCGTTGTCCTAAGGTAGAGAGAGTGTGGTATTCCACGTCGGTTAGATGTGAGTTTAATTGAAATATAAAATACCACTAGTCTTGATACTAATAACTTGTACTTAACTTTTGAGTTTAGACTTTACTTTTGAGTAGAATGTCAGTGGACTCTTCAAATTGTTGGATCAAAGGCTCTTGGAGCATGAATAACATCAAAACACAAATACCTTGTTAAGTTCTTACTCATGTCAGATTAGTTAACAATTAGCAGCTTGAATGATGACAAGAAAAAGCTGATAAATCTTCTTTTTACCTTTGAACTCTCGAGTATACATCAGTAGATGCTCTAATAGGTAGAAAATATATAGCTGTCAATCTTGTATAATTCATTCATATTTATGTCTTTCAAATTGTTTCTAACTATTCAATATATATATATATATATACACAAGTGTGTATACGCGCGCAAATATGTGTGCATATATATATAAAATTCATTCATATGTACGTCTTTCAAATTGTTTCTAACTATTCTCTAAAATATATATATACATACATACATAAGTGACACCTTGTTACGACAGTAGAACAAATAATACAACCAAAAATTTTCAGCCAAAATTTTGAATCAAGAAATCTTTATAGGGGAGCTGTAGCTCTCAGCAGCAGTAAACTTGGGGAAATAAAATTTGATCTCTGCATCTCATAAATCACAGCCAAATGACTTGATACCGCAAAATTATTTTAGACTAAGAGATGTTACAGAAAATAAATAAAGGCCAACCCAGAGGCTCTCCAGGGATGTGAGGAACAAATTGTATTTAAGACTACCTGAGAATGCAAGTGAAAGAAATAACAAACAAACCTAAGAAAAACCCTAGTAACGGAGCCAGTAGGTCCTGCGTCTGAACCAGTTGTAGTCCGGTAAACCTTGGACGGGACCCATGGCAGCAATAGCAACATCCTGAAAAGATCAAAGAAGACAATTGAGAACAAATTTCAAATTGAGGGAACTAGCAGAAAATTTCATTACATAACATGACAATCTTTTTAGCAAAGGTAGCATGTAAAACAAGCAATCGGTGTCAGGATGAATAGCGGTCCTTACCCTGTCAAATATAAAACGGTTTGCAACACGCTTGACAGTGCTAGCATCTACAGCATCAATCCTAGCAAACAATTCCGCAAAAGGGATTCTTCGACCGTATGTGAGTAGCTGGAAGCACAAACGGGACCAACACAAATGAGAATTTTAACACACAAGAAAATTGCAGTAACAATTTTAATCGACACTATTGTGGTATCTGATTCTCAAGTGAACAACAAATTTGGAGAAAAGAAAGAGTTAGTTTGCCAATTCCATGCAAGAATAGAACCAGTTTATATGCACGTTGCACCATTTTTTTTACTTATTTATTTTGGTTTCTTCCCAATCCAAAAAGATAGAAGATATATAATACATTGAACCCTTTCTCCAGATGGGCACCATCCCAGTAGTCTTCATTCAGGCCCCAAGAAGTATCGAATCTCTAGCCTTAAATTAAAATCTCTTATGCTGCATCTGTTTCATAAATAAGAGGATAGTGTCATACTTGACCAGTGTATCGACATTGGATGAGCTATGGAGGTTGGATAGGATTCCGAGGCTGGATAGAATTCATCCCAAGTAAACAGGATAAATTAATCATAGCAAGGGTGATGCAATTATGAATCAGAGGACAAGACCTCTCATAACATGGGTTCTCACTCTTCCAAATAATCCCAGCACGGGGTGATGGCTAGATTAATTAACTTTGAGCTTCCAAACCTCAGTCATCCAGACTTTGGAATGAGATTATTTTTTCACAGCTTACATATCCTTTCAGCAGAATACATATCGTCAGTATCACTGATCCAATGAGGCCCAATCCTATCCTGGCAAATGCTGCCTTAGTGTTTTCCCATACCACTCAACCAACAAATCTTTGATCAGAATGCTCTTTCATCTGGCACCCCCTTAAGCTATAATCCAGATATCAAATTTATATAATGAACATTTACTTTAAAAATTTTATAGGCTAAACCAGAGGATTTAAAAACTCAGTGTGAACTTAATCTCTTATCGGCTTGGTCCCAAAAAAAAAATAATAATAATAAAATAGGAAAAAGAAAACTTAATCTCTCAAATATTTGGATACTTAATTTCCACTTCAAAGGGTTGAAAGCCAACAAATTTTGATGCCACTGTACTGTTTTCTTTTTTATACAATGATGTGGGGAGGGGAATACGAACTCAGTGCTATTTGCGTGGGGATAGGCACCTGCACCTCTTGGATGGGACCTTAGTCCTGATGCCACTGTACTGTTAATAGTAATAAAATATGTATTGCTTGGCCGCATATCATATGATAAGGGTGCCATGATAAGATGAATGTTGTCAATACAACCCCCCAAAATTGGCGATATGAGTTCTGTTAACACAGTAAGATCTGCAAATGAGGCAGCCTATTGTTCATCCCAAAGAGAATTTTGGAAATTCGGTTTCATGCTAATAGAATTGTGGGATTCCCAAATCCTTGAAAGAATGTTTTGTCAATTCAATGTATTGTCAACAGGGTAGCAGTTCTAGCTCTACAGTCTGAGCTAACCCCCTCCCCTCTCGGAAAAATTATAGGAAAAAAAAACGACCTGTAACAAGAAAAAGGGCCCCAGTTCATATTCTGCCATTCTTCTCAACATGTCTAGTTTAGTTTGGAAGGGAAATGTACCTGGCGCCCAATATCTTCAGCAACAGGACTGGTTCCATCTATGTGAAGCAGCAGGGAAGATTTCAACTGCAATAGAACACATTAGCATAAGGACACAGCCATATGAACACAACAAAACAAGAATAATATAGAAGCAACTGAGATAAAAATTAATTCTACACAACCTTTGATAACAAAACAAAAAAACTTAGGTGGCTACACTATGACCCTCAACTGGTTTCATACAGCTGATATATATTGGAACATTTAAACCCTATATATATATATATATATATATTGACAAAAAAAAAAAAGAAAACGAAGAAGAAAAAAAATGCAGGTATTATAGACACACAACTTTCACGAGACGCTTATCAAACAAATAAGACTATTACATAACACAGGTGAAGCCTTACAAATAAAGTAACTCTGCACTGATACTTTTGCTGATTATATCATGATTAAAGATGACTGTTCATTGAAAGTTGAAGGTCCTGATTTCAAGGTTAACACGACACAGTCAGACCATTTAAACGCCTTTTAAATGCTAAAAGCCAAACTAACAGGAACTATTTTTCTTTTTGTTTTAAATTCATAATTGAGCAACAATTTTATCAAAACAAAAATTAAAATTAAGAAGTCAACATAACCCTTGAGGTTGGATGAGTTGGGAAGAGGGTTGGCCCGGTTGGGTAAAATCCCTCCCAAGTTCAACTCCCAATACCTATCAAAAAAACAAAAGTTCCACTCCCAACCCAAGGGCCACTTACATATAAAAAAAAAAAATACATAAATCAACATATTTTAAAACAATATATAGTGCATGATTTAGTGTTGTTTAGGCATTCAACACAAATTAAGACGAGTAACTTCCAAGCTTAAATTTTTAAAAATAATAATAATTATATTGTTTTAAAACTCAGTGAGCAAAGTTTTTAGTTAATATAATAGAATATATTTTTCCTAACTTTGTCCCAAAGAGTACATTATACAAAAGAAGTTATAGGACCATATTCAGAAGAGGAGATGCTTGGACAAGTGTTTAGCCTGCTAGGAGAAAATTTTCCATGGGCTGTCGTTCATCACTAAATTTAATAAATATTCTTCTAGTCAATTTTTTTCCACAAGTCTCGTTAGTTTTTTTTTTTGGTTTAACTATTATACCATATGCTCTATCGCCCTTCCCCTATAATCATCCAATACAATTGAGCACAACTCCGAAGGAAAATCATTTAACCACACTATTTTATCCACCAAGTCTTGTTAGTTATGAATAAGAATACATTAAAACTTAATCAAAGCCTAAGAAATTTAATAGTCAGAGACCTGCCTTAAGATAATCTTTCCAAACTTACTTCTTCACTCTTCATGCAACTTCATCGTACAGTGAGTTCATTGGTAAAAAAATGAATATATTTTTCTATTAGTTAGTCAAAAATGAATATTCATCATGAATAACTTAGAAAAAAGGAAAATATCTTGGAGTGTCAAAGGATTCACATTTTTCTGGCCGAAACTCGGAAAGGTAGAAAATCTGTAGTTTACATCATTAAGAAAAATTTCCATGGACCGTCATTCATCACTATATTTAATAAATATTCTTCTAGCCAATTTTCTTTTCCACAAGTCTTGTCAATTATGAATAAGAATGCATCGAAACTTAATCAAAGTCTAAGAATTTTCAGAGTCAGAGATCTGCTTTAAGAGAACCTTCCCAAACTTACTTCTTCACTCCTCATGCAACTTCATTGTAAAGTGAGTTTATTGGCCAAAAATGAATATATTTTTTCCATTAGTTAGTCAAAAATGAATTTCTCATGAATAACTTTAAAAATTAAAAACAAATATCTTGGATTGCCAAAGGATTCACATTTTTATGTAGAAAATCTCTAGTTTGCATTGTGTGTTTTTTTTTTGATTGGTAAAATTATATTCTTCTTCCTAATACTTTTGCATCTCAATCCCCATAAAAAGGTTGGTTGGCCTTAGCCGGCATAACCCACATACATCCCAAGATGGAAAATAGCAAGTTCCAAGCATCCCAAGCAATCTTACAATGCAAGAGGAGATGATCTACCAGTTTCTTCCTCCTCTTTGCATAACTGGCATCGACTTGGAAGATGGTCAATAAACAGGATGCCCCTACCTCAATCCCCTTGACAACTGAAAAAATCCAAATGAGGATCTATTAACCAAGACCGAGAGAGATACTATGGAAGTGCACTGCATCCAACTCCTCAACCTCTCCCCCATCAAAGATAACAAAAACTCTCAATTAACATGGTTATAAGTTTTCTATCTAACTTGTATGCCAACCCACTCACCCCACATTTCCTTCGAGAATTTATGCACTCATTCACTATCAAAGCCGCATCCAATATCCCCCCCCCCCCCCCCCCTCCAAAAAAAAAAACCCACAAAAAGCATTCTAACTTTTGGAGATAACACTTCCCAATACCTCCTTCAACCTCATCGATAAAACTTTGGCTAAAAGCTTGTAGACACTCCCAACGAAGCTTATAAACTTGAAGTTGTGAATGCTTTCCATTCCCTCCTTCTTGGGAACCAGACCAATGAATGAAGTGTAGAGATTTTTCTCAAAGGATCCATGACTGTGGAAATACTCCAAGAAAGCCAACACATCCCTCCTCATCCACTTGCCAACAAAACTTGAAAAAATCTTTAGTGAACCCCATATCACAGGTTTTCAAAGCATCCAAAATCTCTTCTTGAAATTGTTTTTCTAGCTCTACTATCTCATCCCCATTCAAACCATCCAACCTCGTCCTCCACACCATGCTTTCTTTGTACTGGTAAAATGTAGAGATCTCCTTGCCTCACCTCATCCTCCAATGTTAACAGCTGATCATCTATTTAGATGTGGAAATCTTATTCCTTCTGTTATGAGCTGAGGCAACTCAATGGAAGAACTTTGAGTTAAAATCCCTCTCCTCCAAACATAGAACCTAAATCTCCTCCGCTTTCAAAACAATACCCAGCTCCCCCATCAGACCCTTTCTCGCTGTTTTCTCCCTTTCTGATAAGGGATTGTTCTGGTCCTTCTTATCCAGCTCCATTATATCCTTCAAAATCTTACCCTTTTTGGTCTGGGCATTCCCAAACACTTCTCAATTCTACCTCTTCAGGTCGTCCTTCAAGAAATTTATTTTTTAGCTAAAACAAAACTAGGAGAGCCCACAATGTTGTATCCCTACCATAATTCTGCTACCAAATCCTTAAACCCATCAGCCTTTCAACCACGTGTTTTCAAAGTGGAAGGGGCTTTTACTAGCACAAAAATCCAATGTCCATTTGACTCCTTATGGCAAAGAGTCCCTGAACCATAGTGCTTCCAATTTCATCCTGATATCTATCACCAATGGGGAACTTTTATCCCAAAAAAAGGGGCAAAATTTAAGCGTCGTTTGATGAAATTGAAAATTAAGCACTAAAAAAATTTTAGTACTAACTTAGTAGTGATACGAACTTTGAGAATTGAATTTTTAGAAGTGAAAATTGAAGGATAATTTGTTAGTTCATATTAAAATTTGGAACCACCTTTCATTAAACAAGCTCAGCAAGCATCCACTGATAGATAGTCGCCAGTGGCCACTCGTGCACTAAAAACCAAACTTAATCAAAGAAGCACTGAAAATTTTTAGCTTGCAGCACTTAAATAAAGTTGCCAAACAACCTCTACGTTTCAATTGAGCACAGATACGTCATAAGCTTTTCCCTTGTAAGAAAGTTCCTGTCATGTTATTTTTCTTTTCTATTTCTAGAATATAAAGAAATTAATTTTTCAAAGGTTGAATAGCCGCAAGTGGAGATATTGTTCAACCAAAAACATATAAAATGGAAAGTTGCTAGCTATGCAAAGTCAGGAAAATAATGACATGCTGTTCCAAATGCTACACAGAACCAGGAATAATCATTAAAACCTAGAAATTGGCAAATAACAAAGGAAAGGAACTCTATAATTAGAGTTCCAATCCAACCTAACATATAACAATCACAATTAACCACATAAATAAATCCTATGCATAAGGTACTGGATAGCAAGGGAGAGGTTCAAATGTTAGATAAGGGGACATTAAATTATAATAAAAAAATTAAGGGGGTCAAAATCATATCCAACCACATCATATATGTAGTAATCTCTGCTGTACCGGAAACTCTTGAGAAAAAAGGGATGGAAGTAGCTACTATCAAGGGAGAGTCTGAGAAAGGTACCTGGTTACGAGCACGAGTAACATCGGCTTCTGAAACACGATAACATAATTTGCTTATCTCATACATAATGGCCCAAGCTAAATCATCCAAACAATCAGGCTGAAAGAAAAATGAAACAAAGTACATTGAATAACTAGAATTATTGAGGCATGAAGTGATAATCAACAAAAAAGAAGAAGATGAAAATGACTTGCGAATGGAACTCCCACAGAAAGCATAAAAATGAATACACATAAAGATGTGAAATTTAACAGGCATATCACTTTATAGGGACTACCCAAACCTCAACTCATATTCCATAGGAACATGTGCAGGTAAGTTTAAAGCTTCTACCATAATGTGGACTTTTCCTCCATCTTTCTCTCCTCCTGTTGATTTTGGGAGAGTTTGTCTATGCCCCAATTCAGAATCAAGGAAGAATATCCACAATTCTTTTTGCTTCTATCATCCTCTCATCAATCTAGAAAACCTAATTCCTTTCCACAAGAATTCGACCCGGAACATTTTTTTGTGTCATCTAAAACCTAAGAAATACTCCCACAACATTTTTGCCTATGACCATGATTTAGACTGGGTCACTAGAGCAGAGGCAATCACACCGTAATCGATGTCACTATTTGCTAATTTTGCTTCACTTTCTACTCCCACTAGAAAAAGTGAATGAAAAAGTAACAAAATAAAAAACAGAACAAGATGAAATCTGACCATTTCAATAGTTTTTTTTTTTTTTTTTTGGGGGGGGGGGGGGTTGATAGGTACCATTTCAAGAATAGAAGTAATGCTATTAACAATGTAATCACAAAATCTTACTGAGCCAGGGGAACGAGAATTAAGTAATTTATAAGCCGCTGTACCATGCATATTATATAGTTTGCAGGGTTTTTTTTCTGTGGGGTGGAGGGAATTCATGAAAAATGACAAAGCTCGAATGCTAGGGAGTGACCTCACCTTAGCAACAGCATAAACACCAAATAGACCAGTGTCTTTATAGTTGGTGTTAAAAGCCATCATGCTTTCAGCTATTTCATTAATGCCAACCCTCTGTGCAAGCTCAGAACTGTTTACAGATTGTCAAAATTAGTCACTGCATGTGATCAAAAGACTAAATTTCATGTGCAATGTGTCAAATTAGGAATATAAACCGCCGTAATGATGTGACAAAGACTCACCCCACGTGCTTTCCTCCACCTGCATTCTTATTCCAAGAACCCAATAAAGTCTGCATGACCATCAAGGCAATGGAATCTGGATCCGTCCAAGATGCTCCATTGAAAGCAACCGCGAATTGTGCCAGAGGGATATCATCATCAATTATCCTAACCTGACTTTCACACCCAGTTATTAACAATAAAGAAACTTGTAAAAAAATGCACTTTATTGCCCAGGAAAGAGGTCATGAAATACTTATATGATAAAGCACACCTCGGAACCTGTAAAGATAGCTGGCTCTTTAGCAACTAACTGAGAAGTTGTGGTTGGATCTGTGGATAATTTGGAAAATAGTTTCTTTACTTGCTCAACGATGTCCTCGTGCTTAACAGCTCCGGAAGCAGCAATTACCTAAAGTGAAGGGCCCAAATATAATACCTAAATTGAATAATTCCAAAAGCACGACTCAAGAGCAATGATGAGTAATGATAGAATGGAAGGGAACCACGTATGTTAACCATCCAGACTCAACAACAAATGAAGAATAGATAGAAGCCCCTATAGTTCATGTGTACCATCCTGGGAGCAGTGTAGTGCTTTGAGATGTAGTCCCGAAGATGATTTTTGGTGATTGTCTTGATATTCTGAGCAGGTCCAAGAATGGTTCTACCCAGAGGAGTGTATTGAAATGCAGTTGCATGCAAATGGTCAAAAATAACTTCCTCAGTTTGCCCTTCCACCTACAATAAAGAATATACAGGGTGAAACACCTTTAATCATAAGAAACTCAAAATAAATAAAATAGACAAATATCACTTTTTGCAATCAAAACCTGACAAAACAAAATGCATAACTAATATAGATAATTACACCACCAAACAGTGTACGAAAGCTCATTGTTCAGTAGTAATTTTCACCAAACCGTCTGGTCTTATTGCCCTGAACAATATACTTCAGTACTATTATTTATCCCCCCCAAAAAAAGTTTATAGTAAAGAAAACCAACATTTTCGACACCAGCAAAAACAAATAGAAACAGAATAATTCTGAAAGAGTAAACTGTCTATTTCGGTTGCACAAAATACTCCCATTTGATAGGCTTAAGAACTACTATTAATATATTAAAAAATTTGATTAAAAAGAATAAAAACTCATTTATTTTTTCTTAAGAAATCGCCAAAGCATCAATGCCACGAGATCTAAAAGTGACACTGATATATAAATTATAGATGAAAAAAAAAAAACTAAGATTGGTTTCATACAAACAACACAAAAGTTAATTGACGTATAATTAAACAAAGAAACTTACAGAAAAACACATAGTACACGGTCATTCAGTGACTAACCATTCCAGAATATAAAAAAATAAAATAAAGAAAAAAAAACACATCAAGACATGAACTTTATCATTACCTCTTCCATCTCCCTCAAGATCACATCGCGCTCCCGGGTAATCCGATTCTCATCGAACTTTGAGTTCTGCAGTATATCCGCCAATATGTCCAGCGCCCTCGTTACGTCCTTGTCCATAACCTTGGCGTAATACGTTGTCTGCTCTCTCGACGTGTACGCATTTAAATGTCCACCCATATTCTCAATCTCCTCCTCCAATTCCCTCGCCGTTCTCCTCTCGGTACCTTTGAATATCATATGTTCGAGAAAATGAGCGGTGCCGTTGGTCTCGTCGGTCTCGAAACGACTACCGGCGTCGATCCACACGCCAACGGTAGCGGTCTTAGCAGCAAGGTCAGACTCGGTGGCAACGCGGAGGCCAGAGGGGAGGGTTGTGACTCGGGTGAGTGGGGAGGTGAGGATTGAGGTGTGGTCCGTTAGAGTTGGATGAGGCGAGTTGTATTTAAGGAATCGTGGGTCGGGATTTTCGAGTTGCTTGAGTTTGTTTTTTACGGCCTCGGCGAAACGGTCGTAGACCATGGCGTTCGGAGGCGGAGGGGAGGGAGGTGATGAGGAGGTGGCAACGGCGGGGGCGGTTGATAGCGATCGGATTGCTTGGGTGAGAGCCGGTGAGGGTTTCTGGGACCGGCGAGCTAGGGTTAGAAGATGCCTGATCGCCATGGCCGGTTAGGGTTTGCAGAGAACTGAAGACAGATAGATGGGAGCGTGAGAAATCTCAGGCGGCGGCTTTCATTCTGTTTTACGGGAAAGTTGGGAAATGCAAATCCGACGTCGTTGTGAGAATTATATCAATAAATAATTAACAAATAAAATCCTAATGTATGACAGATTAAAAAATTATAAAAATTAAAATTAATAAATTTTTTTTGGCACAATTCACAAAGAATTTAATAGTTTGAATAGAAAATAAGAAGAAGTGTATTTAACGTATAGAGGAAGAATTACTATTATTTAATATTTATATGTATGATAATAGTATGAAAGTTGAATTGAAATATAAATAATAAAAATGTGAAGTGAAAGATAAGAAAATTAATTAGATATTAATTTATTAAATTGAAAGTAATCAAATAATAATAAATAACTGAGAATTCATTTGAATTGGAAACTACTAAATAATTATTTTATTTTTTGAAAAATTAGATTTAAATTTTTTAAGTGTTTAAACTTATGCACGTTGAGCCTCAACTCAAAAAATCAAACCCAGACCAACTAGGCCTGCAAAAAAATCGAATTAGACAAGTTACATTACGATCATTTTTGAACCTTTAACACCGACAATTAAATTATTAGAATTGTAAATTTATATTTTAATAGCTCAACTTTTAAAAATAAACATTTAATATTTCGTACTTTCAAAATTTCATCAAATGTTTATTTCAAATATGATCTCAACGGTTTATATTATTTGAAATGGACAGTCCACATTGAACGAATTTCTTTAAAAAAAAAAAAAGGGAGAATAGAGTAGACTGTCACTGTGGGTTTAGAAGTTAGAACCCATCATTTCACGGGTTCGGGTAAAAGGGTGGTATTATAATTCTTAACCCGGACGGGTGGCATAGAATCCTTAACCGGCCGCTGTCCGGGTGATCCGAACACCCGCTATATATTGCTATTGTCGAAGACGAAACCCTAGCAAGTCATCTCTGTATCCTACGACACTAGTCTCTTCTCTCCGCCCTAAAAGTGGTATTGTTCTCCTGACTATGGCGACCGCCAGAAGTGTAAAGGATGTATCTCCCCACGAGTTCGTGAAAGGCCTATTCTGCTCACCTCAAGCGTTCCGGCAAGGTATTCATTACCATTCACTACTCTCAATTCTCTACCATTGAATTTCTCTTTAATTGCCGTGAAAGTAGAAAGAAAATAATTTTTTGGGTTCTGTGTTTCTTGTCTTTGAATATATATACACACAAACGCATATACGAGCCAAATAATTATGTGAGGTTTAGTTGAGTGTTAGTCTTAATTTCTTCGGATCCTAATTAAGAAAAGCATAATATCCAAAATATTGCATTCTTCCCATCTCCAGTTGTGACTCAAACTCAAACCCAAATTTTAGTAAAAGTTGAATTTGAGCGTCATGCTCTCCAATGGTCTAACTCAAATTAAGTTAAGAGTTATTTGAGTTTAAAATAAGTTTGGGTTTTAGTTTGAGTAAAAACAGATTTGGTATGAGTCTAGGGTTGGAGAAGTTTTTACTCAAACCCAAACTCAAATTTAAATTTGAGTTTGGGTATGAGTAACCGCTGGAGATGCCCTCTGGACATGTCCTCATTCACAAAACAGTGCAATAGAGGAATTTTACCAGTGCTGTGTGTATTTGAGGTTGTATTTATATGGGATCTACCATCTGTCAATATCTTTCTTATTTTTCTATTATTTATATATTAGTTTGATATTACATATGAATCATAGATGGTATCTAACTCCTATTTCTTTTTATATCATTATATGCACAATCGCTACCATGGCTCCATCGTTTAATATGGATATGGTGTGTTGGTCATCTCTAGCAGTGACTCAAACTTAAATTTGGGTTCAAAATCCTAAAAACTCCTCCCGGACTCTAAACTCAAACCCATATCGATTTTTACTCAAACTCGAAAATTGATAATACTATTCATGGACTTAAATAACTATCCAAAGCTAAATTTAAAACTTCTGAGACAAGATGGGATTTTTTTTATTAAAAAAATTGAGTAAAATTTCTATTGATTATTGAAAAACATCAAACTCAAATGAAGATTTTAGTAAAAATTTGAGTCATGGCTGGAGATGGCCTTGTATATATTAGATTCAATGTTGTTTGCCATGAGTTTTAGGGTTTTTTGTCATTAGATTCTAGTAGCTGAATGAATCGGTCATTGTATAATCTGATTGCAGTGGCATGCATGTGAATTAGTTAAATGTGAGTTATCAAAGTCAATTCCTATATCTTATCTTTTATAATTTTTTTACAATGGGTTGTTTAATATATCAAGGCCTATTCCTTGCTTTTGCCTTGCAGTTACTTGGGGAAATGGGTAGGGAGGAAAAATGCCCCGCTCTGGTGGATGCCGGCCCTTAATGGGATGGGCAAGAGGAGATTCCAAACGGGGTTGGGGGGAGAGGATTAAAACCCCAACCAGGTTGGGGTCGAGGGAAGGTCCCCCTACCCCAATCAGTTTAATTTTTTTTAACCTTTTTTAATGCATTGAACATATTTTTGAAACTTGGATATTATAAAAGAGTTTTTTTTCCTTCCTAGTTTTCGTCCTTTTTTTACTAGTTAATTTTTTTAGATCAAATAATATTAATACATTTAAATTTAATATGTATATAAACTTCGCTCGTCAAGGTGGTGGCGGAGTGAGGTACTAGAAATGAGGTTGGTGTTGGATGTGCCACTAAAAGAGATGGGCCACAGTCTTGGTCGGATGCAATTTTCTTTAAGTAAGGCGGGGGTGGAGAGGGGACCCCAACCCATTGCCCTCCCTAGGTATTGGTGATGCATTCTAGTTAGGGGAACATTGTGCAAATGGTTTGGTCAATATGTAGAGTATGACTTTGCAAAGATATAGTTCATCTTAATTCTATGAGAACATGAAAGTTATGTTGTTCTGGAAGCTGTGTGTTTGAATGTATGTGTGTGTGAGAGAGAGAGAGTACGGTGAGATAGCACAGAGCATCTTATTTCTATGAAAACTTGAAAGTTATGCTGTTCTGGCAGCTGTGTTGTCATGTCTTTGCAAGAAGAGGTATTGTGCAACCTGAAGTAGAGGGGAATTAGGTTGTTGACAAGCCTAGTTAGGGCTCCCGCCCACTAGGAATGGGTTGTATTCTCTTGAGCTTTTGATCTATATTGATTTTTGTTGTCTTGTGATTGCTAGATTCCAACCCCTCTCGGATGTGGACCTTTATGCCTACTTATAAGGACCTTGGGCCCGTGGAGATTTAGACACGTATCCTTAGGCACTTGAGATCAGCATGTGATTCCATGTGCCTAGTGAAACGACTGACCCCCCTTACCTCCGGTCAACCTAGGATATGTCCCTGAACTTCTAGTCACACTGAAAGAGGGTCATGCAGGCTTGCCCCAGCTCTAGCCTCCAAACCAAAATCCTCTAGAATCTCGTATCCCTGACCAGTCTTCTGGCACCAAACCAAACAATGGTCCTCCGACTCTCGCCTTTTTGTCTCGAGCAAGGTATTGCATCAGGGTGCCTTTTGTGGATTACCTTCCGGGATAACATCCCATCTCCAAACATGTATGTTCAACCATCCAGAGTCGTGGTTCGGTGTTTTCATCATTATAGCCTGGAGCCTTTCAATCCAGATTAATTCACACATATTAACAAGTTGCGTGGGCCACTCTGCATTCCCCATGCCACATGATGGAATGACATTTGACCATTATAGATAGTTATTTTTACCTTGTGTTATGATTGAATTTTTTACTCTGTGATGCTGTTGCCTCTTGTGAAGTGACCTTAGTTTACTTTATGGTGAGATGGTTCAGAGTTTTAGTTCATCTTAATTCTAGGAGAACATGAAAGCCATGCTGTTCTGGCAGCTGTGTGCACTCATGCACTCGTGTTCGTGTTGTTTGGGTCCTTAAAATAGGTGGATATTATTTGAGCGGAACACCATCTCACGGCTCAAATAGGATAAATTTGGAAAAATATGATAGTTATTTTACCTTCTATTATAACTGAATTGAGGATTTTGTGACGTTGCTTCCTCTTTTGAAGTGACCTCAGTTTACTTTATGGTGAGATAATTGTGAGCTGTGGGCAATGCTTCTAGAAACTTTAATTGAATTGGGGACTTTGTGATGCTGTTGCCTCTTCTGAAATGACACCAGTTTAACTTTATGGTGAGTGTGTCCTGTCTCTGTTTATGCTACATAGAATTCACCAATACACTCTGGGCAATTTCTGTAGAAGACTGTTAAAATCAGTAATGATATTTGGATGTTACTACTTGAAGCAGAATATTCTTTTGGGTCTCATATTTTATGTAGTGATCTGATGATCATTATTTTTCTTTATACTACTTGCATGCCGGTTTCATTTAAGTTGTGATCTGATGATCATAATTTGTTTTTTGGGTAAATCTGTAGATCATAATTTTGATCTTCTTTTCTTCCATTGTGTCTGGATAGATGGAGCTACCTCACTGGACTGATATCGTGAAGACTGGAACATTCAAGGAGCTTGCTCCTTATGATCCAGATTGGTACTATATCAGAGCTGGTAATCTCTCTCTCTCTCTCTCTGTGTCCTGTGTGTCTGCACAAATATGTGTGTGCTTGTATGATAGGAAATGTGTTGGTTAAACTTCCATGCTTAGTTGATTTATCATATATCCAAAATCTGGTTGCAGCTTCCATGGCAAGGAAAATATACTTGAGGCAGGGTCTTGGTGTTGGTGCCTTCCAGAGGATTTATGGTGGGCGTAAGAGGAATGGAAGTCGTCCCCCTCATTTCTGCAAAAGCAGTGGGGCCATTGCTCGTCACATCCTTCAACAGTTGCAGAAAGTGAACATTATTGATATTGATGCAAAGGGGTGAGCTAGTGACTCCTTTGTGCCTTTATGCCATGATTGTTTGAAAAAAGTCTGTTTTGTGTTACTTAAGATCCAGTCTTGGAGATCATGGTAGTGCACTACCTTATCTTTAGTGACCACAGATGAGAATCAGCCATATTGGATGCCTCAATTGATCCTTGTCCATCTTGTAATTTTTTGCCAACACCCTCACTCACCTTTCAATTTCTCTCTCAACATCATCGACCGATGGGATGTCTCTGAAACCTATTGGTCTGCATTGTGAACCATTTGGGCAATGTGTTGAAATTTATTGATCTCTAATTTGGTTTGGCTTCATTTGTATGACAAATTGAGAGTTTTTTATTACTTCACTGAAACCTTTTTTTGGTTGTGTTTCAGCGGGAGAAAAATCACATCCAGTGGCCAACGGGATCTTGACCAAGTTGCTGGGCGGATTGTGGTTGCCCCTGATCAATGAGTCAATGATCTCTTCTATAGCATTCAATCATATCTGATAATCTGCAGGCTTTTAGATGATTGGGTAGACATTTGCTGCAGATTTTTTGTTAGACAAATTTTGCTCTCAACTGCTGAGTGTTTCAATGAACTTGCATCTGTTTTGTTTCTTCTTGGCCATTGAAATTTGACTTTCAATCCATTTGCTATACTGTATCTTGTCATTCATCATCTCTTGCTTAAGAAGTAAAACCCTTGCATGAATGAGATCTGTTGGAGTTTTTGGATATATGGCAACTTTTAAATTTAAGACTCGTGGTTTGTTCATTCATGCTTAATATAAATGTAAGATTCACAATTCTAGATCTCAAATTAAATGCCACCAGCCAATTCTTTTTCTCAGTATGGTTGGGAATTTTTTTGAGATGGATAGTTGGGATTAAAGGGCATGCTTTCTTTTGTGCCCTTTTTGGATACAAAGCAGACCTTTTTTATTCTTTTTTTTAATGTTACCTTGATATAAATTTGTTAGTCTTTATGATAAAGAAATAAAACTTGTTAGTTGTTATAGTAAGAGCCATTTCACATGGCTTATAGAATTGGGTTCTCTTTGGACCAGTGGAAAATTTTCACGTAATAATGTGTCGTGCAGTTCTTATATATTGAGGTTTGGTAGTGTTTTTGGCTACACAATCCAATTGAAAGAAGAAACTGGTGGCTTCTGTGGGAGATTTTTTTGGGTGTCCTAAGGCACCATGCTCGCAATGCCCCCCCTCTACAGGTGGGCTTTGTCCCATTCTATTGGAGGGTGGTATGGTCACATGTTGTTTCCGGGATACTGAATGCATAAGGTGGCAATGCCAAGTGGTGTTTTTGGGACACTGAATGCATCCTCTCTGTGTTACACTTGTGTTCCCGGGGCATTGAATTCAATAATTTTTCTCCTTCGCATGGGTGCTGCAATAATGTATTTCACTTTCCCATGTTCGTTGAGAAAATATTCAATAGTCTTTAGACCACGGATCCCAATGGTAACATGTGTATATATCAGTGTATTTTTTGTTCATGTCATTATCATCTATACCACCGGAACTAATGGTCCAAGATCAACTAAGGGGCCAAATGATAACAAACCTTATGACTAAGCAACATTACAATTTACAACCAGGCAATGTATAGTTAATATCGTAGTGGCGATGCAGAGTCATTTGGTACCAGTGGTGTTACATTTTGGTCTAGTTTGGTAATGGCGATGCACAGTTAATATCGAACCTCCTTTTTACCTGGACTAAAATTGAAAGTAGGTTCGCGCTACTTAATTCAATTGATTAAATTGAGGAATTAAATATTTTTTCACATTCTGAAAATTAGTGGAAATGTAAGCAGTGGGGGCATTCTTTAATATTGCACTACTGTAACTGAACACTATTTATTGCGTGCCTGCAACAATATATCATCACTTATTCCACCAAAATTGCAACTAAATTGATTGATTCATGTACAAATTAGAAAGGGATATATTGGAGAAACTAAACTGAAAAGAAGCTTTATCGTTGTTAGGCAACTGACTTTTCCCTTCATGTCTTTTCACTCATGGTGTGCATACATGTCATTCCAAGACATGCAACACTTGATCTTCTTATGTTGAGGATTATGGAAATTTGGCTCTCTGGGTATGGTGGGATGCTTCATCGACCTAAAAACAAACAATTAGATACCTCATCACTCATTCAAAGAATATGTTTTGGTTGAATCTTTTAGAGTTTGGTGATCGTTACCTTCTAGGGATGAAGGGCCTGTCAAAATAAGGCATGGGTTGAGCTCTTGGAACAAGCTCCTTTCTCAGCCTCCTTATTTGTTCCTCTTCTTCCAACTATAGGAGGGGGAAAAAAAGGATCAATGAAAATGCCAAATATCACCTTAACAACACGACAATCATAATCATAAGGTTTGTTATCATTTACCTTCCGCTGTCTTTCCCTTTCCATTCTGTATTGTTCTATGAGACTCATTTTGTCAGCTACCTATATGGGCACACACAAACACAAGTAGGAAGGTTTATCAGAGCCAGTTTCTATGATGGTTCCTAATCAAGTTAGGACCAAGAATTAGAGGTCTGTATGCAAAAAAAAAAATAGAGTGAGAAATTTAATTAATAGCCATAAAAGAACCATCTACCATGCTCCACATATTTATATATATATATATATATATGTATGTATGTATGTATGTATGTATGTATGTATGTATACAGATCTAATGAGTGAGAAGCAAGGGATGAATAAGAAAGGTTGTTAATCTAATTTGGTCCAAACTGATTGAACATGCTGATGAAGTAACAAATTCATCTGCCAAATTGGAAAGCTCAACTGCAACAGTGAGAAATTTGATATGGAATTCTTGTGACTGGCCATGAGAGTGGGCAGAGCATGTTGTAAGAATTGATGTGAAAATTCTCTATGCAATTTTTTTTTTAAAAAAAGGAGTTTGGGATATACCTGGTGATCAAACTCAGCACGCTCCACAGCCCTCAGATCACTATGCAGCTTAAAATCAAGTGGCCTTGTGATTTCCTTGACGGGAGGTTTTGCCAAGCACTGAGGTACCATGCACCAAACCAATTCAATTGAAGTTGTGAGTCCAATCATACATCTAAGGTTTATTAATAAAAGCTCCTTCAAGTGAAGCATTCAAATGAGTTCATATGTTAATACTAGTCCAATCATACATCTAAGGTTTATTAATAAAAGCTCCTTCAAGTGAAGCATTCAAATGAGTTCATATGTTAATACTAGTTCAGATAAGGTAGCTTCAGTTTCCAATAAATTACTTTTTCTTTCAGCCCCAACGGATACATTGTGATGGCTTTTATTTTGAAAGATGATAAAAAAAAATAATAAAAATTCATTCATCTTTTATCCAACATGGCACACCAACAAAATAGTAAATATAAAAAATTCAAGATAGAACAATAACTATTAAACTGAGACTTTTTTCTTGGATAATGGGATCACCTCAGGCTCATCTGTTGTCCATGGGAGACCTTGTGCGATTGGTATCCGTTGTTTCTCCTCCTCCATCATCATTTGCTGTACTTTCTTAATGAATTCTTCTTCCTTGTATCTTCCCCTTTGCTAGAATTAGAGTCAATTACCGGGAGTAGTGGTTTCAAGTTAGATGGGACAAAGGAAGAAGCAAATGAAAACAAACTAATTTCATGCATGGTTGGAATATATTATAATTCCACTGTATTTAATTTCTTGAATATAGTTAGAGAAACAAAGTATCAGCAAAATAATGCAGTTTTTTTCCTTTTCCATGTTATATGGTCTGATTTAGATGGCATTGGAGACAACTACTAGACCATTTTTTTGTTGCCCCATTCTTGCCTTTGTTAAATACCACTAGTTAGAATATATTCAGTTCCCATGAATTTAATTTCTTCAATATAATTAGAGAAACAAAGAGTATGAGCAAAAGAATGCTGGTTTTTTCCCCATGTTTCTTCACTATGATATTTTTTGTTGCCCCATTATGTCTTTTGTTAAATATCACTCTACTTTAAAGGCTTACTGCTTATCTCTATGTGGTAAAGGCAATTGCAGGCTCAAGTTTTTAACCATTTGATGGCTTAAGAATTAACTTTCTATTCATTCCAATCACTTTTTCTCTAATTCCTAGACCGAGCATTTAATGATATTTTTTGTTGCCCCATTCTTTCTTTTGTTAAATATCACTCTACTTTAAAGGCTTACTGCTTATTTCTATGTGGTAAATGCAATTGCAGGCTCTAGTTTTTAACCAGTTGATGGTTTAAGAATTAACTTTCCATTCATTCCAATCACTTTTTCTCTAATTCCTAGACCGAGCATTTAATGGTTAAAAGAGCCGATCTCATATAAGCTCGAGCTTACACTAGCATTTCCCCTTTCAATATATCCAAATAAATAAGATTTCTTGTATGGTTCGCAATACTTGTGCACCAAGAACTCCCAATTTCTTCTAATAAGAGCACATACCTCAATGTCAACCAAGCAGCAAAAGCTCATTTGTAATATGTAAAACTTCAGTTGTGATGTGGTATTATGCACCCGGTTACTGAGCAATTTGGTGCATCCGGGGTTTTACCCCTAGGGGTCGCGTACAGAGCCGAGAGCCCTGGCTGCTAATAGGCGTGCGTCCTTAGGGTTCCCCCGTTATCAAAAAAAAAGACATGGTATTTTTGCGTGTTTGGGGTGGGGGTGGGGACGGGGGATTTTTTCCAATTCATTTTCAAGCACAGTTTGGTATTCCCTACCATTTCACAATTTTTGAAACAGGGTTGATACACACAATTTGTGAAATGTCAATTTATATATTACCAAACATGATCCGATATTCATAATTGTACTACAAACAGTCACACACACGGAGTAAGACCACAGTAGGCAGGAATATAATCTCACAGGTATGTGTGTATAATAATGGGATATAACACAATAGTCACAAACCTCGGTTCTAAGTTTAAAGGGTTTTTGGTTGGTCGCTTTGTGCTGCCTCCTTTTCCAATGCCTTCCACGATAAGTCCCAAATGATTCAGAGCTCTGCGTTTGAGGGGAAAAAAGTGAATATAAAATCATCATTTTGAAAGAATAATAACCCATCCCCAATTCGAAAGACACAACAATAGCAAAGTACTGACATTTCTTCTGCTCCTCCGACCACCACCAGACGTCCTGCTTGATATACTGAAACTTGAAAAGAGTCAAAAAAAAAAAAAAATTCAGAATCCTAATTAAGGGATTTAAAGAAAATAAAATGTATGAATTTAGTAAATCAATCAAAGCAATGTCACTAACCTTCCTCGACTGCTGTCTAATGAAGATGACAAACCTAAACTCTCCGATGTGAGGAAAAAATCCGATGGACAGAATGAAGATGAAGAGATCTGTGTTTCAGGAACCTTCGGCTGTAATCCTGGCAATGCCCATTTCATTGCCTTCTTATTATCTTCTGATTCCTTCTCGTCCTTTTGATCCGAGTCCTTCGAGTTCGGTATTGAAAGAATCCTCTCGAAGGCCTTAACCAAATGCATCACTCTTCCAGACCTAGGTTCAGGCACACTTTCCCTTTCTTCTTCCAACAACTTGTCTCTGCTTCTCTTGATAGTTGTACTACCCACATCGCCAGATGGCTCGATCTCATCAGGGTTACAGCTATCTAACCCATTCGTCGCAGAGCAATCATCAGCTTCCTCTGGTTTGCCCACATTCCCATTTTCAATTTCTGGGTTCTGAAGCATGGGGTTCTTCTCTTCCTGTTCTTCAATTTTTGTCTCAGCTCTTTCGGAGTTAATTAACTGTTCGGACTCGTATCGATCATTGGTGCTGCTTCGACTCTTGAAAAACTCTTCCTGAGAAGCCCTAAGATTCTCATAAGCAACACACAGACATTTCTTTGAGTTACCATCACCCTTGTCTTTACACTTGCATGCGACTGTTGAAGAGTTTGCTTTCTCTTTCTTCGATTTCTTTTTGGCCACGACGAACTTCCTGTCCCGAATCTTGTTTCGTGGTGAACGTGAAGCGATAGGATTAGGGCTTTTAGAGATTGATTTCTGGGGTTTTGTAGCAGATTTGATAGCCGGTGATTTTGAAATCTTCAAACCAGGGCTTGTAACATTAGGATCAAAATTCTCAGAATGTTCCGAGATTTCAGAAATCTTTGATCGATTCAATTGTGGGTCTTTTGCGGGTGTCACTGCTCCGGCGTTCTTTCTGTTCAAATCCATTGGACAGTCACCGGCGAAGCAGAGTGATATCAACGGGAAAATGGATTAAAGAGAGGGCTTATAGGGCGGGAGTGGGAGACAAAGGAGAGAGAGAGAGAGAGAGAGAGAGAGAGAGAGAGGTGTTATGTTTGATCTTCTTGTTTGATCAATCTTTCTTGAAACATTGAAGTGAAGCGAAATAGATAGATGGGAAGAGGGGAAAAATGGAACGTTGAGCTCTGGACGCTCTTGTAACGGCTAGTTTTTGTAGGGTTATTATCATGGCTTCGGATTGTTTAATTTAAATTTCTATTTGATTTGGAACTGTTGGATTTAACTGCTTAAGAAGGCGAGATGGTGATGAATTTGATTAACGACCGTTACGGCTAGGATACTTCACGAGAATTGCACGTGCGCCGCACCTATTTATCTAATTTATGTTTTTGCCCCCCTAATTTTAAAGTTCATTACATTTTATTATTATTTTAATTTTAATTTGATCTATTCAATGAAATTTTTATTGATTTTTTTTGAGATTATTTTAATATTATCTAAAGGTTTTTAAAGGGTCTCTTTGATTAGACTCTTGTTTAATATATTAATTTTTTTATATTAATAAATTTAGTTATTTATCAAAAATATTATTTATTAATATTAGATTTTTATATTTCTTTAATTTTTAAGTTTATGATCTAAAATTGAGAACAAAATTCTTTCTCTAAAACTAAATTCCTAACTCCTCCATGAATACAGTGCCATGTCATTTGGAAAATAACTTTAGAGAATATTTTTGGGAAGAATAGTATTATTGAAGTGTTAAAATTATTTTTGTAAAACTCAAATTAAAGCCTTTATTAGTATATCAGAATGGTCATTTGCTAATAAAATAACTATAAACTCAAATTTATATGAGATAATTCACAAAAAATAATAATAAAGTGAAAAATCAATATTGAAAACCTTTTCTCGTATTATTGTATTTAACTCAATTTAATAAAGTCATATTTTAATTATTTAAGGTCGATTACATGAATTTTGTCTCGTTCTTTTACATCGAAGACTTATTACATTTAAAAAAAATGTTGTCCAAGAATATTTAACCTTGTAAAACTCATTTAAGTTTTATGATCTCTTATGTTGAAAATTGGAGGTCCAATTCTAAATTAGCTCGATCCTTAAAACCCAAGTGTTAAGGAGAGGAAGAGAGGACCCTTATATATAGACCAAAAGAGCTAGAGACGGGCGATGTGAGACAATCCAATACTCCCTTGGACCACATTGTCCGCAGAGGGAAGGCAGGTGAGCGGCCCCGTGCAGCTAGCCCAAAGTTAGAGCTCTGTCCTGAGTTTAATACCATATTGAAAATTGGAGGCCCAACTCTAAATTAACTCGATCCTTAAAACCCAGGTGTTAAGTAAAGAGAGAGAAGACCCTTATATATAGATCAGAGGAGCTAGAGACGGGCGATGTGTGATAATCCAACATCTTCAATTGTTGGAGTCTCAAGCCTTTTACTAAAACACTTTTTTCATTGAACTTAGACCATGTTTGGTACGCAAAAATAAAATGGTCATTTTATGAAATGAAATATGATATGATATGAAATTGAACATGAATATGAATTACTCATTTGAATTAAAAGAATGTTTTAAAATATTTTTTAATGAAATGAACATTTCTAATCATACCAAATAAAAATTAAAAATGTAAAAATTAGAATGAACATTTGATATCCAACATGACTTTAATATAATTGGTGTGCTATTTTGCCATTCTAAGTTTTGATTCCATACAACAATTCATATTTCAATTCAAGATGGCATTGAACAATGTTTGAAAGAAACTAATGAATCAACATTATCATTACAGTGATATATAGTATTAGATTTCTTCTTTCAGTCTGTGTTTTCATAACTGTCATTATTTAAACATGACATTGATCTCACGCGACCACGTTTTTGAGCCCACAAGCATCTTGATTCTTAGTTTTGAAGCTTTCCTCTTTATACTCAACATGAGAAATGTTACAGCTATAGAGTTCATATCTGTCTTGTATTATGAAACGAAATTCAAATTCTAGCACCTAATTTTGTATTACACCGTGACCGTCGAAGAGCTTTGAACTGTTACTCAGTCGGTGTTTCTAAAACTTTTTAGAAGAAATAAGTATAATTATTAGAAATATTAGAAAAAGGTTAATATAATTTATCCAACATTATAATTAGGTGTGCAAATAAAAACCAAGAACTGTATAATCGAACTAATCCGAACCAAATGGGTCGGGTCGGTTCTAAAAAAGATTTGGTTTTGGGACCGATTTATTCGGATTGATTCCGGTTCAAAGTTTGAGTAAATCAACTAAACCCAAAAAATCGAACTGCTAATAAAATATATTTTAAAAAAGAATCAAAAAATTATATATATATATATATATAGTGTGATATACAAATTTTATATTATTTCATTTAACACCTAAATATATAAATAAATAAATATATTTATATAATATAATATATATATATATATATAGTGTGATATACAAATTTTATATTATTTCATTTAAAACCTCAATATATAAATATATATGGCAAGAGCATACTGCTTACCGGTGACTAGCTAAAAGTAAATACATAAATATGTATTTGAAATTTGGTGTAACTTTATCGTGGTGAGATCAAAATTAGATAGTTATATTTCATACAAGCTGATATATATATATATATATAGATAGATAGATAGATAGATAGATAGATAGATCTATTCACATTTGATTAGTGGCAGATATAAAAATTTTAGTTAGGAGGAGTCAAATTTTGAAGATATTAAAATTTAAGAGAATTTATATGAATATATCAAAAAATTTGAAGGGATCAAGTCCTATTTTATTTAAATAATCTAATAAATTAAGGATAAAAAATATAATATTAAAATTTTTGAGATGAATCAAATCCTATTTTGTTAAAATATTCTAATAAAATTAAAAGTAAAAAGTGTAATATTAAAATTTTTGAGATGATTATAGCCCCACTTGTTCCCCTGCATCCGCCTATGCATTTGATGTCACTAGGGTGAAAAATATTCCCTTCATGTACTGTCTTCCCATAAGAGTAAAACTAAGTTAAACCCAATTCAGATCACGACTATTGCCTACTAGGTATACCGTATACATAAGGTGCATTATATATATATATATATATATATATATATAACACACACACACACACATCAGGAGCATAATGGAAATGTATTTTATAAATATATCCGAGAGTTTCTTTTAGAGAAAGAAATAAATAGTAGATTTAGTATTTGTTGGCAAACAAAAAGAAAATTTAACATTTCAAGTAGGACCGAAACCGATCTAACCCAACTCAAATATTTTCGGGTCGGATCAGTTATAATTTCGATTCGATTTCGGTACCTTTTTTTTTTTTTAACTGGATCCACGTCCATTTTTAATTACTCCCCCCGTCCTATAATAAGAGTCCCTTTTTTAGAAACTAACTTTTTAATAAGACATGTATTTAATGTTTTCACACTTAAATAGGTAGTATAATTTGACAATACTAATTTTCTTTCACTCTGGTTATTATAACACATTAAATTGGTAAGAATAATAATTTAAAAACTTCACTATAGTTTTACGTATTGACTTTTCAAACGGGACTTTTATTTTGAGGCATAAAAAAATGAAATAAGAGACTCTTAAATTGGGATAGAGGGAGTATAATTTTTCATATATATATATATATTATATAAAAGAAAGTGACAATCTCTTTTATTTTATTATGAGAAAACAAGGGCTTAATTAATAAGCTGGAAACCAACGGGATCATTTCAAGCGGCTAAAACTTGTGGTCCAGCCCACCCGTGATGGGGTGCGCACCCGCAACGGCAACGTCCAGGAAGGGCACGACGTCGTGCGTTACGGAGATGCGTGAACGTGACAACGCGTAGAATATGCCTATTATTATTCAACTACAGCCTACAATTTCTCAATATAGATATTTTCAATTTTTTTTATTCCCACTTTTATACCATACATGGGTATTTCTGACAATTCGATTCCACAGTTGTTCACCCATCAAAAAACCGTTTTCCCATTTTACCCCCTTCCCATTCTTTTGCCAAACGCCTGTTGGTAAGGCGTTCAGCTATCCACATCAACTGTATAGAAAATGGATTTAATGGTCTTTAATGAAATTCTCAAGGGTAGATCTTGGATGCATAACGGGTATATAAAGAGGTACCCGCTCTCTTTGTTTTCATATAGCTAACATAGAAGTAGCTCTCTGAGCCTCTCTCTAATTTCTCTCTCAGGAGCGATCTAAGAGGTAAGCTGTTGATCCCAATTTGAGTTATATGTATATGTATATATAATGCATATATAGGTTTTAATTGAAAGATTTGATCTCTTTGGTAATGTTACTGGTTTGTTTTTGGATGAGAATATGATGTGTTTTTGTTATGTTATTTGTGGTTAACTAGAGATCTATTGTGTGTGTTTTTTTTTTGTTGCTTTTGGTTACAATATTCAGATCTGTTGAAATTTATACAAATTAGTATTTAATCTCAAAATCTGTGTTACTTCCTCAGAATTTAGCTCAATTAGTGTAATTTAGGTTTCAGCAGTCAGAGTGGAAGTGTGGAACTATAAATCAGGCGCTTTTGTTGTAGATCTGCTGCAAATTTCGATTATTAATTCACATTCACTGGCAAATTCTTTCGCTTCTCATTCAAATTCTAGTTTTATCATTAAACTCCACCAAATTACTTACGATCCGTTGCTTGAACTCGGATTCGAAGTTAATCAATAGCGTACACAAATATCTAATAATTTATATTAGCTATAAATGTTGCCATTCCTTTTTTTCCTTGGCTACTCGGTTTTTGACTGAACTGGAAGCAAAAACTAAAACCATTCTACATTTTTGTGTTGTTTCAACTTTGTTGGATGTTGCCGTGAACTCTTACTTTTCTGTTCCATTGATGCTCTCTTCCTCTTGCTAAATTGAATATATCTTTATGGGGGTATATGAACTAATTCACTGATTCTATGTCAAATTCTCTGCAAATTCAGTGGATCAATTTCAATGTACTTGTCTTTTTTATTCCATCTTGAAAAAGAAAAAAAAACATTTACATTTTTCTGGTTATACGGAAGCCGCTTCTAGTACATCAAAAATATAGATCTGGACAAACTCTTTGGAAAATAAAGCTTCCATCATTTTTGTGTTGCTAATTTGCTATTGATGTTAGAGTCATGCATGATTTGAGATGATATTAAGAATATATCCAACAAGTTTAATTCCCCAAATGAAAAAAAAAATAAGCACATGCCTATCAAAGAAAAAATAGCACATAAAATAAGTAAAAGAACCATTTCTTCCAGACTTCCATTATGGAGATCAGAGGGATTTTGTTAATTACATATCTCATTGTCCTCCAGCTTGTGAGTAGTGGGTGACCTGCAGCACGATTCCTTGAATCTATTTTTATGTTTTTCAAACACTACTTGGGGTACTCTGCATTTTTATGTTTTTCCTGATTATGGATTCCTGTGTGTCCTGGTTATAGATAACGAAGGAAAATGGTGAAAATTTGCTGCATTGGAGCTGGCTATGTAGGGGGCCCTACCATGGCAGTGATAGCACTCAAGTGCCCATCCATTGAAGTGGCAGTAGTTGATATCTCTGTATCTAGGATCACAGCCTGGAACAGTGACCAGCTCCCCATCTATGAGCCGGGCCTTGATGATGTGGTGAAGCAGTGCCGAGGCAAGAACCTCTTTTTCAGCACTGATGTGGAGAAACATGTATCCGAGGCTGATATAGTCTTTGTTTCGGTCAACACCCCAACCAAGACTCGGGGCCTTGGAGCAGGCAAAGCTGCAGATCTGACATACTGGGAGAGTGCTGCCCGCATGATTGCTGATGTGTCAAAATCCGACAAAATAGTAGTTGAGAAATCAACAGTCCCTGTCAAAACAGCTGAGGCAATAGAGAAAATTCTGACCCACAACAGCAAGGGAATTAACTTCCAAATTCTCTCAAACCCAGAATTCCTTGCAGAGGGGACTGCAATCCAAGATCTTTTTCACCCTGACAGGGTCCTTATTGGTGGCAGGGAGACCCCAGAAGGCCAGAAGGCGATCCAAGCATTGAAGGATGTTTATGCCCACTGGGTGCCTGACGACCGAATCTTATCCACCAATCTTTGGTCTGCAGAACTCTCAAAGCTTGCTGCCAATGCCTTCCTGGCCCAGAGAATTTCATCTGTTAATGCCATGTCAGCTCTCTGTGAGGCAACTGGAGCAGATGTCACACAGGTGTCCTATGCTGTTGGTAAGGACACAAGGATCGGGCCCAAGTTCCTGAATGCTAGTGTCGGTTTTGGAGGGTCGTGCTTCCAGAAAGATATTTTGAACCTGATTTATATTTGTGAGTGCAATGGCCTTCCAGAGGTTGCAGAATACTGGAAACAAGTTATCAAGATTAATGATTACCAGAAAAACCGATTTGTAAACCGTGTTGTTTCCTCTATGTTTAATACGGTTTCAAACAAGAAAATTGCCATTCTAGGGTTTGCCTTCAAGAAGGATACAGGTGACACAAGGGAGACCCCAGCCATTGATGTTTGCAAGGGGCTGTTAGGAGACAAGGCCCGGTTGAGCATATATGATCCGCAGGTCACGGAAGACCAGATCCAGAGGGACCTCACAATGAACAAGTTTGATTGGGACCATCCCCTTCACCTCCAACCAATGAGTCCCACCACTGTGAAGCAAGTCAGCGTGGTTTGGGATGCCTATGAGGCAACAAAGGAGGCCCATGGTATTTGCATTCTTACCGAGTGGGATGAGTTCAAGACTCTTGATTACCAGAGGATATATGATAACATGCAGAAACCAGCTTTTATTTTTGATGGTAGGAACATTGCGAACATTGATAAGCTGAGGGAGATTGGTTTTATCGTGTACTCGATTGGTAAGCATCTGGATGCTTGGCTCAAGGACCTGCCTGCTGTGGCATAATTGATATGCTTCAATCAATTGGCTTGTGTTGGAATCAAAGAACTAAAGTTTTGAGGCAGTCAAGTCGGATTCTTTATTATTTTTCCCAATTGGTTTCTGATGCTTCCCCTTCGGAGGGTTATTGGTGTTACCATCTTGGTCAAAGTAAAGAGTCTCAGTGTTTTGCCTAACATTGTATTTGATGATATTACCTGTCTGTTACTTGTTTTATATTAGAACCTGTTTTGTTGTTTAGTTTGGTTTAAAATGCTATTAAAATGATGATATTTTAGAAACCTGTTTTGTTCTTTGCTTTGATTTAACATGCTACTAAGATGATATTTTAGAGAGTTTCTGTTTCATTTTCTTAGTAAGAGTCAAGAGTACAAGTTCAATACTCCAAATGTTGGATTTGATTTTGCTTTCAACTCTACTGATTCATCAGTTTGGGCTACTACTCACTATCTCAAATATATGGTCTTTTTTTTATTTTGATTTCTCTGATAAAAGCCAACTGACTCAACTAGAGTTCTGATAAACTTTATGTAGCTTTCCAAAGGGAGGCCAGAAGACAATAATTTATATTCAAATAAAAAGTTGACTTTATGAAACTTCATACAGATCTTGTGATAGGAACTTCAATCAACGACATTTGTTTAAAGCAATACTTTAAAACTCAATCAATAGATCAAATGTCTGCTTCATTTGGTGGTAGTAAATCAATGTAGTTGCAGTTTCCCAATCATTTGTTAGCTGGAGATGCTTATTTAAAGGAGTGGAGGGAGGATTCTTCTTAGCTGTATTTACAGCAGGCCTTGACCAAGTATCATTCTTGATCTGATTGCAATTCCTAATAGTTGTGGACAGTGGATTAGTTATAGGTAATGGAAATGGAAGCTTAATAGTCCAATCAGACTCCTATGCTCCTGCCTTTGGCGAAAAATTGTTATATGGTTCGGGACCATTAGTTTCTGCTAATCATAAGTTGTCAGGTTTATCAGACATTTGACCCATTGATGCATGAGAAAAAGAGTCGTGCTTGTGTTAAGGGCTTGCTCCCTCTATCTTCCTGGACCTATGTACTAATGACGTAGTAATATCAACCAAGCCAAATCCTTTGACATCTGCTGCATCGCTGGCGCATCAGCTGGTGGAAGCCAACCATCACATGGAACCGTGAGCGAGTCCTCTGGCGCATGAAATAATAGCATTCCACCAGGCACGGCTAACCTTGGAAGTAAAACTGGGTTCTCATTAGCTTTTGCTAACACCCCTTCCCCAAGTATTAGGAATATATATATATATATTGGCGACAGTTAAAAAGATTGAAATGTTACCGTGGCCTTTGCGGAATGCAACTATGGTTACATAAAGCCACAAACAAAGTCATATATATACATATATATATATATATATATAAAAACCTAAATATAGCTTCGAAGAAGAGTGTTAGCGTCGGTTGCGAGTGGCCATACTTGCTCTCGGATTGACGTATACATTATACGGGTCTATTTCACATGTGATTACGCGCACTTGTATTGCACGTGCCTATCAGATCACGAGTGTTGGACACTTACAACTGATACTGGCATCTCTCTAGTACAAAGTTTCAGGAACAGAAAGATTTACCCATTGACTTTTATTTATTTGATGTCCGATCAAGGCAATTCGAGAGTTGATGAAATTTTTTAGACAAGTACTTTATTTTAGTCTCTGAAATGAGATCACGTGGGCACGTGTAATACTTGTGCCAATCCGATCGTGAGTACGATCACTCACGACTAACATTAGCATCTCTTTAATATAAAATTTTAGGAACACGAAAATTCACTTATTAACTTTTATTTATTTGATATCTGATCAAGATATTTTAAGAATTAATAAAACTTTTTAGTGGATTGAATATGTTAATAGAATTCTTAATAATGAATCTCACTGTGTAAGTACATAAACTTATAAAGACATAAATATTTAAATATTACTATACCTCAGTAACTTAAAATTCAAAGGCCATTTATTTCTAGCAAAGTGTCAAAAAAAATTTCAAGCTTCATCTACCGATTACTAGTCATCTTTCATTCGCATGTTATTTAGCAGACAAAATCTTTACAAAACGAATAATATTTACTATTCATGTATTAATATTCATATACTTATATCGATTGAATCTCATCGGTGAGAATCGTAATCATGAAACTCAACCATGTGAGTTTATGGTGCCGTTGACGCCTATACTGGGACATGAATCATTGTCGGGATAAATACACAAGATTCAGAATCACATAATGGGGCCTTATGTTGTTACGGAGAAAAATGGAGTATTTTTCAGTAATTATAGCCAAACACGTGCCTAGTGCCCATCCTCAAATCGACGAACAGCCTAAAAGAATGAGCACTAACTTTATCCAACATCGTCCATTTCCCGCAATTGATCGCTCCCATCTCGTCGATATCGATCTATATTCGTTAATATCCCTTATTTTGATCTCCAAAACAATCCTTTCTTCGTTCAATTCTAACAATCCTATCTCGGTTTATTCCAATTTCATTGCTCGCCCTGCCCTAAACTCGATTCTAGGGTTAGGGTTTGAAGAATTCCAGAATTGTTCAAATCTCTTACTAAATTGGTCCTATTTTTGTTTTTTAACCTTCGAATTTCAAAAGGGTTCTTTTGATTTGTAAATTAAAGTTTGTATTTTATTTGTTTATAGTCCAATTTTGTTTGGTTGATATACTGTAAATTTTTGAGTTGGGGTTCGAAAAAGTTTTTATTCTCTGCCTTATTGTCTATCATCTCTTTGTGTCTTTTGATTGCTTTAAATCAATTTTTTATTGCTAAGAATTAGGAGTCTAGTATTTGGATTTTCTTAAAAAAAGGATCTTTGAATTTAAAATTGGATCATTTCGTAGTCTTTTTCCATCCCGTGCTGACACAATTTTTAGACGACAATCTTGGAGGTAGAAACTAGTTCCTGTAGCTCGTTAATGTATAATATCAATGTTTGGAATTATTTGGCTATTGCATTACTAGTGCAACTTGCTTCTTTTCTTTGCATTAAATGGTTAGAATTTATTATTTTCTTTGCCTTATTGTCTATCATCTCTTTGTATGTTGTACATAAAGGTTGCATCTAAGAGGCCTAAGAATGACTACAGATGTTGCAGTTCTTTTACCTTTACTATTACAGAGTAATTACTAATGGGTGTTGACTTGTCTCCTATGATGAGGCAGTGATTGGGAAATGTTAAAATATTATTGTAGGATTTGATAGATGTAGTCTAGTTTACATTAACAATGAATCCAGCAGTATGTTATTGTTACTATGTTGGAGGTGGAAAAAAAATCCTTGGGCTGTTGATGGTTGTAAGATCTTTGCATGCGTGCACTGATGCTAGAACAAATCTGGTAATCTGTATAGTTGGCTGAGAATTCTAGTGGTTGAGTAAACACCAATTCTATGTTTATTGGCTGGACGATCTCAATGATGTAGATCATCTGTTCATTATAACCACACATCATTTGGTAAGATTCCTTTCAGATTTCTGTGCCTGCTGCATTTCCAAATTCATGAATTTGTTCAAGACTATGGAAAGGTTTAGGACTAAGAAGAGATGAATTTCCTTTCAATTGAAACTAACTGGATGTTTACTAACCTTTGGGCCATGGAGGGGCTAGTTGTCAGATAATTTTTTAACCTTTTGTGTTATCCTTTTAATCTTTTGTACCTGGTATGGTTTGCCCAGGCACCAAAATAGTTGCAATAACAATTTTATTTTTAAGTTAGGAGACCTGACAATTCAGTTAAAATACTTTCTATTATTTAGTATTGATTGCCAAAGTAAATTTTTGGGATTAAAATGCCCATAAAACCATTGTTTTTTCTCTGGTATTCTTTGTTTCTTATGAGATATTAGTCTCTTGCTTTTTTTGTTTTTGTTGGAAACCGCAGCTATTCAGAATCACTTCTTTGATGCATCCATTCCATTTCACTCTTCAAAATGTGTCCTATTTGGCAGGGATAAAATGGTTTACAAACGGCCTTTTCATGATGAGTCCTATGAGGGTGTTAGTAAACACCCAAGGCAACAGGAATACACAGCTCAGCAATCTCCCAGCATGGAAATTTCTTCTTATAACAACAATCTGCCAAAACCTCATTCAGGTAATAAATAGTTGAATTTTGAATGCAAGGTAGTGGCATGATTGAGGACACTGTTGCATCTAGTGTCATTTATCAGTCTTGTTATTGCTTTGGAGCATGTGCTGCTATATTTACACATCCCATTTTTTGGTCATTTTTTTTTATTGGACATATCTCTGTAAATCATATTTATTATCATCCAAAAGTTTTGACTTTAATGATTAACATTTGTAGCATTTTTGGGTCAGGCACATTTTAGCATTTCTGATCCCTTATTGCTGAATAACTAGGATTTGGCTTTTGATAGTGATTATTGATTGAACTGGGAAGATTCATTTTGTAGTCTTGTTCTACGCCATCCTATCAATTATGATCCATGAAGCCTGGACAAAGATACGGGATACTGATCCAATATGATACAGACCAGCGAATACAACTAATTCTACCCCAATAGGATACTTAGAGGACGCAACAATAATATGTATATTTATGAATATTTAAATTTTAAAAACAATTGTTTGTTTAGGTCATCTCGAGTGGTGGCTCAAAATTTTACCCAAATTTAACTTAAAATTTGAGTAAAAGCTGGTTTTGAGTTTCATGCTCTCTAATGGTCTTATTCAAGTTAAGTCACAGTTATAAATTTGAGTTCGTGAACAGTAAGGTACAGATTTGGGTTTTAATTTGAGTAAAAACAAATTTGGTATGGATTTGAGTTTAGGATTGGAAAAGGTTTTCTGTGAATTTTGACTCAAATTTAAATTTGAGTTTTGATTTGAGTAACCACTGGAGATGCCCTTAAGATATATACACATTATGACAAACAACTTTTATGAATTTATCAATTATTTTTCTAATTTATGACATTAAAATCCATTAGCAAAAAAATGATGGTTATGTTGCATGGACATGGACTTGGGGGCAGATTCAACATAAGTTGCCTTTATTATATCACAAATCTTATACTCTAAGAAAGAATCAAGTATCTGAAATCCTTGTTCTATTTATTTCTTATATTCATTTGCTATACTAGAAATATCACACTTTTTAACTTTTTGGTAAAGTGTGTTAGAAATGTTGCACTTTAATGTCCAATACATGTCAAACGTGTCTCGGAGCATCCGAGAAGTATTGGATATGTGTTCGGAATTAAAAAGTTTATTTTCAAATCATGGATATGTTCAGGAAATATTGAACACTTATCTGCAAATGTCTGAGGAGTATTGGTATCCGATACGGATATGATACGGGCCTTATAGAAGTGCACTTGCTTCATAGATCATGATTATAATTGTGTAATCTTACTATCTTAGTTGTCCAATGAGGAGACTTGGTTTAGACCACTTGCTGCAGATGTACTTTATATTGGAAATCTGCAATCTTGAATGCATGAAAGATCGTAGTGAGGCTAATATTCTAGCTGTGGGGACTAACAATAATTGTATTTGTTCACTTATCCCAAAAAAAAAAACATAATAATAATAATAATTGTATTTGTTTGTCCATAACTTTTTCTTGGATGTGGATACTTTTTGACCTGAATAAACTGTAGATATTCAGTGTGCCTATTTAACTGACCTAATTCTGATATGCAATGGTGAAGGTGAGAACAGCTTTAGTAAATCTGAAGACAATGGAAAGATTGCAAGTGATTTGGTTAATGAAGATATGAATGGAGCCAACAAAGAATCTGGAGACACTGCTTCTGGCACCATTCTTAATTATTTGTGGGTCAACAACAATGCTATTGATGAATATGCTGAATCAGATCCGGCAGTCTATTTATCCTTTTTTCCATATTTTGAACTTGGCCGACAAGTAAGGGCATTTGTTCATTCTGATGACATCTATTCAAATCTGCTGGATCATCCTCCTAGAAAACTTGTTTCTGATGGACCGGATCATCAAGCTGATGTTCCAGAATGGGTTCCACAGTTCAAGAAAACTTCTGACTGTTTAAATAAGTCAGATGCACAATTTATGTTCAGGCATTACTCATACTCATGCCTTGTGGGTGACAATGATTATGGGAATAAGCTAATGGGTACTTGTGTCATACCCATGCCTGATTTGGAATCACCTGCATGCAACGGCAATTTAGCTGGGGCAGCCAGAAGCAACTGTAACTGTCTCGAAGGGGGTTCTGTCAGATGTGTGAGGCAACATGTCATGGAAGTGAGAGAGAAGCTGAAGGCAGACCTTGGGCAGAAGGTGTTCGAGGAGTTAGGATTCTGTGACATGGGAGAGGAGGTTGCAAAAAAATGGACTGGAGAGGAAGAGCAAGCGTTCCATGAGGTTGTACTCTCAAACCCAGCATCTGAGGGTAAGAACTTTTGGGACCACCTCTCTGTCATTTTCCCATCCAGAAAAAAGGACCTTGTCAGTTATTATTTCAATGTTTTTATGCTTCGGAAACGTGCTGAGCAGAACAGATTTGACCCGCTAAACATTGACAGTGACAATGATGAGTGGCAAATAAGTGAACTTGGGATGACAGAGGAAGATGATGACTCTGTAGTTGAATCTATGATTGATCAAAATGCTCCTGCTTATAATCTGGAGAATAATGAAGAGGATTTCGTTGAAGGCGTTGAAATTGAAGATGAAATAGATACTTGTAAAAATGACACCGGCTTTGTGAATTGTAGGGATGTAACAGGTGAAGATGATAAGGGAGATATAAATGATCTCTCTGAAACACGTGTGGGGAATTGCATTGGTGATTGTGGTCTTGATCCTGTCTTCCAGCTTTCATGTAATAATTCAAGCAACAATGGGGAGGATCATGATATTCAAGATGAATCGTGTACATCATACGAGTATCAGAGTGACAGGGTTGATTCCTGTGATCCAGTTGCTTTGGGGACATGCTAGAGAGTTGAGCCAAAAGTGACCGCAAGTTTTAATGTTGATTTCTTAGTGGAGGAAGATTTCTTTTGCAGGCTCAATATGATTGAAGAGACTTTCATAGAGAAATCTTGTGAGGAGAGAAGGGATGGTGAGAGTTGCAATGACAAGTGGGAGAGGCCTGAATCCTGCCTCCGATGTATAGTAGTGTTTAAAAGGCGGTTGATGTTCATGGGTGCGTCAAAGGAGCTCTCATGGACTCTAACATGTAATCTGTACCGTTACCTAACCTTGGGGCAAATTACAAGCCCTCTTTTTCCTAATGGTGATCATTGTCCTGGGAGTTTATTTCAATTTAATTACTGTATAGTGCATGGGGTTCAACGAAATCAAGACTTGGGATGAAGTTTACGACAGAGGTACATTTCTCATTGTTACTGTGTTTCTGGGATTTTATAACCCTTTTTTTTAACTCTTTTAGAAATACATGTGTACATGTTTTATTTTTTTATTTTTTTGTGTCACCAGTGTATTAATACAAGTTGAGAGAATCTTGTGAGCATTGTAGTTTATTTACCAATTCATTAACGGGGAGTTGTGACTATGAAATTCAGTTGTTTCAACTCTCTCTCTCTCTCTCCCCCCCCCCCCCCCCTCCCCCCCTCCCTCTCTCTTTCAATTTAGTGACTTTCTTCCTCTTTCTATTCCTCTTCCTCTTTATTTTTCTCGCTTAATTCTCAACTATGTAGTACAAGATGCATTAATTATTTTCTTGTATTCTTTCTTTCATAAGAATAAATAGTAAAATATCACATCAATTTGTGGCTTCTATGGAATTTACCTTTGATGAACAAGGTTATGGCTGTTTGGTACAAAATAGCTGGAATACTTGATGCTCAAGTCGTAGAGAAGATGAAGGTTGTGACATTCCAGTTTTTGTTTTCCCTTCTCTGTTTTAGTACAAAATATCTGGAGTAGTTGATGTCCATGGATGTGTAAATATTAAGAAGAAATTTGTGAAATATATATATATATATATATGATTACCTGACCATTACTCCAAAAGCCCTGGAACCAGTGGAATGTGTGAGATCAAATCTTTTAACCATTTAGGATGATAACAAACTATCACGTTTTCAAGCTGACGTCTCTAGTGGTCTACTTTCATTAACACCGACAAAATAATATTCCTTATATATATATGATTACCTGACCATTACTCCAAAAGCCCTGGACCGGTGGAATGTGTGAGATCAAATCTTTTAACCATTTAGGATGATAACAAATTATCATGCTTTCAAGCCGACGTCTATAGTGGTCTACTTTATCAACACCAACAAAATGATATTCCTTCCCCTTTGCCGACTCCATCCACCTATTAATTTTCAATGACTTAGCACCAAACTCATACATAATACCAAGTCATTTTAATCCGGCCTCTAGGTCATCCCCTTTTGTATGCTTGTTCTAGTACCAAATATCATGAACCTGACCATTATGTAACAATTCTATAGCTAACTTAGTGCTTGTGATAAACATAGATGCATGGATTTCACTAAGAAATTTGTGGTACACCGATTAAAAAAGAACTAGGAAATTCGTGGTACAAAGTGAAAAGCAGAAGAGAAGAGAGAGAGAGAGAGAGAGAGAGAGAGAGAGAGGGATCATGGATGATTATGAATAAGAGGGTAAGACCAAGCATACACCAAAAGTTGAGCATTTTAATCTTCATCTTAATGATGTGAAAGGGTGGAAGGGAAGACCATTATGGAGTAGAGTGTCCTAGTAAGATGTCAAGTTGTCAAATTGAAGCATCATTTTAAATGATGTTTGTGGGTAATGGATTGCATCAAACGTATATAATAAACATTTTCATGTTCTTCATCTAGGTCACATACACACAAATGTATATATGTGTGTGTGCATGCATTCTAAAGGAGCAAAAATAAATTCCACTACTTGGTTCATCTGTTTGGATTGTGACAAAGTACAAGAGATGAAGACAAATTCACACCACTTTGTTCTTATATTCAAATTATATAGGGTTTTCCACATCTCTATCTATGCCACTGTTCCATCAATAGAATGAATATCTTAGGTTTTTCCACCATTGACCTTTTTCTTCTTATTTTTTTCTTGTCACAGATAAAAGACACCTCGTAGAGATATACACTACCAATAACATCTTTTATGAAGCAGAACAAGTGATGAGATAGATCATATTCTCACTATTGCCTCTATCTCCTTTGTTACACACATCCATTATACTTGGTCTGCCATGAGAAATTATTTTCCCCTCGAGTCACTTTTCCAAGTATTTCATTTCTTTGGACTTCCCCTGCAGTCACCATGAAAATTGGATGTTCAAAACAGGGAAAAAAACAAAAGGACAAAACCTCAAGGGAGATTTCGTTTCGTGGTCTTACACAATTGACCTTTCAATACGTGTAGAGTTAAGTTATGAACTTTTGTAGTAGTAGGATTTGATCCCCACATCAAGTTTTGGGTACGATATTTTCAGTCACATAAAACACATTCTACCAATATACTGTGCTGATGTTCAGGAGATTGGTTCCAAGACTCAAACTTAGAGACCTTAGGGATAACTCTCTAAAGCACTTTTTAGCTGAGCTACCCCTTGGAGTTAAACAAGGAAAAAACAAAACAAAAACAAAAAAGGCCTAAATATGGTATTGTACAAGTACATAATGCCAAATAAGGAAATTACTTATTAAAATAATTAGAAAAATGTGAGTTTTCACTGCAAAAGTAAATTCTAACTTAATTAACATAGACGACAAGTTTTAAATTAAAAACATAGTTTTTCACAATCGGGATGGCTCGTGGAAGCTTAAATTGAAAGAGAATAAATCACCATGAGTTTTGGGTATGAGTATATCTTAGGGCCCTAATTATAAGTTGTCTCTTACCCAATTCGAATAGGATTAGAAGCCCTAAGAAAGCGGGATTGGGATGTATTCATAAGTAAAAATAACCTTATCGAACTCTGCTTTCTTATTTCATATCTAGAGCGTGGACTAAAGGTGATAGATAACTCAGTATTCCGTTGCATCAATATGAGTGGAACCCAAGTTGGTCGGAACTCAAGACTATTGTAATTCAAGAACAGTTAGACTTACAAGGTCACAGTGTTAAGTAATAGATCATTACTCAAATATAACGTATCAGATTATAACCCACAAAACCAAAGTATTTATCCCTTAATTATTAGTAATAGATAGAACATCTATTTATTGAATAGAGACTTGAGAGATGAATCTTGCCTCCCTTGCCTCTGTCACCCTCATTTTCAAGAGGCATAAAACAACCCTGCGCATGTCACACTTCATAGGCAGGTTGGTTAAAAGGTCTAATTCAACTATCATCATCTAATTCATCTTTTTTATTTTTCATTATTTGAATCATTTAACTTCAACCACCCCTCAATCGACTTCAGTGTACCTATTATATATATTTTTAATATCATTTTTGTTTTAAGAATTTTGTCTCAAATTATGTGGTGGATACAATAGCCCCTCAAATTTTTAAAAACTTTATTATTTATTATTATTATTTCAAAAAATACCTTTAATAATTAAGAGTCGTTTCTCAATTTTTTTTTTTTATATTTTCATGATAGGTCCTCTTAAATTTTATTTTTCAAAACTTTTACATTACGGTTAATGTAATATTATGTGAAAAAGTCTATCTTTACAAAAAGATTAGTCTATTTTTGAAAAAATAAAAATTTATCCAAAAGTTGTTTGCATATGATTAATAGGATTGTATTGGTTTCATAACATTTCGTGATTTAATATATAACAAATAAGATTTTGATTTGAGAAAGAAATTAGGAATGAGTAACATTACTCATTTTAATGCATTAGTTAGAGAAACAATATTAGTTCAAGAAATATGATCAAAAGAGTGTGATTGTGAAAAAACTAAATCAGAACTTCCTGAGTTTAATACAAAAATTACTACCTTTTACATAACTTTTTTGAAAAATCCATTGCTATTACTCTTTTCCAAAGTTTCAAAGAATAGTTAGGGCTGTTAATTTCAGTCTGATAGTCATATCTAAACAGATACTGACAATGAATCAATCATGACTTGGATGGAGTGGATTGGGGTTCTCATTTAAGACCTTGGGCTGCTTTGCTTTACTTTTTTTTTTGTTTGTATCTTTGAAAATTTTTCACCTACCCTCTGAAGTAAATAAGAAGATAGAGACTGCTGCTCCAAACCTTTCAATTTCTATTGCATTTAGTGATATGTGTGTGTATATAACACACACACACACACACACGCACACACATATATATATATATAGCTTTAATTTTTTTTAAAAAAAGCATTGGTAAATATAAAATAAAAAATGAAATTAAATATATGCATATGCACAATAATATATATATATATATTTTTTATAACTTGGTACCTGACTTTTCGGGCCTACTAATTCGGGAACTAATTCTACCGTTTACTAACGAGGAATCTGATTAAAGTTAGTATAACGCTTTGTATGGACTAGCTTCAAGAAAAAGTGACATCCGTTGATTTTGACCTGACGACCTTGAGAAACAAATTTCTTAGCTACTTGTCAACCAGTGCAGTTGATGAGCAAAATTATTCCAAATGAAAAAGAGTATGATCATCATCTGCTATCACTTTCAGATTTGATCATCCTATGGATCATTTTCAAAAGAAAAACTGAGATTTAAGTCAGGATTAAAGAATAAGCTTGACTATCACAAAGAGAGACTTAATATGATGTGCGTAAGTTGACTCAGATACTTCTAACTGATCTATTAAATAAAAAAAATTAGAATCAATAAAGGATATATGTCTCGTCTCTCATAACTCATCTTTTTCTCACCTTTATCACAAAGGTATGATTCACCAAAAGTAGTAGACCCAACCGTTGCAATAAAAGTAGGATAAAAGTAAATTATAAGACATGTGACATTTATCATTACTAGGGATATAAATTTAAAATTGTTGATCTTAATAATTGATTAAACTTTTCAAAAGAAAAACACACACACACACATTAACACATCACATGCAAATACAATTAGTAATTTCTAACATTTTTTCTCCTCATAAAAAAATTATTAATCATTAATCCCGAATGCATTTCATAGAAATAATAAACAAAATTCACATCCAACAACTGACTTATATATTCAATTTTTTTTTTATCATAAATGTAATGATGTCAAATTTATGAAAATTAGCAAGTAGGAACAGTCCACGTGTTCTCTATTTGCTTCCATTCCATGCAAGGCTTAATCCTACTAGCCCAAAGCCATCAGCCATCGTGAGCCTAAATCCATCAGCCATCGTGAGAGAGAAGATTTATTTTCTTTGTGCCTATTCGTGGCCATCACTGACAAACATTCGAAAAAACTAATCTCTTCATTTCGATATATTTGCTCTGGTGTATCAAGTACCAGAGAGAGCGAAAGTGAAGAAAGACCGCTCTCAGTAGAGGTTTTTTAGGCATCAGATCTTGTTCTTGGTCAAGAACACTAATATACCCAAAATTGATCCTTCTCTCATCACTTGAAAATCGATTACACTCGTGATCGCAGTGAACTTTCCATTCAGATTTTTAACTTCTAAACCTTGGGGTTTCTGATCTGGGTCTTTTAATTCCAGCATTCTTGAGCTTTCCTAAGAATGTGATTTAGTGATTCAGCATTTTCTGGGGAAAATTGAGGTTTTCTGATCTGGGTTTCCTTGTTCTTGGTTTATCGTAGCTTGTTTATCAATTAATCGATGGAAGAAGATCAAGAACAGAAGTTTGTATGCAAGTTTTGTAGCAAGAGATTCTTTACTGGAAAGTCCTTGGGAGGTCACATGAGGGGCCATTTAGCCATTATTTCAGCTATGAAACATGAAGATCACAATGATAGCAACACGGATTTTGAAGATGGTGGTCCTTTGAAGCAAGAAAAGCTCAAGAACAGCGACATGGGTATTGAAGGTGATTTGCATCCTAGTTATGGTCTTAGACAAAATCCCAGGAAGTCTCGGAGGGTTTCAGATTCGAAACAGCGTACTGCAAAGAAAGAAAATCTTTGCAAAGAGTGTGGCAAAGGGTTTCACACATTGAGAGCTGTGTCTGGTCACATGAGATGTCACTCAATGAAAGAAAGAGGAGAAAATCTCTGTAAAAAATGTGGGAAAGGGTTTGATTCAATGAGAGCTCTGTTTGGTCACATGAGAAGTCACTCTAAAAGATTCAGGGTCTCCAATGAATCGGTAGAGAACCACTCTGATTACGATACTGAATTTCTAATTCGGAAAAAGCGATCAAGGACAAGGTACAAGATCACTGCCAGTTCTTCGTTATCTAATTTGAATGCATCTTCATCTGTTTCTGAGAATGAGGAAGTGGAAGATATCGCTATGTGTTTGATGATGCTTGTCTAGGGGTGTGAGGAACAATACAGAGTCTTTAGATAATAATTCTATGATTTTTGAATTTCAATCATTGAATGGAAATAAGGTAATTAACAAAAATGATGGTGGGAATTTAGGATGTGATGGTGATGAGACTTGGGAGATGAAGAAACCAATAGAGAAGTTAGAGTCTTGTGTTTCGGGTTCTGGGAATGCTTTGTTTGAAGAGAATATATCTAAATTTGCTGAGTTTGATTCTGGGTTTACAAGTCATGTTGAATTGGAAGTTTCTGTTGATGGCTTTCTGGAGGGTGATGAGTTCAAGAAGCCTAAACTGGATGATGAATCTGGAATTGTGTTGTGTGATACTGAAATAGAGAAGGGAATCAATTTTACTGAAATAGAATTGAAGTGTTTGATGAAAGAAGTTGTGTTGGATCAAGCTGACTTGGAATTGGTAAAGACTAATTCAACCGAAAAGGTGAGGTTTGATGTTCATGATTCTGAATTGGGGGAAAATTCTTGTGACAGAACAAACTGTAGTACTTCTGATTCTGAAATGTTAAAGGAGAAGAAACTTGAGTACAAATTCAGGACCTGCAAAAAGATCTTTAACTCTCACCGAGCACTTGGAAGCCATGAAAACAAGCCATAAGACAGTCTTGGAGACCTTGGAAAAGAGCATCCAGACAAAGCTTTTATCTGATATTGAAGCTAATTCCAAGCTTGAATGCAATGAGAATTCACTTGAGCAGGAAGTCAATGTGAAAAATATTGAGTTAAAAAAGAGAAAGGAGTATGAGTGCCCCATCTGCTTCAAGGTTTTTGCATCAGGACAAGCTTTGGGTGGTCACAAGAGGGCTCATTATGTTGGATTCTCCGAGAGCAGAGCCAAAGAGACCATGTCAATAAAGCAAGAGCTTTCAAGTATTTTTGATCTTAATCATCCTGTTACTCTTGAAAAAGAGACCAATGATGATGTTGAACTCAAGCTTTGGTGGGTTGGAAGCGATCAGTAGCGTGAGCCACTAGTGACCTCTAATTGAGAAAACTGGTTCCATCCATGGTTTCCATTTAGTCACAAGATTTGTAAAGTCAATTTGGTGAAAGTTTACTAAAGGTTTTAGGATAAGCCATATGGAGGTAAATTTTCCTTTTTCTTATAGCTTTAGATAGAAAATGCTCCTATTCCAGCTAGTTTCTCTTCCATTTTCATGTCTGCAGTCTGCTTCTGTTTTTTTTTTTCTCCCCCAATTTGAAGGAGTCTTAACTGTTGAAAATTTGAAGTTGATTGATCTGTCTTCATTTGAAACTGCCAAATTGAAATTTTGTCTTCTTGCAATGCGCCAAATTTACTAAGAGATGAGCAAGAATCCCTAGGTTGATTTTGATTGAATTTTAGCTTTGGAATTCTCAAATCTTCGTTCCAAAACTAGGAAGAACAATAGAGGGCATGTTATTATTCATGCAGATTTTTGAAGACAGAGATAATGAGTCATCTGATTACTTTGGAGTTTAGAAGATTGCTACAAAGTGATTAATTTGTTAAGTAGGAAGACAACAAGGTTGATGTCCCTCAAGAGTAATATAAAATTGCACAATGGAAACAACCTTGAGCTAAAGGTGGTTGTTTAGTCACCTACCATATAAACATGACAGCCATCCCACTTCCATGTCTTTTTCTTTTAGTTGGTAATCTATAAAAATTATGCATCTTTATATGGTTACTCTCTCTCTCTCTCTCACTCTCTCTCTCTCTCTCTATATATATATATATATATATATATTTCTTTTAGTACATTATCTTCTTATCATCCTATGCTAGCAACAAAGCAGATGGCCATGGTTACAGTGTTGCATGGGAGATATATTTTATGTTAGCTTTGCCCTCAGTCAAAAGAAAATAAAATAGACCCCCCATAAAACTGCAGTGAGTGTGAAGTACAGACCGAGTGAGTGCAATTCATTGCTTGTAAAGAAACAAATGACTTTTTGAAAGCTCATTTTGGGCCAGCTCAAATTACTGAAATTTCATCCCCAAGGAGGTAGCTGATGAGTGGCCGGAAAGACGGAGGTAACTATCTTATAAGCACAAATTTTTAGTTTGTCTCTTATTTAAACCAAGATTGAATAATGTTTTGTGTTTCACTATTTTCATTCCATCTCTATCTCACCTTTTTCATTTGGAGTGAAACCACTAATAAATTCCACCTCTTGAAATAAGGATGAGATAAAAGTAATGATAAATAATATTAATTGTCACGATTATATAAATATTCTCTTTGGACCTATGAACATGACAGTGGCCCCAATTTTAGTGGGCCTCAGACTTTTTTGGGTTTGGTGCTTCAGCAAAATTCCATTTCGGTGATGCTATTCGGGTTCAATATAAAGTCTCACCCACCCTATTATAAAATGAGAGGACAAAAATAGGGAGATAACCCAGTGCTCTACCTTTGTTTTTCTTTACTTTAAAGAATAAATTATACTTAAAAGAAGTTTTTGACAATTATATTAATCTCTCTTAAAATTTTTAAAATTATACTGATTATTTTTATTTTACTTGACAATATACAAATACATTACTCTAGTCAATTTTTTGCTTCAAAATGACAAAACTATCATTTTTATTTTTATTTTTTCAATTTTTAAATTTTGACCATTTCTATTTTTTTTTCCAAATAAATATTAATTAAAATCTAAAATTTATTTTTAAATAAATTTTAAAAAATCTTTTAAAAAAGTTTTAAAAAAATTGTTCAAAATGCAAAATAAAAAATCAAATAAGGCGGTTTTGTCATTTTGATTAAAAAATTTGACTAGATAAGAGTATTTGTATATTATAACTAAAGTATGAAATGTTAGTATAATTTTAAAAATTTCATGAAAGATCAGTGTAATTTATCATATTTTAAATGATAAAATTAACCTTCTTAAAAATGCAAGACAAGGTAGTTAATTCTATTTTTGACATTTTCTCCATATGAATGTCAAGTTGTTAGAAACCTACTTAAACTTTCACAAAATTAGCGTATGTAAAAATATACATCTACATTTTCATTCTCGTTTTGGATACATGAAATGCTTCTCCACAAGTCTATAATTTTTAGAATGGATTTCAACTATTCTTCTAAATTGAAATTAGAGAGTTTTTTTGTTACCATGATCAATTCCAACTCATTTAGTTTATCAAGTAAAAGATATAGCTTTTATTTATTGGGTAATGCTATTGTAAGATTGAGTTTATATGAGACAATGGGGTTAATCATTGAATGCTTTAAGAGTTAAGATTTTATTTATCTCAATCACTTTATCTCTAATTCTTAAGTAATCTAATAATTAAAACATCTTGCTTCATTCGAACTTACAATAGCATTATCCTTAATTATTTAAGGGCAATGCTATATATTCTTAATTTGCATCATTAATTATGAGTAATATTATCCTTATCATGAGATTTTACAAAATTTTTTACATGCTAACGTTCGGTTGTTAGTTAATGCAACATTTTGGTATGTACATGTGCTAGTCGATAAAACCTCTCAGTTCTAGACAATAAAACATCTTGATGTTAAATAATACAGCTATGTCGCATGAAATTGTATTTACTAACTTACGCACATACTAATTGGCTACATTTTCTAGCACTTACACCAAAAAACTGTATTAACTAGTACCTAATAGTCACGTCAATAAATAACAAAATTTGGATAGAATTTTTAAGTAAGAATAACAATATTGCTTCAATTATATTTATAATATGAAATGTCATTACAAGATAATTTTAAAAATCATATTACGTGAAACCAAAAATATTACATAATGACATATTATATTGGAAATACATATCTTGTGAAAGGTTTTGCGAAAGGGCAGTATTGTATTCTCACATGAGGTTGGAGCGCCAACCGTACATTTGGAGCGCGAACGACGCCTTCCTTCTGTTTCAAGTTTCGAAGGAAGTGAAGATGTTACAGAGAGAAACGTCCAATCCCACCTGAATGTAACTCAATTTCCATGGACTCCACCAGGTCGACCGGAATGCAACACAACCCACCACAAAACCCTAACCTACAATCCACGGACTCGTATTCTCACCATCTCTACGCCACTCTTTACCCTAACCCTAATCCTCACCCTCCCAATTACGGCATTGGGATGGACACAGGCCTTAGGCCTCCTGGGATTGACCCATACCCCTCCGTAAGCTCGTTCCCACAAAGCCACGGTGGGGGCAACGAGGCCCAGCAACCCGCTGTGGCCTATGCTCATCATCAGACAGTCGATGGGGGAGCGGTGGCGGTGCCAGCTTCCTATTATCAGGACTCAAGTGCCACAGCTGCTGCGCAGACTTGGGCGGCGGCGGAGGTCGTTCGGCAATATGTGGAAAGCATTTATGGAACTGTAAGTGCTGTGCTTGTTTTTTGGAAGATTTATTTTATGCCGCTGTTTTGATTTTGACTCGAGCTAGTGTATGAAAAGAGTAGAAAAATGCAACTGTGAGGGCTCTGATTGTTGTTTGGAAGGGTCAAAATTTGTTTTGCTTGCAGTCTCGGAATGTCTATCCATCCGTTTGCTTGTGTGGGATTTTGGGTATCATTGTCTGACTTTGTTAACGAATCTTTAAATGAATTCTCTGAGATGAAATTGAAGTAGTTCCTTAAAAATGACTTCCTTGGAAAACTAGAGCCTTCTGTTCCAAATTGCAAAGGAATTAACCATCGAGCAAAACTTCTTGGTAAAGCCCCCATGGTCAATGATCTAAAAATGAGTTGACCTCACAAGTGTAATTGGTTATATGTGTGTGTGAATGTATATAAAATCTTTTAGGCTCTGGTCATAGACCTTTTACTGAATTGGATGAAGTACTGCTGATAATTGATTTTTAAAATATGAATGCCTCAGGAAAAAAAAAACAGATTAGTCTTTTCTAATTGTACAAACTTTAGCAGGATTTCTATGGGAAGGAAAGGAAGGAGAAAGGAAAATCCATCTTGCGTATTGGGATATGGCGAAGGTTCCTATTGATTGGAGAGGGGGGGGGGGGATTGGTTTTAAAGACTTGAAGTTGTTTAACCAAGTTTTATAAGGTAAATGGTTGTGGAGGTTCGGGATACAAAATCAGTCCTTGTGGAAAGATGTGATCTTAGCCAAATATGGGAGTGAGGAAGGGTGGTACACAAGGGAGGTTATGGAGGCCCATAGTTGTGGGGTGTTGAAGTACATTAGGGGAGGTTCGGAAGATTTGCAAAGCTTGTTCTCCTTGAGGTGGGGGAGGACTCAAGAGTAAGTTTTAGGAAGAGGCTTGGTATTGTGATAGGCCTTTGAAGAGGTGCCTTTTTATGTTATTCAACCTTGCTAGCAATAAGGAAGCCTTAGTTGTGGTTTGTGTTTCTCTTGTGGGTGGAGAGTTGGTTTGGAGTCCATGCTTCCAGTAAGAACTTCTATAATTGGGAGTCGGAAGAGGTGGCAGGGTTTATGAAAATGTTGAATAGATTTAAGTTGAGTATGTTATGATTTAGACAATGAAGTTCATTGTAAAATCATAGTACAAGGAGTTAGTGGGCCGGAAGGAGGTTTCTTTTCCATGGAAATCCTGAGTTCCTAAAAAGTAGTTTTTTTTTTTTGTTTTTTGGAGGCACGGGCTGCAATATTAACTATGGACAATCTCCGAAGAGCAAGGTTCCATTTGCCAAGTCAATGATACTTATGCAAGTGGAAGAGGAAATGGTAGATCATCTTTTAATCCATTGTAAGGTGGCGAGAGATGTATGGAGCTAAATTTTCTCTATTTTTTGTTGTAATTGGTTGATGCCATCCTCTTTGAGGGAGTTATGGCCGAATGAGAAAAGAAGTGAGGAGCACTTGGAGAATGGTTCCTCTTTTTCTAGCATAGTGCTTATGGCGAGATAGGAATAGGAGAACTTTTGAAGGAACCAAATTATCTATATGGAGCTTTCAAGATAACTTTTTGTGTTCACTTTTCTTTTGGGTTAAATAAGCTAATTCCTAGTATTTAGAAAGTTTTATGGATCTTTTGGGAGAACTTAGGCTGGAACTTTTGTTGCCTTTTTCGTTTTTTTTTTCTTTTTTTTTTAATTATGGGTTCAACCATCTCGGGTGCCTTCAATATATATACACATTTTTATTGATTGAAAAAAAATATATATGTTTAGCCAAAGACTGAACTTCCTAAGGGAAGCCCACTTGGTGGATGATCTTGGATTGATTGGGTTAAATTTATGATATGGGTTTGCTCCCCTCATGCGGCTTCAATATATATAAATATCTTTACTAATTGAAAAAAAAATAGCCAAAGACCGAACTTCTTGAAGGAAGCCCACTTGGTGGATGATCTTGGATTGATTGGGTTGAATTTACAAGGATTAGTTGAAGACTGGTTAGCCATTGGTCTCGGATTTTTTCACTAAATGACCTTTTGAAAAATCCCCTTGCTTGTATTTGTTTAGAAATTTTAGACTCTTGTATATTTGATGCTGAAGATAATGCTCTGAAATTCCAATGTGAGAACTTTTGTAGATTTTAATTAGTATTAGTTGGTTCATTTCTGCCTGAGAAGCCAATTAGACCAGAATTCCGTGGAAGTCGACAGCATTTGGAGGTTAAACAAATTCCCGATGGTAAATGAGTCACCTGAGATATTGCTGGATTGACTTGTTTACTAATTGTGAAAGTTTTATCCATATCCTTGTCCAATAAAAGTCGTCAGTGTAATGATTAGACATTAATTAAACATCTACCAGACTACCACTGTACTCTCAAGTTTTGAAACTGTAAAATAAACCAAACTTATATTTCAGTTGGGAGAAATTACTGTTTTTTTTTTTTTTTGCCATCTTATCGTAGGAGCTGAGCTTCTTATTCTCCACTTTTGGCATTATTCTAAACTTGTTGCCATCTTAGATATGTCCTCAATTTTTGTTAAGCCTTTGAAATGATGTACTAATCATAACATCCTCCCATTTTCTTTCTGTTGAAGGTTTTTTTTTTTTTTTGTATTTGAGGTAGATATGCCATGATGAATCCTTACTAATATGTTTTGATTTGTGACTCACTTTTCCTGTTTCCAATTTTTTCCATCATTTTCCCCAAAGTTTGTGAAGTTCTCTAGCTTCACACAATTCATTATTAATTACTGATTCTTTTGAATATTGCTCAACTTAATAGACTTGGTGGGGAAGAATCTTGAGTCATTGTTTATCAATTTTCAACCCTCTTCTCAATCAGAGCCTATGTTTTTCGCTGGTCAATGTTTGTTTTAGTTTCGATTGATGCAAACCAAGTTGTAGAAAGAGTGCAAAGGATCCTATGGTATGGAAAAAAGTTGGAATATCTTTAGAATGCAATGTGAGCAGTGTCTGAGCCTCATGAACTCCAATAGGTAACCCAGCAAAACTGGGTCAACTTGCACAAACTAATAGTAACTTGTACGATATGAATGAATGAGACCTGAACAGGCTGAATTGCTGGTTTACAGGGTCACTGTTACAATAATTAATTCTATACTGTATGATATGTTTGTGAAAAGAGTTAAATTCACTATTGCTAGTGCTACTGCTGCTATTATATTAGATTCACTCGTGTGAATGACTTTAGATATTTTTTTTTAACCCTTGGGGTTGGATGAGTTGGGAAGAGGCTTGGGTAATATCCCCAAGGTCCCAAGTTCAACTCTCACCTCAAGGCCACTTACCTATATATATATATATATATATATATATGTATCAGTTTTTTTTTTTTTTGGAATTGTATGAAAAATTGATGGTTTGGAGATGAAGTGTTTCACTTGTTTTTGAAGAATTATTTTATTTTTTTTTAAATTTATTTCATGTTTCATGCTATTGCATTGTTTCAATGCAGCATTAGGATTGTAGTGATGTCCTATACTTGTCTAACACTTTTTATGTTTGTGGCAAACAAGTGGTTGGAAATTAATTTGATTTGTGCCATCGTAGTGTTTCTGGGTGCATCTTGGTCACTGGCAGTGGGGGCAAGGGAAGGCAATAAGGTAAGGTGCTGCTCAATCATAGATGAATCACCTTTAGTCAGGAGGTTAGGCAAGCACTTCTGTTTCACAAACATTTTAACCAAAAGAAGCAATTCATGTTAGATATTGTTCATAATTAGATTGGTTTAGTTACTTTAATTTAATACATATTTGGGTGTCTACTATGACGACATCGTGTCAAATGAGGCAAGTTAACAATATAAAGCATTTTAATTAACATCCCTTACCTTTGCCACAAATTGTACAAGATTTGAGTGTTGAATCAAATAGTGCGTTTACTAGGATTTGAATTTGAAGAAAGAATAATAATTTTTACATTCGTGTTCATGCCACCATGCATGCTTACACAAATTATGTAATGACTTTAATTATGATAGATGATTATTATGTTGTGTAAGACTTGGTTTCCTCCTTGTTGAGTTTCAACCTGATGATAGCCAAACCATTTTTCCATTATAGATATCAAATAGCATTTAAAAGACACTGCTTAAATTATTAAATTCCTAATACATTGATAACTTTTAGTCTTGATACCTTCAGCTCAGGCAAGGCTTTGCATGGCATCTTGAGTCACACACTATATCATGTAGTGTCTTAGGGCACCATCTAACTTTAGCGAGCTTGCATAGTATTCTTTTTCCATTTACACTCCCTGCCACCCCCTGCATTTATTCAGTCTATATGTCATCTCATCATGATTTATATCTTAGACCAATGTTGCATGAATAATGCATAATGACACTTAGAGAATTGTTCATGATTAGTTTCTTTTGGTTCTGTTTGAGCTTAAATATGCCCTAAATATTCCCAAAATGCGTTCAAATTCAAACATTGGAGCCATTAGCTTGACTGAATCAGTGATGGGGTAAGTTTTTAGAGTTTGACTAAAGTTTTTTATTTCAGTTGTTTTAATTAACATTTGATCAATGACACCCAATCTTTGTATGGATTTTAGACAATTTTATGGGATTTTAGATTTTCTTCTGATTATTACCAGGAGATAAATTGATGCCACAGGCCTGGATGTAAAATCTTGGTAGGTTATATAGTTTTGCTTTTGTTGGAGAGTTGCTCCCTGTACCTTACCTTTCTCTCATCCTGCACTTCAAGAGTTGATGATGCATGAGTAGTTGAACACGAACAATGAATTTCCATTTGTATGGCTAGATATCTGGAGAAACCTTTTAATTCAGTATTATGCCGTGAAGTTGATGAAAAGTGAAAACAATGCTAAGAACCTTTTATTGGATTTTTTTTGGTTGCAAAATCATGAGTTCAAGTCATGGCGTCAGACTGCTGGCTGTTCAAAATGTTTTTTTGACATTCTTTGAAAGATGACCTTTTTGTTTGCCATCTTCGATTTTGTTTGGCAACGAATCAATATCATATTAGATTTTTTGATATCAGATCTGCGTACAGGAAACTTTACTGTATTTAGAATCTTCCCTTTTCAAACCAGTTTTTACGAATTATTTGGAGAGGTATACCTTCTATGCAAAGGCATTGTTTCATGGAATTTTGTTTTCAGTTTTTTCCCCATTCCAGAATTTTTAAGTATTCTCTCTCTGTCTCTCTTTAATACTTTTCCTAAATTTTCATACAGCCTGGTGCATAGTAACAATGCATTATCCCCGTAAAAGCCACAGCAATAAATAGGCGATTTGTTGTTCTCATTTTTCTTTTCTTTCCGTGTGTCCCCATTCGACATCAACTTTGTTAATTAGTCAGTCTAGACCCAAATAAATGAAGAGTTGACTCTTGTTTCTTTGCACACATATCAAATTTTATAATAATTTTTAGATCCCTTTCCCTCTTAATTTTTCCTCTTTTTTTATTTTTATTTTGAGCCAAGCCAATATACAAGGTAGCAATTTCTGAATTTGGAAGAGACTGATTGTTTGCTCCAATGCATCATATGTATTTATCATGTGATGATTTGTAGTTGGGGTTCCAGTAAAATAGATACCATAGCTTCTGCTTATTTGTTCTCCACAATTTTCTTTCCATTTTTATCTTTCTCTACGAGTGTATGTAGCTTAAGGGGTGTGATCTGCTTTTATCTTTGCTATTTTAAGTTGAATAAACCCAGCCAACATTATTGAAACATAGTATTAAAATGATTTAATGAACACAATAAGCGAATCATGTTCTAGAATACTTATCCATTGTCCAATGAGAGAAATGAAGGTAGAGAAAGAAGTAGCAACATTCATAAGCTGTCATACTTCTAAGCAGTTCCATTTATTTTAGGATGTTTTCCTAGTATCTTACGCATCATCAATCCTTGATGGCATGTAATTCCACATAAGCAAATCCTTTAGATTTCTGTAGCTGTGTTCATATTTTCTAAGTAATATAGTTGAGTTAATAGGAAACCTGCGCCGTGTGGGGTCTGATACATAACTTATAACTATCATAACCAAATACCCTCATTTTGAAGTGGCATTGTTTGCAAAGTATCCCTTGATGCTTCAAAAAGTTTCTCATTGGGGTCTTGTAGAGCGCCACTAGGGGAGCGGACCCCATGTTCATGGGAAAAAAAAAAGAATAAGCCCCCTATCCATAAATTATTCGAAAATTCTACAAAAGAACACATGTCAAATTGAAAAGATTTAGAATTCCAAAAAAATAAAGTCCGGGGCATTAACAGTTTTAAAAAAGCAACAAAATGATCTTCTCCCTCAAAAACCCTCATATTCCTCCTCCTCCTCCAAATGAAGACATAACACAATGCAGAGCCAAAACCCAAAGAGGCTGAACTTTTTTTTCTTTTATATCATTATATCCCCCTGCCAAAATCAGGAAGTGAACTATACATAACCCATGTAACCCCAAAGAGAGCCAACAGCAAAGCCCAAAACTCCATGCTAACAGACAGCAAAAGAGAAGATGCATCGGAATCTCCTCCTCCATTTTGCACATTGGGCATTTGTTGGCCATCCTGAAACCCCTCTTCTTTAGGTTGTCAATGGTTAGAATTGCCTCCCATGTCTTATATAGCATACACCAAGTTCCATGTCTTTGCATTATAATTACAAAAATAACAAATTTTAAAAAGTAAATTAGAGAACCCGTGTTTTTAATAATATTTTATAATTAATCATGGCTTGTTAAAAGAAGATCATTGTTGCATTTAAAACTGCAGTAATTTATTGATGCATTCTGACTGTGATCTGTATAAGCCTAAAACCTCACATGCTATTTTATTTATTTATTTTGCATAATGTGTTTCTATTCTCATTCCATGTAATAAAATGATCTAAATTCCAGGTAATATAGGTACAATTATACATCATACACCTCTATACCAGTTATTTCCGCATTCTTCATAGCAATGATTGACGTGTATGTTTTCATTGAATACATTAAATGTGAGTGAAAACAGAGTTTGGCACGTGTCTGTTCCTCCCTTTGGTATTACTGGCTAAAATGTTGATCCTTTTGTTATATGCACCATGCCATCTCAAATTACTCAATCAGATTAATATTGTGGTTGATTATATTTTAGTATGATGTACTTATTGAAAAAATATGATATTATGATGTACTAAGCCTTCATTAAGAGCGGATGCAGTTTAAAAGGTCATTCCTTAGTATTAGTCCCACATACGCAGAACATTGTAGGGTTGACTAGATATAGACTTAAACTTTGGCACTATTTTGCACAGCGGCTATTCTCGGAGTTGAACTCATATTCTCACCCTTGACAGCTGAGCTGTAGCCATAGCTAACACCATTGTTGTTTGTTCCAATCACATATATGCATACGAAAGTGTGCCGCCTTCTATCCAGCAAATAAGAAGGAAGAAAATGTGCTTTGTGGTAATTATGGTGAGAGTGATAGTCAGATTGGGGGCTGGGTTGTGCGCTCTTTGTGGAGCGTTCAACATTTTAATGGTTGGGCTATGAAGAGAGTATCATTTGTCGTTTCTTTTTGGAGCTCTTAGTATTACCCCTCTTATGGGGAAATTGGCTTTTGTTGCTGTATCTGTATACTTCCTTGCCTGCATTTTTGTGCTTGTATTTCATTCTTAAAGCCTTTTCTCACTTCCCTTGCAGGGTGTAACGATACCTCAAAATGGGACACAACAGTTTGCACCTACACAGCTGAGCTCCACATTGTGGACTAATGCAATAGTTCAACCTCGCAGCAGTGTTAACTGGAAGAGATTCCCCAAAAAAACAAAGATCGTACAATCTGCGTGGTGTGAGGTTTGCAAGATTGAGTGTAACAGCAAGGATGTTCTTGACCAACATAAATTGGGAAAGAAGCACCAGAAGAACCTGGAGAAACTTACAGAAGCAGTTGCACCTTCCACTGGTGCTTCAGTAGTAATTGGGCCACAAGAAAAGCCTAATAAGGCAAAAGCTGCCGGTTTGCAAAAAACAAAGAAGGCTGCTGAGCCTCCTGAGGATATGGAGACAAAGAGAAGGAAGGTTTTGGAAGGTGGTGCAGCGGCGGAAGCTGTGAGGACATGTGCAATATGTAACGTGGTTTGCAATAGTGAAACTGTTTTCAAATTTCATCTTGCGGGACAAAAGCATGCTGCCATGTTGAAGAACCTTGCAACTGGGACAGGAGTGGCCACAACCATCTAAATTTTTCTTTCTTCTTTCTGTTAGTTTCATGCACTCCTTTTGGTAGCACTTATCCAGGGGAAAAATGCACTCCCTTTTGTGGGGGATAATGTAATTACCTAAACAATTGGGTTCCAAATTCATTTAGAGAACCAGTTTTTTTTTTTTTTTTTTATAAATAAAAAATTGAGAAAAGCTTTGTCATCCTATTTACAGAGGCTATTCCAACTGATATGATGATCTGAAAAGATTTTAACATTGATTTTTATTATATTTCTTTGCAAAGATTCAAATTTTAGATGTTTGGATGCATTTCTTGGCAGGATCTATTTCTATCAGGAAAGTAAGAAGTTGTTTAGTTAGAGATGCAAAAATATGATGGCAATTAGGCATTGCAGGGCATCATTTGTGTATTGGATGACATCTTGTTTCACATTGCTTCACAGTCAACATCTGAGTGAAAGGTTGCAGATAAACGGAGCATCGTACATATCTGCCTTTTAAAACACAAATTTATAGATATTTCACTTCCATTCAACTTTTTAGGAAGTTGTGTGCATGGTTCAGATATTAATAACTGTGCTAGGCATTTTGCAGCACTCTGACCACTTTTTTCTTTAGAGAATTATGATTTAGTCACTTTCTTGGATATTTAAAAATCAAAGTGTGGTCATTAAATTTAATAGATTGTCATTTTAATAAAAAAAATTATTAAAATATTAACAAAATTTTAAATATATCAATTTTTTCTCATTTATAATTGTCTCACGAACCTTTCCTTAATTCTTAGCTGTACTGATTCTAAATAACATTCGGCAATTTCTATTTTAGTATTGATGTCAATACAAAAATGAAGATGATACAATAAACATCCTCTATTGTTTAGCATGAGTATGGTTGTGGGAAAATAATGCTTTATATTTTTTTTTTCCTGATACAATAATGAAAATAGAAGAATCGAACTCAAGGTTAATTACATGAGAATGTGCACTTACATTACTTAAATAAAACCTTACTCCGACAATCCTTAGTTAAGCCACGATCAATTGAACCTACCCTTCTCCTATTACACTTGACCGTTCTTTAGAATGGATTCACCTGTCAAAATTTGGAACTTTCATCCTTGAAAATACTTGTCATATGTTTCTACTGCCAAAACAAGTGAAATAGTCTCTCTAGTTTGGTTGCCAAAATAAAATGGAAGAGAAAGGCAAGGACAATACCACAAATTTGATAATTAGGCCTATGTTTAAAAAGGAAAATTCATTTTCATTAATTTCTTGAAAATATAATGACTCCTAGAAACATGAATTTTCAAATTAAGATTTAAGACTTAAGCAAAAGCATAATACTGGGCTACTGGTACTGTCAGGCCACAAACTGTTATTTATCCATTTCGGTGAGTTGCACGAGTAAATTTTGAGTATTCTTAAAATACGATGCTCTCAATGGTAAAATTAATATGTGAACATCAATTTTACTATTAAGAGTATTGTTTCAAAAATATCCAATAATTTTTTGAGTTGCATTGCAAATGAATATTTGATTCAAATATGCTAATGTATACTTAACATTTATTGGTTACAATAATCAATGCACAGGACAAATATATGTGTAATCTAAATATATTAATGTATCAAATATTTATACATTCCGATAATCAATACACCCGCATAAATAAACAACATGGAAATCATGTCACCCAAATATACGTCTAATATGTCATACGTTCATTTTCTCCATGGCTCGGCCACCAACCAAATTATCACTTATCACGTGCGTCGCACAGAGTACTGATCCATCTGGCGGAGCCCAGGCTCCCACATGTCATTGTATCATTATCAACTTCTTTCTGGTCTGATCATCTGATGACTTTCTTTTCTTTGTTTACTTTCAACTTTCTAGTTTCCGCGGTTTTATCTCCCCATCACCAAACCCAAACCCTCAAACAAAACCGCAGTCCGCCCCCTAGCTACTGATGGCCTCTCACCACCACCACCACCACCACCACCACAATAGCCACCCCACCACCACGGCCACGGCCACGGCCACCTTTGGTTGTTGCTGCTGTTGCTGCGCCGGCTGTACCCCAGTCGCCCTACACTCCACCACTGGACCCACTTCTCCAATCCACAGCTTCTCACCTCGTCCACCCTCCTACTCAACCACACCTCTTCTCTCCCTATCACAATCCACCCTTGGACCCCTACAACGCCCACCACCAGCAAACCCAATACTACCCATGTCAAACCCACCATAAAAAACAGCAACAGTTTCAACAACACGACCGCCGCCAACAACAACAACAGTTGCAGCAGTCCCAACACATTGTCACCTCTCTCCTCCACCGCATCGACGCCCTCGAGTCCTCCATCCGCCACCAGATTTATGCTAACCCTACTTCTTTTTACTCTGTCCGCGACGCTGCCGCCTGTACCATCCAAACCCACTTCAGAGCCTTCCTGGTTCGCAGATCACGAACCCTCCGCCAGCTCAAAGACCTCGCTTTCATCAAATCAACTCTCAACACACTCAAAGCCTCACTATCTGACAATACCCACCACGATTCTCAAACCCTTTATCACAAAGCCATAGATTTGCTTATCAAGCTCGACAATATTCAGGTAATAATCATTTAAATATTTCTCTGCGTGTATATATACATGTATGCGTCTCCATATTAAGTAGAGATCTGATGATTTTTTTTGGCAGGGTGGTGACCCGATGATTAGGGATGGTAAAAGGTCAGTTAGCAGGGAATTAATTCGCTTTATAGAGTTCATTGATGGGGTTTCTGTGAAAAAGAAGGAACTTTCAAGCAGAAGAGGGAAGAATGAGAGATGGACCGGTACTGGTAATAAATCTAGGGTCTTGTACAGCGGTCACAGAATGGGCAATGCTGAATGTGGTGATTTGGACGGGGATGAGAGAAATTTGATGGAGAAATTAAGGGGCCGAGTTGAAAAGCTTCAAGGGCTTTCTAGGGTTCTTGAGGATGATGATGAGGGAGATGTGGGACTTGAAAACCCTAATATTCCAAATAATGGAAGGTTTGGTTTTTCCCAAAACAGAAGTGGAGGTTTGGTGGAGAGGAGTGGTGGGGTTCAAGCGAAAGTGAAGAAAAGTGTGAGCTTTGCAGATAATGGGGATGTTTCTAGGGTTTTCAGAAGTAGCCATGAGCCAATTTCAAGTGGGGATGTTAATAGCAGGGATGGGTGTGGTTCAATTGATGATGAGAGAGAGCTTGTGGACAATCTCTGTAAAGAAATTGAAGAAATTGGGAGTTTTGCTAAGGAAACAGAGGATGATGATGAGGAAGGAAACATGGAAGATGGAGGGTCCTCCCAAATCAATGATGGGGAAAGAAACCCTAGGACAGCTGAAGGTAATTATGAAATTAGGGGTCAAAATGGTAACTTTGCCTTCTCTGCTCCATTGCCTGTTCAGATGGAATCTAGAGCTGATTTATTGAAGAAGAAAAAGGCCATAAAAATTGTTAATTAAATGGCCATAACATGGGTTAGGTTTTAGTCCTGCAATTTTTTTGTGTGTGTGGCTGTTGAGTTAGAAATTAGGTTTTTTTTTCTTCTGTTCCAAAATCTTTTTTCTAATTGTTATTTTGGATTGATCAGAGAACTACCAGGAAAGAGGTCTAATGTGGTACTCATTTCATGTGGCTATGTTTAATGTAAGTTTGTACCATTTCATCTCCTCCAGTGTGAGGGAGGGTTGTGACTCTGGTTGATTGTTAACCTGCCCCTGATGGGGTTGCTATTGTCTAGTGAATGAGAATGATTTTGACTCTTAACAATTGTCATTATTTTTTTTGCCTTCCATATACAAGATGAAGTTGTCATTGGTATAATAATAAGTTAAAGGTATGTTTGGGTTAGCATTTGAAATGCGTTTAATGTTTTGAGTTTTACAATCGCACTTAATTGATTTCAAGGCTGTTCTAGTTCAAACTGCATATATCAGTCACAACTTTTTTGTTAAGTGTGATTTGTGTTAAGTTGGTATTTTAATTTTTTTCATTAAGTTTGGTTAAGTCTATTATAAATGTCTTTATGTGATAACCGTTAAACCCTTGACTATTTTTACATAATTGTTTAATTCAAACAGTAATTTTATATTGTTTAATTAAAGGACACTAAGAACCATAGTTTGTCACTATAACCTATGGCCAATGACATGTGCTTGCAATGCCTTTGGACTCCAGTTTGATGAATTGATTTGAATGAATATATTTGGTTTTTACAATTTATGAAGTGTAGCCTAAACTTAGATTTGATAGCATATGAAATTTGAGTGCCTTGTATGAAAGGATTTGAAATATCTAAGATAATTTACTCTATCCACCTCCTTGGCTCTCTCAAACCAACCCTAATAACTACCCTTCCTATATATATTTGTGATCTAAATCGCCAAATGCCTTCATGCATACAGGGCCTTAGATTCCATTAGATGAATGTCTTTGAGGTGAAGGGATTTGGCTTACAAGTTACAAATATGCAAGAGGGTTGGGTTAGTTCAGAAATGTACTTTAGTTGAGTCATTCTTGGTATAAATTTCAAATTATTATTTCCACATTAATTTTGAACTCGATTTGAGTTTTATTTTGATCATTGTACTTTTTTCTGTCTGAAATTTGATGAAGGGTTCGCATTTCATTAAAAATGAAAGTTTAGTATTTGATTTGTTCAAATTAAAATAATAATGAACATAGTAAAATATACCTCAAATTTCAGGAATGAAAAGTATAATTTTCAATGAAATATAAATTTATCTCAAATTTCGGGAGTGAAAAGTATAATTTTCTGCAATATTGCTCCATCCTCTGCAATATTTTCTCTTTTAAGAGAGAGTATTATTTTTCTCTCACTTTTATTAACCACTATACTTCCACACATACATGTGATGTGACTTCCTATGTGAAAACAAAATCATACATGTGATGTGACTTCCTATGTGAAAACAAAATCACATGTACATCTTTTTCAAGTACACTTACAATCTTTTCACAAATAAATATATATTATTTTCCTATTTGAGACATGAAAAAAAAAACCTCTAAATATTCTTCTAAAGTAGAAACATCGTTCAAATAAGTCAAAACATGATACCTATGAGGAACCGAAGGAGGTCCTTTTGGGTTGGAAGTCTAGTTGTACAAGGAGGAGCTAAAGGTTGCTAGGAAAATGACTCCAATTTGTTTAATTTGGAGTTTGTGGAAGGAAAAGGAACTGAAGGATGTTTGAAGGGGTTGAAGCATCTCAAAGATAATTTTTTGAGACCTTTTTTGTGGAAAAAGAAGAATTTTCAATGTATTTAGATAATTTTATAATTTTTTGGGAGGATATTTTAGTTTTTAATTAATGTAGCCAGACTCCCGTTTTTACATGACTTAACCCCCTCCCCCCTCTCAGGTGCATTGTTTATAGAATACTTTCTAATAAAAAAAAATTATCCATCATAAAAACAAGTTGGTTCGCAAGAAACTATTATAATTAGAGTTACTAGTTTATTAAATATTAATTATTAGAGCAAAAAAGTAAAAGTGAAATGCCATAAGAACAGTTAGAGCACAATTACCCAAGGAAAAGAACCATAGGAAAAAATGGCAATCTATGATACCACCTAAAGACAAGAAAAAAAAATACAATAATAACTAAAAAAGAGATTATAAAATAAAAAAAATAAAAAAAAAACATTAGATGCTGATCAACACACAACCTAGACAGTAGAAAAATAAAAAGAAGGAACAAAACCAAACTCTCAGAAGTTTACATGTTCATTGTGATAACATCATTCAAGTTGCTAAAGATAATTCAAAATAATTATCCTACATAATTCCGCAAGTCCCAAATCATTTACAACTACAATGCATGTCACAGGTGATCCCTAAACTGTTTGCAAAGTTCCGGAATTATCAATCAATTATGAAAACTCAATGCTTCTCTCCTAAATTTGTTTGATTTTCTATGTTTATCATATTCATTCTTAGATTTTTCACCTCCAATTATTTTGCTATTCACTCGTGCATTGTGAATTTTGATGTTGAATAATACTAGATCCTGCAGGACAATATAAAAAAAAAATTCTTTGCACTCACAATTTTTCCCTAAGCCTAAGCCAAATGACAAAAATAGCAAAGGCTGTAACCCAATCTGACCTCTATGATGAGGGATTGGATGTTTAAACATATGTTTTCATAAACCTACAAAGAAAATTTGAAATTTGTGCTACAAATCACATAAAGAGAAGAAAAGAAGAAGCGAAAAATCAAAAGAGAAAATAAGATTACCAATTAACAGATAATGGGAGAAGAAAAGGAACAAAGAATAACATATTACACCTGCACCAGGACCAACGGTGGTAGCTACGACAATAGGAATGACTGCAGGCAGCACTAATTGATGGCAGGGGTGGTGGCAGTGATTATTGTTCATTAAGAGCACAGACCCAATTGTAAAGACAAAATTGTAATAAGAGAGCACAAAGTAGTATATACAATACAATAATCTTTATGATATTTGTCAAGTTTCATATTCCAGATTATGCAATTCTTAGTATATAAATAAGAAAAACAATCAAAATTAAGTATTTGTCTCGTGTAATAGATGTATGCATATAAAAATATATTTTTATATATTTTTATGTCCCCACCGTGTGCATTCCTGCTTTTTAAGTATTTTCCATGTCAGTGTATCCGGGTTTATCATGTCTGTATCATGTATTTGTGTTGCTGCTACATAGATTGCTTTTATTCTGAGCTCCAATTGAGACTCAAAGTTTGGGTTCTGTCTATTTTGCGATGCTGATCACAGGAAGGAAAAAAACTTACCATATAACTACTGAACAGTTCTAAAACAAAATAAGCGGCTCAAACTTGCATAGGAAAAAAGAACATAACATTTGATTTGCCCTCATCACTGACCTTTTTAGAGAAGTTTTAAGTTTACAGGATGGTGCTACAGGCCATCAAAAGCAAAAAAAAGGACTGCAAAAACCATTTTAACAACACTAATGCAGAGAACGCGAAGATAACTCTGTGAAAACCACCACGAAAGAAGTGTCAAAATATACATATAACAGAAGTAAAAGAACTTACCATTCAACTAGAGAACACTTAAAACAAATGGTAATGGATATTTTTCCCCTTTCTACTTTTTCTTTAAGCAGACACTATTGCATATTTTCTTTTTCTTTTTTCCCTCTTTTTTCTCTGGAAGGGGGAGGGGGAACTTTTATAAAGAAGCATATCTTTTTGTTCACTTTTCATAAGAACATAAATTCTGTTCAAAAAAAATTGTTGGATAGCGTTACAGGCTTTCAAAAGCCTGATATATATATATATATATCTATCTCTCTCACAATGGAAGAGTCAATTCACTTGAGGAAAAATTTTGGCAAGGGAATCCACCTAAAACAAGTACTGTGAAACTTCTATTCCAAAAAAAATCTTTTGACCTTTACAAATACATATGAAAACAAACAGGCCAACATGATCAGCAAACATCAAAAGAGGAACCTTTAGTTTGAAGGAATGCCGTCTACTGTCCCACATGGAGTTGTTGAGTAGGCAAAATTTGGATCCTGATGGTCCTACAAAAGAGAAATGGTCATGTGTAAATATTGAGACTTGAGAGCGGATACTTGATTTCAGATGTAAATGTGTGGATATTTAAACAGTCTAAACTTACCACAAAGGTATTTGAGCCCGAATCCTTCAACCACAAACACATACTGCTATCATGTCCTGGGCACTTGCATTTTGTGCACAGCCCAATACCTCTTGATGACAGCTCAGGCATATATGTGGATATATTATTTTCGGCCAAAGATTCTCTTATTCTAATTTTCTGGGAATCAAGGGGAATTATCAGAACTGATGAACTGTCTACTTGACTCCCAGTTGTGTTGTTCTCATCCTGATAGCTTGTGCTGGGCATGGTTTCGGGTTTTGGTGAATCGAATGGCAATTTTCTTTGCACTGAGAATTTTGATCCTAGCTTCTCTTAAGGCACTTATAGCCACCTTAAAACTATAATCAGATGCCATCCCTTCCTCCACACATTTGATTGCTTCCTGATACAATATATTGTACTGCGAGTTCTTGCCTCTTTGAGAATTACCTTGCATCTCGACACAAGATAATACATCCAACATGGCCTCATCTTTGGCATTTCTTGTCCATCGCTTCAAGATATAATGTGGTGGAAGCATAAAGATATTTGTTGCTTTAAATACTGCGATTACATGTCTGCAGAGGATTCCTTCAAACTGAAACATCTTACAACTACAACTAGCACTTTGCTCAGAAAGATTAAAAGCAACAAAGTACACTTTATGTTCTTCATCAAATCTTGCTACCTCGTATGTGCTGATTGATCCTTCATCTCCGCTTAATTTCACAGCAAGAACAAGAGATTGAAAAATTTCATCCTGGAAGATGGTGAACATTTTCCTTGTGTAGACTTCTGCCACTTGTTTTTCTATAGGAAGTGGCGTCTTTAGAATTGGTTTGGTGTAAAATGTTTCAAACTCAGCCTTTGCTTCTTTTTCATAGCGATCGTCCAAAGCCTTCTCATATTGTTCTGCAAAATCCTGTAGGGTAGTTCTTGCATTTACATATCCGTCAAAAAGTGAGTTCACGCTTCCACTTCGCTGGGTAGCATACATTCCTGCAAAGAACGTGTCTCTTATGTATGTTGGGACCCAAAGCTTGCGATCAATATAAAGTGATTGAAGCCATTCATTTCCCCTGAGATTGTACTTATCAAGAAGCAACTCCCAGGCAGATTCAAATTCTTCAGGTGTCTCACTTTTATTAATGCATTTATCAAATTCCACTTGAAATGTCTTAGGGAGTGCACTATATGTGTGTCCCATTTCCTTTGGCATTTTGCTCATGATGTGCCACTTACAATATCGATGGTTTGATTCAGGAAAAACCTTCTCTACTGCTTTGCTTATGGCTGAATCATAATCAGTTATAATTAAGCCTGGTTGCCGTCCCGACATTGCTTCAAGCCAAGTCATGAATAACCAAATGAATGTGGATTCCGACTCATCTGCAAGCAACGCACATCCGAACAACACAGACTGTTTATGATGATTAACTCCTGTAAATGGGGCAAATGGCATTTTATACTGATTCACTTGGTAAGTAGTATCAAAGGCTACTACATCATAGAAACAATTATAAGCAATCCTTGACCTCGTATCAACCCAAAAAACACTACTTAACCGGTCTTCTTCATCTACCTGAATTGCATAATAAAAAGCAGGATCATTTGCTTGCATAATCTTGAAAAATCCTAGAAGACTTTGGGCATCTATACCAAATGTGCTTAGCCTTCCTCGTCCTATGTAATTAACATGATTCTGAGGTGCAAATACCATCTTGGCAAAGTTGTCACAATCTTCAGTCAAGTCATTCATGGGAGTGCTTGTGCTCATCCCAGGGGGATTGAATGAGTGTACTGAACTTTTCTTTGGATCGTATTCCTGCCTATGAGATCGAAGAAAATGCCTCATTGCTGGAGTCACTAGTTCATGATTATGGTTCTTCTCTAATTTTGCTACATTACCACTTTCCATTGTCCCGTCTCCTTACAGTCATCAATGCTTTACAACCTTCCCTCGTGATTGACCGGGCACGCCTTCTTTTAGTATTGTCTCCCGAGTCTATTATTTTTGCACGTTTCTCACGGCGAAAACCTTCTTTAGAACAACAAAACTCTCGTGATATTATTGAGTTATCTTTCTTTGAGCGGTAATATGAGTTCACACGAATACTAAACCCTGTTTGCTTAGCATACGCATTATAGAAATTCTTTGCATCCTCCTCTGAAGCAAATTCCATGTCCAAGGTTGGTTCTATGACCCCATCCGCTAGATAGTGAGAATACTCAATATTCAAGGAATCTTCCTTCTTTGCTTCATCCAAAACCATAGAATCATCAACATCCTCTACAACACAACATTCATCACCTTTGTCTTCCAAATCCACATAAGATTCCACTAGTTCTTTAGCTTCATTAGGTGGCTCCACTTCCATGTTATTTTGTTAATCCTGTCACCATATCAAATTCATACGATCATCAAAATGTTTCAGATTCAAATTAATAAAATCCCCTTTAGTTCTCATGTATAGCTTTTATTCTATTATTTATTGACAATATTTACTCCATTAAAAAAATATCGCACATAAGCAAAAGGTGTGTTTCTTTTTCCAGTAATTGACAAAAACAGAATTTTTTTTTTTTTGGAAATAATTACAATAATTTAGCTAATTACTAAAATTTCATGAAGTATTGAACTAAAAATCACAGGTGCAAGTCATTCTCAGAGTCAAACTAATTTTAAGTTATTTTTTTAAACAGTGTAATGAATAAAGCTAATAATATATACTTTAATTCAGCAAATAGAAGTGTACATTGAAAGAACATGCAGAGGGTTGTTACAATGAACAATCAATAGTACAAGCACTCAATACATATATTAGTTTTTAGGCCTTTTGAGTAAAAAATGTAAACAAATAAAAGATCAATCTTCTTTGCAAAAATAGGATATTGGTATTGAAAAAACAACAATATATATCCAACCCAATTTCAGATGTGGAGCTTATACTAAGCCAGTCTCAAACCTAGTGATGAATGAGTCAGTGACAAACACCAGAACACTTAGCATCCTCCTCCGCATACATTACAGCAGTACATATTATAATTTATACACGACAACATATCAGTGTATAAATATATATTAAAGAGAGAAAAAAAAAAAACAACAAAACGTTTATTATATTCTAAGAATTAAATGAAAATTGGAAATTTAGGGTTAAAGTGAGGGAAACAAAGGAGGTTCAGAGGTTACCTTTCGAATGCTTATATATATATATATATATATATATATACATACACGTCGTTACTCGCGAATGGAGTGAGCCGTTGAGAGGAGAGAGAAACAGTGAGATAGAGAGAGAAAGTGGGGGACGGGGACGCCGCCGAGGACGATAGGGGACGAGAGGACAGAAAGTATGCTATCCCTTCCCTTTCATATGGTATACCAAAACTAAGAAAGACCAACCGTTCGATACTTCCGATTAATTGTTTTGCGCGAATCCAACGGCTGATATTTTGATTGTAGGCTGAAGTTATGTTCCAGCAGAGGAGTTTGTCCCATAATGCCTCTTTCTATCCTTTTCTCTTTTAAATAGTATTTATTGGGGTAAATCTTTTCGATAATTTTGGTAATTACCCTTTTTTTTTAGCTTTATTAAATTATACTAATTTTTATATTTTATCATATAATATACATATATTTCATTCTGTCAATTTTTTTTAAATGACAAAACTACCCTTCTTTTTTTCAATTTTTTTCATTTTCACCAATTTTTTTATTTTTTAAATAAATATTGATAAAAACTTTAAATATATTTTTATTTACTTTAAATTTATTTTTAAATAAATAATTTAAAAATTAGAAAAAATTGATCAAAACTGAAAAAAATAATAAAATAAAATAGACAGTTTTGTCATTTTGAAGAAAAAAATTAACTGGAGGAAGATATCTGTATATTGTCAGATAAAGTAGGGAATGCCAATATAATTTCAGAAATATAAAAAAATGTCAGTGTAATTGTCAGAAATCTAATGAGAGATTAATGTTTTATCCTATTTATAGTTATTTCTAAGATTATAAGTGGCCATTCGTATAAATCTTACCATTCGTAGTTTAAATTCATTGGTGGATCTTGGAGGACAAGTCGGGCCACGATTTTCTAAAAATTTGATATTATATTTCTTACTACTAATTTTATTATAATATTCTCACAAAATAGGATATGAGCTCTCTAAATTTTTTTACATATTCATATAAATTTTCTTAAAGTTTAATACTTTTAATCTGTTCCTCAATTAAAATTTATTTTATACACAAAAGAGACTTGAAAATTTTATTTTATACACAAAAGATTGGAACAATTCCATAGATTGTGTGTATAAGCTTTAGTGCATATTTGACTGGTTTTTCATAATCTTTAAGACCGACAAGAGATATGCTGGTGCCGACCAATAGAATGATAATTACTACAAGTTCATCTTAGCTAGCACAATAGACCCTCTTACGACCTTATTGACAAGCCGACACCAAAACATCTGCCTAAATTGATTATAATATGCTATATGACTAATTGGTTTGACTATAAGATTGCTTCATCAACCTATGTTCTATTGTTGTGTCCTAATTTAACACTCTCATAATGTTTATAAAAAATAAAATAAAGCAATCCCTATTTCTATTGATTGATTAGGTTAAAAATATGACATACTTCATTTTTAATGAAATTGATTTGAAAAAAAGTTACGTAAATCTCATTAAAGTTGGAGACAAGTTTGAAACTGAAAGTATCATAATTGTCTTGTCTTGATTATATAAAATGCAATAGAATAATATTTGATTGCTTATATTTTGGTGCTTATGCATTCACAAGAGTGGGATCTCGCCCTGCCGTGAGTGGTGGGTCTCACTCTACGTGTGAGTGTATAAATATCAAAATATGAGTTATGAATTACTATTCAATAAATTAATAACTAAGTTTTGATTCTACATAGTCAACAAATTAATAACTAATCATTACGTTTGGGCCCGCGTGGCCAACTTGAAAATTGTGGGGTCAGCTCCACGAAAATCTCACACTGCTTTGGGTACCGTTTGAAGAATTATAGGGTTGACCTGCGTTTTTAAACCTCGACTGTTTCATTGAATATGAAAAACTATTCAATAATTCAATCATATTAATAAGATGATAATACATGCATGTACAATAAACTGTTACAAATATGACACACAATTAGACCCCAATCTCAAGGAATTATCGTTTAATGGCTCACGAAACAAACTTATTTATAGATTCACTCTATTTAGAAATTTATAAATTTGACACATCTTATTTTATGGCAAGATCCAATATTTTTTATTATTTTTTTTCAAATATAGTAAATTCCAATTTACATTCGATAGTACATGCCCTTTATTAGTATTTGTTTTTCAAATTTTTAATAAGTGAGTGTTTAGCTAAATATACATTTCAAAACTTTAATGCTAAAAAATGACATTTTAGGAAAGTAGTTTGAAGTTGCTTTCTATGTGATGATTTTTTTTTATGTTAGAAGACAAAATCCCAAACAAGCCCTTATTAAATTATAATCTTTTAATGCATTATTAACTAAATACATGTCCTATAACAATATAAAAAACCTAATTATAACTAATTTTATCTCATCCTTTATCAACCAAATGCTTCCCCATAAATCCAGGAAATATCTGAATTTAGCTCTAAATTCAAACCCTCCCAACTTGTCAAACGACCACATTTCTCTCTCTAAGCCATTTCCCTCTCTTTCTCTCTCTAAACCAAACACTTTCTCTCTCTGGCACAAACACGGGTTTGACCCGAAAGATCATTATTTTTTTTTTGAAAGAAAGCGAAGTTAGATCGGACCGATCAGCCAATCAAATCAAAACTCTGTTGCAAAAACAGAAAATAAGCAAATTCCTGTCCTTGAGTCTCTCCCTCTCTCCCCTCTTTCTCTCTCTACATTCAATCTTCGGATCCATGGAGAGAGAAGCAATTACAATGCAATCTGGTCATTGATTTTGTATCTGTAATTGAATTCATTTGTACTTAGACAGATATATATATATGTATATGTAAAACCCTAATTTTGTTAATCTTTCCAATGCATTGGTCTCCGAGAAGGCCCCAAACAACCAATTCATTTGAAGCTGAGTCGTCGATTTGGTCTGATTGCGGTGGTGGATCTGATGGTGATAATTTTGGGGGTGGGTTCAGAAGAGGATTGGGGCTGTCGCGGTGGTTCTAGGGTTTTGAGAAGGGGCTGCAGAGGCGACGATGCAGCTTCACTTCTCACCTAGCATGAAAAGTATAACGATATCGAGCAGCAATGGGTTTATTGACTTAATGAAGATCAAGGTCGCAGCTCGCCACATCTCTTACCGCACACTCTTTCACACGATCATTATCCTCGCTTTCTTGTTGCCTTTTGTTTTCATTCTCACGGCTGTTGTTACCCTTGAAGGTGTCAACAAGTGCTCCTCATTTGGTACAATTTTTTATTTATTTTATTTATTTTTCGATTTGGTTCAAGGCATATTGATTTGTTTGTAACTGTATTGCCTAGATCTCGATTTGATTTATCTGTATTGTTAGTTACATGGTAACTTTGATTTGTATTATTTTAGGCAAAGGATATGATAAATATGATTTGTATAGTTAATTATATGATAAATAGGATTGGTTTATCATAAGATGTTGTTGTGGACCTGTTGGAAGACAGCAATGCTGGTCTTTTTTGATATTTTTTTGGTTTGATTTGATTAAAATTGAATTGGAATTCTTGTTTTTTTTTTTAATATTGTGTAAATAATTGTAATTCTTTGTCATTTTTTAATTCAAAAGTTGGTTCATTAAGAGGTTACTTTTAGTTGTCTACATTCTGAGAGATCTGAATTTGCTTAATTGGACTGAACTTGAATATGAATTTTGGTTTCTTTCATTCCTTTTGTATGGGCAAGAGTAGATGATAACGTATATTTTTGAAATCATATTTAAATATCGTCAATGTTCAGCAATTCTAATGCTTGAAGTTCATGATAATCTTCTGGATTCCTTTTTATGTTTTGATAAGTTACCTTCATTGTGGTATCCTTGGTTTTTAGTTTTATATTTATACAGCACAATTGTTTTGGTCCATAAGAATTGATTGATTAAACCACTTTGTGAATTGGGTTTATATTTTGGGCAGAGAAATGGTTTTTTTTTTATAAAGTATTTTGGGCAGAGAAATGGTTATTGTTTGAATGGGTTATTTTTTTATTAAGATTTGAATCTGATTGGCTGTTTTTTATTTGATTTCTTTTTTTGTCATTGAATGTTGAATCGTTTCTTCTATAAACACTCAGCTTCAAGAATTGATTTTACCAAAGCTAAAAGTGATAGAATTGATTCGAATTAGGCCAATGCTGTAATTTGGGCTTGTCTTTGCATCTTTATAACTGTGCATCTCTCTCTCAAAATTGAAATGTCTTTGAAGCCTTGTCATTTGTTAGATCAATATTATGTATTCACTTCTTCTTTTTGGTTTTGCTGCGTAGCTGTTATGGTTATTCTGTGCCTCTGATTCTGTTTTTGCTATACTCTTTTTGTTTTTCTGTTAGCTGTTTTGCCTCTTGAATGGTCTTACTTCTATTTTAATGGGTGGTCACTGGTAATTTTATATTGTATTATATAATATGACCATGACTATTTTCTGGTACGATTATATAGCGTTTCATATATTATATGGCCATGGCTATTTTCTGGTATTGTATAGTATAGTATTGTGCTATGTCGGATTTTAAGATTCTTTGCAGAATTCCTGTGCTCACTTTTTGTAGCCTGTTTGTTACTTTAAGTGTTATATAGACGGGATTCTGTTAATTTTTTCTTAATGTTTCATACTTGTTTGTGCATTTTTGTGTTGGAGTTGCTATTTTCATTTGTGCGTTAGTTTTATGCTTGGTCTAATCTCTCTTTTCTTCTGCATTTCAGATTGTTTAGGTAGGCGGCTGGGACCGAGGTTTCTTGGTAGGGCTGACGATTCAGGGGTAAATAATATTTTTATTATTTTACTTCACTTTCTATTTTTAGATCACACAATACTAAAATGGTTTATTTTCTTCTTATCTTTTTATTTGCTAACAATTTAATTATGTTAAGATATTTTTGAACTGAATCTTGGTTGCGGTGCAGAGGCTGGTCAGAGATTTTTACGAGATCCTCAATCAAGTGAACACTGTCAAAATCCCAAATAGCCTGGAGCTGCCGGAGTCATTTGCTCAACTTGTTTCTGAAATGAAAGATGAGAAATATAGTGCAAAGGACTTTGCATTCATCTTAAAGGGAATGGTATGTGGCATATTACGGCATTTATTTTCCTTTCATTTGTTGTGATTGGTTGAAATCAGAGTCACTAGTAAATGCTAAAATCCTAGCGATATCCTTTTTAAAACGCATATTTCGAAACGCTGTACATTTTTGTTCCTAAACACTAATTCAGTGATCTGCAAAATTGTTTCGTTCTCTTCTGTGGGTTTCTCTTTTCTATCAGAAGAGACTTAAGAAGAAAATGAACCGAAATAATCACCTACCTTCCCTGAATGAGCCCCTTAGATATATATATATATATATATATTTGACAATTTTGAAGGAAATGGCTATATTATGCCAATCACTTTTATAGGAGATTTATATTTTTGCATAATAAATTCCCAGAAGTCAACATTGTGGATTTTGAAAGTATCATGATCTATCACGAATTATCATTTGGTAATACAATTGTTTAGAAATGCCTCAATGCATTTCAACTGTATAATCCATACAAGTGTACTCCAATCATACCATGATTTAGAGTTATTTGGTCCCATTCCACATACCAGAAACATCTGTGTTTAGGCATCATTGATTGAAAATTAATGCCTTATTGTAATGGTGTCTTTAGCCTCTCCTTTTGTAAGTTCCAGCAACAGCTCCTTCCAAATTACCCAAGATTTAACAATTGTGATTAGTGTAGGTCCTAAATTTGGTTTTTTGGGATGGGTTTGGCAGGAAGAGCACAATAGCTCCTTCCTAAATTTGGTTTGTTGTATGGGTTTGGCAGGAAAAGCACAATAGCTCCTTCCTAAATTTGGTTTGTTGTATGGGTTAGATACGAAGAGCAGATGACTCGGCTTTTAAGATTCTAGAATTCCACGTGGAATTCTTCTCAACGATTTTAATATCCTACTTCCTGCATTTTTTTTTATTGTTTGGGGGGGGGGGGGGGGGAGGATTACCTTATCCATACTTATCTTTAAAATGCAAATAAGATTACGGAGAAGAAAGTGGGATGAAGTAAAGAAGATTAGAAGCTTTCCTTGGCTTAACCCAACTTTTGGGGTTTAGGTTTTGTCTTATCCTAATAGTAGAACTAGAGAGAACATTTTCCCCCCGGGTAAGTTAACTAGAGAGAACATTAATTCTACAATTCGCTGCTGGAGCAATTTCTTCTTTCTTTGTTGCTTGCTTCCTTAAAGAAAACTCTTTATCAATATTACAAATTATGCCTTGGCGTGCGCTTTGCATACAAGCTTTCTACTGGTGAAAATCATCAAGTTGGGGGATTTAGATGTTTACAGGTTAATCCGATTAATCTTTACTTTTTCTCCCTTTCCTTACACTGTCCCCTCCCTTGCAGCATTGTTTCATATTTTATTTCAGCCTTTTCCCATGTTAACATCTTATTATTTGGATTTTTATCCTATGCAAAATTTAACCTCAAATACTGAATAATTTGTTTGAATAGTTCTTGAGAAGATCTATATATTATTTTTGCTTAAATGTCATGGTTCATGATTCTTAATAAAACCATATCTAATGTTTTCTTATCTTATCTTTTCTTCTCCCCACCTCCACCCCCAAAAGAAGATCACCATAGTTTACATCTTTTTTTTATAAATTTTATTGCTTAATTTTGTGCCCAAGATTGTGATATAGACTTCTCTCTGACCCCACGGGCCACTTACCTATCAAAAATAAAATAAAATTGTGGTATTTAGTTTTGATAGGGTGCAGACTCTGCAGTAAATAAGAGATATGCAAGTTGATTTTGTTTAGAATTTATGGATTTTCTGGTTTGTTCTCTTCTTTTAAGGCCTCAAAGGAATTCTTATTCTTCTTTGCTTTGTGCCTTTTTCTTTTCATCATATATATATATATATATTTTAATTTATGTTTCTTACAGAGAAAAAAATGTGGGAAGCAAAGTTTCCAGAAAATGCTGATTCCCTAGAGATATGCATTTCTGGGATGCTTTTTTTCTAGAACACTAGATTTAATAATCCATTTTTTTTAAAAACTTTTCCCTTAGTTTTTTTTTCCTTTTTTTAAAGGAAAACATTTAGGATTGCAAATAGAATGCTTATAGAATCTAGTATTTTGAGGACAAGAATAAAAGAAAAGGGCCATGCTACATAACTTTTGGATGTAACTCGACAACATAGCATATGCTAAGCTTCATGCCAATACGAGGCTGATAAAAGAATTCTCCCAATCAGAACTACCTCATTACATCCTAATCATGTTATTATATAAGCCAACGCCTATTGTGCCACATTTTAGATTATGTGGCGTACAACATTCCCATTCTTATTCCACAGACCAGAATGAGCCGGATTCTTGGAAACATTCATATGAACTTTTTTTGAGTTGAACGGAGGATTTCTACTATCTTCTAAATTTTTTGTATATTTATTTATTTTTTACAAATAATGCTAAGATACTTGATGTGGTTTAGTATATATTGTGCTACTTCTGTGAAATTTCTCAATTTGTAGTTTAAACTGCATAGTTTAAAAGGAGCCCCCTGTAAATGCTCTTGCCATAGTTGATTTTTTGGTGTCTTTAAGACCTTTGTAAAAATTAGTTTAGGTTGTACTTTGGGTTTGCCCCCCTTGGGCACCTTCTATATATCTTACTTACTTATCGAAAAAAAAACTGCATAGTGGATGAACTTTTGTATATTTCCATGAACTTCTGTGAATTTATTCCGCTCTGGATGGTCTGAATGAGTACACAATGTTCAGAAATATCTTCTCCCCCCACCTTCTTTGGGAAACAAAACCTTTCTGGTTTCCATTGAAATATTTCAAGTTGTGTTTGTTAAATGACCTTTTGTTGTTTGCATATGTTGTCAGTCTGTTTCTCACCAACTTCACTCAGCTTAAAGTATTTATTTTGGCCATCAGGAACAGAAAAAGTATAAACTTATCATTATTTTAAGTGTGAAAATCTCAAGCGTCTTACACGTGTTTATGTAGAAATTCCCTTGATAATTTAGTATATTAAAAAGGGAAAATATGGGACTTGTTAAGAGCCTTCCTACTAAGTGTGAAAAATATGGATATGTATGTTTAATATTGTTGGATTGTTTTTCATAAATCTTGTCGTTATACTGCTTTTTATGTTCCTCTTTATTAGCATTTTTGTTTCATTTTGGGATTAAGGGAGCCAAAGTGCTTGCCCTTGGAGATTAAGAGGTTTTGGAATGCATAAAAAATGCCTATATGTATTCTAAATTTTTAATAAGGAGAAATGAAAATTTCGTATTACAATTAAATATTCTAATTTAAAGTAGTTTTTTTAGCCCATGCAGTGCATGAGATGTTGACTAAAAACATATCACGTTATAGGTTGATTGAATGGTATATTTGTATCCTTCACTTGCTATTATGAGTTTAAGTTTATGGAAAAAGAAAATAATACGGTACGGTCCAATTCTTTGTTAGCTTTTTCCTTGTTTGGCCTAAGTAACTTTTATATGTTTAATTTTGGTGTACCTCTCTCCTCACACAGACCTACCTCTGTATCTCTCAATCAGTGTTCTTAAAATAAATGTTTTACAACCTTTGCTATTGAATCAAACTAGTTTGGAAGATGTGTAACTTATCAAAAAAAAAAAAACTTTGGAAGATGTGTATAACATTTATGAAGCATGGGTACTAATATAAGGTAGCCATATTGGTATCATATCTATATTGAATACCAATACTGCTTTGAAACTCATTACTCATGATACATATTCAATACTTCCTAAACGTATCTGTGATTTGAAAATAAATTTTTTAATTCCAAACATGTATTCAAACTTTGCAGTTACATTGCGACACGTCTGATGTGTCTTGAAAATTTAGGTGGACATTTCTAATATAACATATATTTAAGAACTTATAAAAAAGCATATATATAAGAAAAAATACAATTTTTTTAATATTTGGTGTATTTCTTAGACGAGAAAAATTGAGATATAATAAGGGATAAATTTGGTTGAATTTGGTCCCAAATCCAAGTCCATGTAGCATAATCTTTATTCTCTCCCTCCCCTCTCCCCTCTCCTTAATTTTCATATTGTAAATAGAAACTTAAAAATACCTTACAGATTCATAAGAGAAATTGTTGGTCATATATATGTGTGTGTATATATATATATCTTTACAAACAGTTATTTTTAAATTATATATTGTCGTTTCGTCATCATAATTGTTTCTTATTTTCTAAGAATTGCGCATATTGGAGTGCCTGTGTTCATTCTTCATGGTATTACATAAATACAACCAGAAATAAAATTAATTTTTTGTCATATATCTAAAATGGTTGAATGTGAGTGAGGCATTTGAGTTGTAGCTTGACGGACCATTTTTGCTACTCGAAGTTATCTAAAGAAAAAAATTAACCAGGAAACAAATTTAAAAAGGAATAGAAAAATATTTTTTTTAAATAAGTAAATATGTGTGTGTATCTATTTATTTATTCAAAACGCGTGTTTTGGGGGGGGGGGGAACCTGTAATTAGAAGGGAAATTAAGGACCCCCAAAAAATCAACAAATGAGTTTACATACAACGGATATGCCTCTTTGACTCAAAAGTGTAATAAACATAGAAACTATCTTTAAAACTAAAAGGGAACTGCTTGCCCCTAAAAAAATTTCCTATGTCGTTTCCTCCACATGCACCAAATTAAGAAAATAAGAGTCACCCTCCAAACAGTCCTTACATACTTCCTTATTCAGCCCCCTCTCTAACTAAGGAACACCTCTCAAAGGGTAGTGGGCAACACCCAAAGACAACAAAAGATAGAAAATAAAAAGACTTCAATTTTCCAATTAGAACCTCCTCCTTTAAGATTATCCATGGTCAATATTGCACCCCAAGAATCCAACCAACAAAGAAAGCTATTTTGGATGGAACACGAGAGCTCCAAATCATCTTCCACGAAAATTGTCCCTCTCTCCTACCCATCAATTCCATGATAAGAAGCACGGATACGACATGGACACGCGAACATGGCATTTCAAAAAAAAATTAGACACGGATACATCAGGGACACTTTGAATATATGTATATATATTTTATATGACCATAATAAAAGCCTAATATTATTTCAATTAAAATTGACATAAAAACACATAAAACTCAAAAAAATTATTAAGATATTAAAATAACAAAGCCATTTAATAAAAATTTAAGAACTTCATTTAATATCAATGTCCATGATTTAAGTTACAAAATAAATTTTATTAACTATTAGAGAGAACATATATGTGTATATATTTAACCCAAAAAAAAAAAAGAAGACTAAGGAGAAAAGAAGAAAAGGAGGGAAAAATACAAAAAAGAAGAAAGAAAATGTATCCAAAACGCATACTAATTTGTACTAACATGTCCTAATGTGTCCATAACATGTCCGAATTAAGGGAAAATACAAAATTTAGATACTCTTTTTTTGAGTGTTCATACTTGTCCGGAAAGTATTCGAGAGTGCTGACACGCGAGCTAAAATAGAGTGCCTGTGCTTCCTAGATTCCATGTAAAATGATTGAGCAGAGAACTTTATAGGGCTATTTAGAGTCCAATCAAGAGTATTCCCCTTGCCCTTAGCCACTCCAAACCTATTTAGAAACCTCCAAAAGAGTCACCAACTTTCTAGGGCTATTTAAAGGCTTTTTGTTTGTTGATTTTGTTTTGTGTCAAGTCTGTGCCCCTGAATTTGCATTTATGCAATTCTTGCATACTTGCGAGCATGTCCCCTATTGTGCCATGGTATAAAATATCAGTTGTTACTTAATGTTTCGGCCATCACATAACAGATTTCGGAGGTTCTCATACTGATACGCACTATTTAGAACTTTGGTGGTAGAAATTTGCATTTGGTTATGGTTATTTTCTAGACACCATATAGTTTCATAGATTAAAGTCTTTTTGTTTGTTGATTTTGTACTATGTCAAATCTGAGTCCTGGGTTTGCATGTATGCAACACAGATTCTTGCATGCTTGCCAGTATGTCCTGTATTGTGCTTGTATGCACACGACACAAGATAAAAATGTTAGAACAATGTGTATTCTGTTAGTTTTGTGCAGCAACATAAATAGTGTTAATTCCTTTCCCTTTTATGTGGCTCAATTATTTAGCACCTACTGTTTCAGCTAAAAAAAAATACTTTTTCTGCAGATGGAGAGATTTGAGAGGGAGATCAGGGAATCAAAATTTGCAGAACTAATGAACAAGCATTTTGTGGCAAGTGCCATTCCAAAAGGCATCCATTGTCTCTCTCTGCGTTTGACTGATGAGTACTCTTCTAATGCTCATGCACGCAAACAATTGCCGTCACCAGAATTGCTCCCTTTGCTTTCTGTCAATTCTTACCACCACTTTATCTTGTCAACTGATAACATTCTGGCTGCTTCGGTTGTGGTTTCGTCTACTGTTCAGTCATCTCTAAACCCCGAGAAGATAGTCTTCCATGTCATCACTGACAAGAAAACTTACGCGGGCATGCACTCATGGTTTGCACTGAATCCTGTCTCCCCTGCCATTCTTGAGGTAAAGAGTGTTCATCAGTTTGACTGGTTAACTAGAGAGAATGTTCCTGTGCTTGAAGCTGTAGAAAACCATTACGGGATCAGGAACTACTACCATGGCAATCATGTCGCAGGGGCCAATCTCAGTGAGACTACTCCACGAATGTTTGCTTCAAAATTGCAGGCTAGAAGCCCAAAGTACATTTCGTTGCTCAACCATCTTCGCATATATTTACCTGAGGTAACCAAATACATTTCCCTTATAGGACATCAAAAACACACAGATGGATTGTCTTGGTTTTTAGAAAATCATCTATGGTGCCTGATATTTGAGGCATCATGTGTCTGAAAGGGTTGTTTTGACTGCACCGGGTTAGAATTTCAGGCTAAATGAATCTCCTCTCCAACCTAGGCTCTCTTTCTCACTCACATACTTGTTCACATGCAGACTTCCCTTCAATATATATATATATATATATATATATATATATATTCCCAACCCCAACACCCCCCCCCCCCCCCCACAAAAAAAAAAAAAAAAAAAAATCTTCATCTAGGAAATGCTAAGCAGACCCTTTCCTACACTTTATGGTGAAGTTTTTTTAGTCATCAATTCATGTAGGATGTCAAGAACCCATTCTATGGCTGACCAACCAGGTTCCTGCCGGTCAAGCTAACCCAGAATATTTTGAGTATGAAATTTATTCTATCGTTTAGGATTGCTTTGGGTATAGTATCTTGAGCGGTACTTGTTTGTTTCTTTGTAAAGCATCGCATTATGGTGTATTGCAATAATAGTAATACACCCCTTCCACGCTTATTAAAAAAAATACCCCCTTCCCTTTTTGTGCACCCTCAACAACATTGATTGAAGACTTTGGTTTCTTACTGTTTATGTAGGTGCAGTTGTTGGTTTTTTGCCAATGTGTGGACTTTGAATTTCAGTTCTTGCCCTAAAGTAGATTGTGGATTATTATAGACACACACCTAAAATGGATAATTGTTATTGTGTTGTTTGAGATGCTTCCCCCCCAACCCTTCTTCTCTTCTTTCTTTTATTAAGTTCTGACTGTGTTTTATTCTTGTACCAGCTCTTCCCAAACCTTGACAAGGTGGTTTTCTTAGATGATGATGTTGTTATTCAGCGTGATATGTCTCCACTGTGGGAAATTGACCTTGGGGGAAAGGTTAACGGAGCTGTAGAAACCTGTAAAGGTGAAGATGAGTGGGTAATGTCCAAGAGATTCAGGAACTACTTCAATTTTTCACATCCCCTCATAGCAAAGAATTTGAACCCTGATGAATGTGCATGGGCTTATGGGATGAACATCTTTGATTTACGTGCATGGAGAAAGACAAATATACGAGACACTTATCATACCTGGCTGAAGGAGGTAAATTCCAAGTACTACTTTATCTATTACACTTTTTAAATACTTCTGCCTTCTCTTCCCACTTGGCTTCAAGATATAATGGGGGTTGAGAAATAACAGAAAAGATTTTTCAGTAGATGCAGTGGCATCTTTTGATTTGCAGGAGTTTTTGCACTGGTTTTTTTACCAAAATCTGAATCTCATTACCGTCATTTGCATATCTAAATGTATTAGTGCAATTCATTTGGTATTTTGGTCCCAACTTGTTATATATACTTTTTCGGGGGGGCATAATTGCCATTTCTGACCAATACTCCGGGATCTTGCAGAATCTGAAGTCAAATTTGACAATGTGGAAGCTTGGAACTCTACCACCAGCTTTAATTGCATTTAGAGGTCATGTTCACCCGATTGACCCATCTTGGCACATGCTTGGCTTGGGATACCAGAATAAAACCAGCATTGAGAGTGTGAAAAAGGCAGCTGTTATACACTACAATGGTCAGTTCGAAACCGTGGCTGCAGATAGGCTTTGAGCATCTCCGGCCATTTTGGACCAAGTATGTTAACTATTCCAATGATTTTATTAGGAACTGCCACATCTTGGAGTAGTTTATTATTAATTAACTGAAGAAGCTTCAGCTAGAGAGTTGGGACAGAAGACCAAAGAGATATTTGGGTTAGCACAAGTGTCTTTTGCAGCCAGAAAATTTTGTTAATATCCATTTTGAGAAGAGAAACAGAAAATTGGCCAAAAGGCTAGACATTCGAGGTCCAGAGGCCCTGCTGTTCCCGCACTTTTAAAGAAGAGGACCTGAATCACTAGCACAGGCAATGAAATTCATTCTTCCAGTCTGTAACGTTGCAATGCATCGTCTAATTTTTGGGCCAGAAAAACGGACACTGTTTTTGTTCATCCCGGGGGTGGTCTTACCTATTTATTAGTGCTTAGATCAAAATAATTGGTGCAGGAAAGAGAAGCTAGGACACGGGACCTTTGCAAGGCTCCAACATTAGCCTCAGATTTTTTTTTCCCGTTTTGTTTTCAGTTCATATTACTACCTCCCACAATTATTATTTTTAGCTCTTTTTGATTTCTTATAATTATGGTGATTTCTAGGTGGGTAGGTTGTGGAGATTGCTCTGTTACAGGTTCCATTGAGTAGTGGAACTATTCTTAGGTTATATATATTGATATTTGTTGTGTAAGATTCATGAGAAACATTTAAATTGTGTAGAAAGTTGGTCATTCTTCTGAGTATTTGTTTTGTACGATTCATGAGAAACATTTATAATGTGTAGAAAATTCATCATTCATCTTTGTATTACTTCTTCCCCCCCACCCCCCATTTTTTGTCCTCATGAGCACTGATCTTTTATACTTTTGTCATGCCTTCTCAGTTCAGATAACTCAAATTTTGCAGTTTGAAATTAAAGTTCTTGTGGAGAACCTTTTTCTCACGTCTAAGTTACAATAATTGGATTTTTTTTTCTAGCAGGGGGGGTGGGGTAACGGTAAGGTTCGCTCGGGGCTGACCCTTTAGTTGTTTAAGCAGAACAGTTTTTGAATGTTGATGTGTTAATTTTGGTAGTGTGACTACTGACCCGGTTGCTCAAAACAAAGCTTTATTCCAATTGACGACAGACTTGCTCTATTGTCTGAATATATATATATATATATATATATATCTTTGGCTAATTAAAATAATGTCGTTTATTTTATTAAGGGAAGTTAATTGATTGATAATATAGTGATATTTTTAATAGAAGATTCTTGTTTATGGAATTTACTAAGTTGATGATGACAAGAAACCCATATACAGACAGTCGAATAGTGGTAGCATGATTTGGTTACATGTATTCTTCTGATATTTCAAGGTGCCGACATTCCTAATTATCTAGATTGAGAGTCCCTTTTGGCATTTTGCTTTCTTTCGTCAATAATTTAACTCAATGACTAGCATTCAATTAGTCTCTGTCAATGGCATTTTATAAGGTCATTAATTTTTTTGGTTGATTCTTCCAAAACCTAAATGGAAGAAGAATCTTAAAGGTTCTTTGACATTTCAACTACCCACCAATAACCAATCAAACACTATACGTATACACACACACACACACACAAATTAGAACAGTAGTGTAAGATCATATACCTCAGTTACAGTGTATGACCACAACATTTGTATGAGATGTTGCTAACTTTAGGTGGTGGTGTCAACTCCTTTTTGTTTGGTACAAACACCAAGGACACATTACCGGTACTCCGAGGGCCAAATACCTTGAACCCATTGGCTATATTTTTGGACAGCACATGACATACAGTCCCGAGACTATACCACTCTCCTGTTATTTTTAATATTTCAAGGTTGTTCTATTGTAACTTAAAAATTATAAATTCACATTGTGAAAATAGTTTTTTCGCTTGTAAAAATAAGACTATATATCTAATTTTTTTCAAATTTTGTTAGAAATAACAATTTGACATGTGTTTTTAATGGAATAAGTATGAAGTATTTATAAACAGGACCGGTAGTGCGTTTGTGTGACCATCTCCCAACCTGTTTTATATTAAAATTACTTTGTTTTACATATAAGGTACATTATATTCACTAATAAATCATACTGTATAAATTGAGTTTTAAAATTTCTTATACTATAGTCATACTATCTCTTCTTATGTTGATTCTTTTTTATAATAAAGTTTTAATCAAGAGAGAGAATTTTATTTTTATTTCTATTTTGTACAAAAAAAAAAAAAAAGTATTATTCTAATTTTGTTAGATTAATTCAAATTCAAATACAAATATTATACACTGTACATGATAAATTAAATTTAGAAGAATTTGCTGCACATCAGTCTTGAGATGAAAGACGACTTTATACCACGAATGCTTCTTGTAATAGGGAAGGGGTCTTAATGTATTACTCATATCGAGTACATAAAGTGGAAGTTAGCTAACTGGGACTCGTTAAAAGAGGGGAAAAAAATATGTCGAATTTTCCATATTGTTAGGAGGATAGGAAGGAGAGGGCAAAGGGTCCAAATGGATGGATTCATTGACCATAAACTTTGAGAACTCCGAAACAGCCTCGTTTCTGAGGATTTCTTTGATCTCTTCTTCTTCTGACTTTGTTGTTTATTGATTTATTATTTTATTACTTATAATTAACTCAATAAACCCATTTGGCTGCTACTTATTCTTCTTCTTCTTCAGCTTCTTTTTTTTTTTTTCAAAAAAAGAAACTTTGGAAAAAGAGGACCCAGATCAGTCTCTGGACTATCCGTGAAGGTTTATAGCATGCGTGAGTTAAACTATTGATTTTTTTGATTGATTTGGTGGACAGCTGATTAAAGATTTGAGTAAATAATAGCATACCTTTGAGTGCGTGTTTGACTTTTTTAATTGATTTGGAGGTCACCCAGTTAAAGATTTGAGTGGATTTTTTTGATTTTCAGAATACCCATTTGAAGATTCGGTGCTGTAATGTTTGTTGGAAATAGCTGTCACAGATTCTAATTCACACATGTTTGTGTGTTTGTGCGTGTTCTTACCTCCAACTTCTAAGTTCTAAACTTTGTATCAAATTATTGGATTGATTTTATTCTACTTTCAGATAGACCCAAGAAATCAGAATTCAAATATTTATGTTTCTGACAGCGTTTCCCTTCTAATCAGGCCTTCGAAATCAAAGCTGTTTATTGATTTTCATTTTTTTTATATATAAATCTCAACCCAATATTTTTTTTCCCTTTTCTAAATTCAGTTTTTTCAGAATGGAGAGTAAAAAATTGAATGAATTCCAGATCATTGAGAAGTCTCAATTCTTGTAATTCAGTGAGTTCTTGATATCTCATAAAGAAGCTTTTGAGGTACTGGAGTTTTGGGTAGGACCCAAGTGAAGATCCAGGGTGTTTGGACACAATCTGCAAGAAGTTGGGAGATGTCTGGAGTACAAGATCAGCTAGAGATCAAGTTTCGGTTGACTGATGGATCAGATATTGGCCCCAAAAGCTTCCCTGCTGCTACAAGTGTTGCAACCTTGAAGGAAAACATCCTTGCTCAATGGCCTAAAGGTTCGTTTTGAGTCTTATAATTAAATAAAAGTTTCTCTGAATATGATTTCTATTTTGGAAACCCTTTTGTTTTTCATGATTTTTGGTATAATGAAATTATGCAAAGTTCCAGAGTATGCTATCAATCTGTCAAAATGATGAACTAGAATTTTTGAATATGTATATTAAATTCTGTTTTTTCTTTTTTGGTTAGAAGTTGAAGTTGGTAATGAAAAACTATTCTTCATGAAGGTGCCATCTTGAATCTCCATGAATGGCCTTGCACTGACAATTTGAGAATGATGACCATGTTTTTTTTTAGATGAAAGGAAACAATGATGAGCCATGTCATTACAGATAGGTATACTGATGTATTGCATCATTCAAACTCTTGGGGATCTTTATGTCATATGGAATGGAAAAATTCCGTTGTGTTCTTATGGTTGAAGGCCCGGGACGAATTATAGGTGTAGACCACTTGAGAAACAGCATACATCACTGATCATTGAAACAACATCATTTGACACATTTTGATGCTATCAATAACAATCTGAATAAAATCATGGGTTTCAATTCCCAGAGACACTGGAATATCCCAATTATTTAACACGCAATTTGTATTTTGGTTGAAAATATTTGAGGTTGTCAGAACAGGGATCCTTGACAGGATCAGTGGGGGAGCCTTCAGGATTAATCAAGCATTGCAATTTTCATATAAATGGAGAAAAGATGATAAAAATAATATATTTATGCTGAAAATATCATAAATTTTATTAGGTTATAAATTGTGAAAATCTGATAAATTTTAGAAGGAATTAAAATAAAGAATGCCTAAAGTGGAAGAATAATAGTAAAAATAAATAAATAAGAGTTAAAAATTAACTTAGTTTAAGAGGTAATTCACAAAAATTAATATTATATCTTGTTATTTAATTCATAAAATTGATTATCGAAGCTCACAAAAATCATTTCAGGTATTATGCAAACCTAGTAGAAATGTAGAATTGGGTGACTTGTTTAAGTTGTTGACACCCAAGTCCGTCAGTCGTACTGATTAGTTGTGAATTGGTGTTAGATCAAAATACACGCTAAAGGGATGAAGCATAGTAGATTCTACAATTGGAATTGGGAGTTTTACAACAATGAGCATATTTGCACATCCAATTTCCCATATGTCTATCTGTAGTGGAGTGGCTTTTGATTGGAAAAACAGGACTCGAAATTAATAACAGCTAACAATGCAATAAAAACCTTTGTAATAGAACACAAACCTTTAGGAGATTAAAGTGTCTTGTGCACACTGACCGAATTAGATTGTCAAACTGCTACCGTGGTTTTTACCTTTGGGACCTGTCCCGAGTGCATGTGAATGATTACCAAATGTTTTATCTTTTTGAATGCAAGTACACTTTTTCAAAACTTTTATTTGCTCAATTTCAATAGAGTAGTATTAAAGTTTTAAAAAACTTCAAGTTTTGATTCAAGTCACTCCTTGCTCTTTCTCTCTCATTGGTATAGGCTATTAAATCTTTGGACCAGTGAACTGACTTCTTTACATTTTGGTGAATATGCTGGGGTTGAGAACACTCAAGTTGAGATAGTCATGAGGCATCGAGTGTGGTACTGTTTTGTTTTCCCTTTTCCCTCCTATAAGTTTGGATTAACATGTATTAAATTGTCAAATGCACGACTCACCTTGAAAGTAGACTAAATTAGAGGAACTTGGTGATTTGATTCAACTTGAAGTAATTCTGATGGATTTCATTAATCAAAAGTATTTAGAAACATTAAATTGGATGAGTTATTAACACTATATTCAGGTCTTCGCAGTTCAGATTGCTATGCTCGTTGTCTTGTGATTTTATTTCTTATCATTTTTTGCATGAATTACCCCTTGCGAATTATATAATTCACTTCATGCGTTCATATCTTCGATTGTAAGTACTCAAGATTTGTCATTACCCATCTGAACATGTTAAAATGTGACTGTAAGTACTCAGGAATTATTGTTACTCATCTGAAATACTATCTTTTTTTATCAGAGAAGGAGTATGGTCCAAGGACAGTGAAAGATGTCAAGTTAATTAGTGCAGGAAAAATATTGGAGAACAACAGAACAGTGGGAGAATGCAAGAGCCCATTATGTGATGTTCCTGGGGGAGTTACGACCATGCATGTTGTCGTTCAACCACCACCTTTGGAAAAAGGTTTGTGTATTCTCTGATATATTCTGAGAACCATTTTTGACACTTCAATGTATAAAAGATGTCATATTCATTTGTCCCATGGGTTGAATCAAATGAAATTATTCAGAGAATCATTTGGACCATCTGAAGTGAGCCTAGTACATTGTTTCTTAGCATATGAAATATATCTAATTGGTTTTACGCGCTCCTAAACCAAAATCATTTTGCAATTTTAATAAATGGCTTCATTTCTTTCTTTCTTTTTTCCCTCTTTCTATCTCAGCCATACAAATTTGGTGCCTCAATCTCTAAGTTTCTTGTTAATGGTGCAATTTTTTTTTAATTTCTCTCATGGAGCAGAAAAGAAAGTGTCAAATGAACCAAAGCAGAACAAGTGTGTTTGTGTAATACTATAATTTGCTGGTCCAAGAGCTGGAAGAGCATCACTTGCAGGTTGGTAGGTACTTGACTATTCCTTTAGTCACTATTGTCGTCATTTTTGGCAAACATGAACCTTTTTGTTCTTTCTAACCCTGCAGATAAAGAGTGCTGAGGTTGGAATAGATATTGAAATTGATGAATTGCTGACCAACGAGGGGCAGTTGGTGAGATGCACATATATCATGAATCATACTTGGTGCTGGTCCATGTGTCCATATAGCTGTTTCCTTTGCATCCTTTTGGCGATATTTTGTTTTATTGTTAAGTTAGTTACACCTTTTGATTTCCTGAGTTAAAACCTGAGATTCTTCGATTGAAAATTTGCGACTTATTTTAAATAATATCATCTATAGTTGAACGATGTTACTTGCCAGTACAATTCACATTTTTTCTGACTCCTCCTTTCAACTGATTCACTGAAACGTGATGGTTGATATCCACTTCATAGGTTGACTATTATAACAGTTTCCTATCACTGTTAGTTATTTATTTGGGAGAAACATATTAATGGGCAATGAATTTTGCACAATGAAATTGGACTGGTCCTTATTCTATGTAGGGGTTCGAGACGAGTTTATCAATTCTTGATATCCAAATAAAATTTACTTTGTGTCTTTGTTTTGGTTTAAACTTTAAACTAAATGGAGCTTTCGGATTTCAAGGAATGGATATATTAGTATGCTTATTATAGTGTTGGAGGTTTGAGATGAGTTCATCATTTCTTGATATCTAAATAAATTTTACTTTGTGTCTTTGTTTTGGTTTGAACTTTTGGAGGTTTGAGATGAGTTCATCATTTCTTGATATCTAAATAAATTTTACTTTGTGTCTTTGTTTTGGTTTGAACTTTAGGCTAAAGTGAGCTTTTGGATCTCAAAGATTAATGGATATATTTGTAATCATATTATAGTGTTAAAATGATCTCTCCATCGTAGAATCTGACTTGTATAATATATGATTACCAACAACCTGTATAATGCTATTCTTAAGGACAATGAATTTATTTGATTTTTCAATAGAAGTCTAATCTTTTCTTTCTTGATTTATCAAGTACATACTAGTATTTATGACTTCTTTAACTTTTTTCCTCAAAAAAACTAAATGGTTACATATTAATTCATGAATACTGTTAGAACTGAATTCAAGATTATTGTAAAAATAAAAGTAAAAAGCTAGCCCAATGTACGAGGCTCTACAGGATTTGGGGAAGGTTAGATATATACAGAGCCTTGTCCCTGTAGCGGAGAGGCTATTTTGTTTTTGTGACTCAAAACTGTGAATTACTATTTTCTAGGTGAATAATAAGTTTTCCAAGTCTAGCCATATTTTGGTGATATTCTTACCCCATCTTCTTCCTTGCCTCCCTCCTTTCCACCTGCTGTCATTCCAACTCATCCTGCATCATTGTTGTTTGAGATTAAATTATTTCCTCACTCTATGATTCCTGAATTTCAGATGTATTATTATGGGCCATTATCAATTGTAAATGAATGTTAGGGTTTGTCATAAACAAATTGCTGCAGCTACCTCAGTGTGGTTGTGGTGATTCTGTCCTTGACCTCAGTCTCTGTCAATACCCAACCATGGTGACTTCCATTTGTGAAGTTAACACTGAAACTGCCTCATAAAGAGCACACTGAGGCAAGACAGTTGATACAGATTTGTGTATGTAAAATGTGTCCAGCTTGTTACATAATCTAATGATCATGATAACCAATTTCTAGTCATCAGTAAAAAAGAATGACATGGTTGATATCGAGAGTCGTGTTAGGGGGCAAGAGCAAACAAAATGGCGAGATAGAATGGTTTTAAATAGAATCGAATGACGACAGAGAATTCATGTAGCCGACCCTAAATAGTTGGGATAAGGATTTGTTGAGTTGAGTATACCGAGCTCAGAAGTTACTGGCATATTTTGAAAGCCAGACATATTGAAATGATAGGAAGTATGAAATGAAAAAACAAGATAAGTGGTTTCTAGTGATCAGCAATAACCAAGGGGCAATATACATGTAATGAGGGATTGACTGCTTGTCTTGCACAGGAAAGTTATAAGACATGATCACTGTTTAGAGATTCCCTAATGGAGTTATGAAAAAGAAACCATTGAAACTAAAGCATGGTACTTAATGGAATTTTGTTCTGAAATTAATGGATGGGCATGCCATTGTCATTGACAATTCAGCATTCATGCAACCCTAACCCCACATAGCTGCAATCAGAATGTTGCCATGGAAGAGCCACTGTCCAAGTGAGAAAAAGATGGTACCTATGGACTTAATTGGTATGATTCTGAGAACAATATTTTTTTTTAAACATATAAAATTCAATCATGTGATTCACACACACACACACACACACACACATCAATTTAAAAAAAAAAATGGTATAAATTTTTAAAATGAGCTGATGTTAAAAGAATTTGAATAAAATCAAAATGAATGAAATAACCAAAATAATTCATTAATACCATAGAGTTGTAAGACTGAAAAGAATGTTGCAGCAACAATTCCTGTGGTACTTAAGCCCCAAGGAGTAACTCAAGTGATAGCAAACTAAGGGATAAGTTGTTAACATACATCATGTTTTTAATTCAAAATTAAATTTCATCGAGTAACTTCTTTTATGGCCATCAGTCTTAAATTTATCTTGATTCACGTAAAGAATCAATTTTACGTATATCTAACTAGCTTTGGAATAGACGATGACCGAATAAAGGTGATCGATGGTCTTGTGTTACTCACACAACAAGCAATGTGTTTCTTTTTTTAATTACAAGATGCTTCTAGATAAATTGGAGAGATTTTGCATAAATTCGGTGAGATTTTCAAGTAAAACAATTAATTTGAAATAATAAAAATTTGTGAAAAAAAACTCAAAATCTTCAGCTAAAGGTGGAAATTTTATATTTTTGAATTTGGTAAAACTTGTTTTAATATCTTTTATTAATTTGGCTAGAACTACAGATTTGTTAAATTCGATAACATTTGAAAAAAGAGAGGCATATATCTATTAATTTTTTCATTATTCAAATTTTATTAAGAAATAGAAAAAGAATAAAATTGCACTGGAAAATTTTCAAACCTTGATTTCATGGAGGAAATTGATAAACAAGAAAGAGAAAAGAAAAAGAGAAAAGAGAAAAGAAGGAAAAGGAAAAGAGGCTCCACAGGGGCCTTATCTCCCATGTGCAAACCACGTGTATGAACACAGAGCACAATGCACAATACGCACCCCAGCGCACCCAAAAATCTGTCGCTCGCTCCCTCGCAGTTCTTGAACTCTACTGTCATCTTACAAATTCGCCATCGCCTTTTTTACATTCCCACGCAAGGCCCTCACCTTTCTTCGCATTTCCTTATAAATCCCCGTCTCGCCGGGGATTTGCAGAACGCATTGCCGGAAAATTCTACGCGTGCTGGCCGGGACTCCGCCAATGGCCACTACGACGTCGTTCTCGGGCGTCCACCTTCGTGTTCCTCCGCCAACGAATTCTTGTTATAGAGCCGCTTTGTTTCCTCAGCCACCGATCTCTCAGAGCTTCGCTACGAAGCCGAGGGCTCTCAAAACCTCATTAAAATTGAACAAGAACGATGTGTTTCTCACTAGAAAACTCGAGAGGTCCAGAAAGAGTTCAAGGTCTTTTGTTGTTCGTTGCCAAGCTTCAAGTGGAAGGGTAAATCATAATATTATATACATACATGTATATATGTGGGACTTGCTAATTCAATGTTACAATTGTATTATCTACTTAGTCATTGGTTTGTCTAGACCCATTTTGCATTTCTGAATTGTATTCCTCACACATGCATATCCCGATGCACAAACCTCTACAAAAACATTTTCAGTGTGGTCTGTTTAGTAAGCCAATTAATGTTGGATTCGTTATGCAGGTTCAATCTTTTTGTTGACTATCAGCGACATAGTTTCTACGTCTACGATATAGTGATCAAATTATTTTCTGCCCAATTCCAAATTCTTCTGAATAGCTGATTTCTAGCTTCAACTATCTTGGTTTTTTGTTCCCTCTTTCATTAAACCAAATTTCTAAAATTACTTGTCTAAGACAGTAGTTTTATTTTCTTTCCTAACTTTAGCAGAATAGTAACCCATTTTATTTCCAAGGTTCAGTCCAAAGCTCAATCTTCCAAACATTCAAAATGAGTCACCTTAATTTCTTTTATTTATTAATACAAACAAAGCAAAGCTTTGCATAATTTGGAGTTTTGACTATGATTTTTCGTGTTCTGAATTGGGGCTGTGATATGATGGCAGATTACTCAACAAGAGTTTACCGAAATGGCCTGGCAAGCAATTGTTTCTTCGCCAGGAAGTGGCAAAAGAGAACAAGCATCAGATAGTGGAGACAGAGCATTTGATGAAGGCCTTGTTAGAGCAGAAGAATGGGCTTGCTCGCCGTATCTTTTCCAAGGCTGGGGTTGACAATACCCGTCTTCTAGAAGCTACTGAGAAGTTCATCCAACGCCAACCAAAGGTAACATCTAAATCCCGGAATGTTACACAAGATATAAGATATGATTTTCTGCATGTGTGGAACTTTACCATCTGTTGCTTGCTTGGAAAAGAGTTTTGTATAATAGGGTGAATGTCATAAATGCTGAAATGACACTGATAGCTTGGGATACTTGTAGATGCAAACTCACTCATTATTTGGACTCTCTGAAATTTCTGCTTAATGTAAATGATTAAATGTGCTATCATATGGATGGGCACACAAGCTTAAGCTCTGATAATGAATGCCTTATTGATAGCTAATTAGCTCTGACATGGGCACATTATGGAGCCAGTATCCATTGTTTCAATTATCTGGGAGACATTTCATCCTCTATTAGGTCGATCAGTTGGACTTATAATTTAATTCATTAGGTGATGGTCTTCTGTTCCGTCCATCCATGCTAATCTCCTAATTTTTTTGTTGTTGTCTACATCTGTCCGATTCAGGTTCTTGGTGAGTCAGCTGGTTCAATGTTAGGACGGGATTTGGAAGCCCTGATGCAGCGAGCAAGGGAATACATGAAAGAGTACGGTGATTCATTTGTGTCAGTTGAACATTTGGTGCTTGGTTTTACACAAGATAACCGTTTCGGGAAACAATTGTTTAAGGATTTTCAGATTTCCCTGAAAGCCTTAACAAATGCCATACAGGCCATAAGGGGACGTCAAACAGTTATTGACCAAGGTGATAAGATTTCATTTCTTTAGCTTTATCACTAAACTAGTTTTATATTTATGTGATGCTCTATAAAAAGTGATGTCCATGTTGAGGACCTTGTGCTGGTATCATCTGTATGTTCTTTCCCCTTTCATGGACCATTTGTTGTAATTTTGCTCGTCCAAAATTATGGGGCAGTTTGCTCCTTTGCATGAGGGACTTTGCCCACTTGGGTAAGCAGCATATGCATATTATTTTCCCTCTCATGGTGTCGGTGGTTGCTTCCTACTTCATTACTAACTCCTGGTTATATTTTTATTTTATTGTTATTTTTTTTGGAATGTGGATCACTGTAACCATTGAATTTAGGGTAGCACCTTGAGTCCTATGCTAATATTAGCACGCATGTAGTGTGCCACATCATGGCTGTGGTGGAACAAGGGAAACTTGTACCTTGTCCAAATCCTCCGGTCCTTATGCAAAGTATTTTTCCGTCTTAATGAAGTGTCTGTTTGCATTTGAACTTTTGGCATTGATGCACCTTTAGCAATCCAGTGAAGAGACATCTACAATAATTTATTTGTTTAAGACTTGGTGTTATAATTCACTTGATGTTTAATGGAAATTACTAGGAGTTTTTTTTTGTAACTTCACAAGTTATGTTGTCACGTTGGCGTTCTTATTTATTTATTTTTTGATAAGTAAAATTTTATTGAAACAGCGATCAAGGGGGACCACACCCATGTACATAAAAGAAAAGGAAAAAGAAAAGAAACCTAATTCACTATAATCCTTACGTAAGCCTCATATCACTCAAAAAAAATCTACTAATAAATCTACGGTAACATTGAAACTCCTCACAATCCAAAAATATAAAGTATTCAAGAGCTAGCTTTTAAGCACACCTAAAGATCTCTTCTCCCTCTCCACTCCACACAAGACAAAGAGGGCATGTGAAGCAAGCATACTTATTTATCTTATGCTTCCAACACCCACACCAATGCAACAAAAAATAATTACTAGTTGATGCATTACCAACTGGACACCAAATAACATAAAAAGTAAATCCCACAATTCATGAGCAACTTTGCAATGCAAAAATAAGCGACTGATGGAATCCTCATGGGAGTAACACATAGATTATCTATTAGCTATATTAAAAACCCGCATCTGCAAATTATCAGTTGTAGATATAGCATCAAGAGCTGTAGACCACACAAAGAAAGCCACTATTAATGGCGCGTTAGTCTTCCAAACAATCTTATAAGGGGAGCACAGGCCTTCCGTACTAGAAAGAGCCTCTTAAAATGTCCGCACAGAAGACAAACCCAAAGCAGACTGTTGCCAACGAACGGAATCCTCTTCACCTCTACAAACACCGCAGCCAGCTAATAAAGCAACCACAGTCCCCATCTCCCAATCATGGAAATCCCGGCGAAAAGAAGGATGCCAACCAATATCCTTTCCAGAAATAGAAAATTAATCCGCAACTGAAGCATCAGACCTCCTTGCAATCTTATAAAGATCTCGAAAACGCCATTGAAGAATATCAGCTCCACACACATTCTCTTGGTAACTTCATGTGTTATATGAGGTATTAAGCAAGTCTCATATTGTAAAATCCGGTACAGTTGTGACATTGGTGTTCTTATTCACTTGATGGTATTGATGAAATCACTAGGACATTCTCTTGGTGACTTCATGTGTTATATGAGGTATTAAGCAAGTCTCACATTGTAAATCTGGTACAGATCCTGAGGGAAAGTATGAAGCACTAGAGAAATATGGCAAAGATTTGACTGCCATGGCAAAAGCAGGAAAGCTTGACCCTGTTATAGGAAGAGATGACGAGATACGCAGATGCATCCAGATTCTCTCCAGAAGGACAAAGAACAATCCCGTGCTAATTGGCGAGCCAGGTGTTGGGAAAACCGCAATTTCTGAAGGGTAAGTTCCTAGGTCTATTCTTGTACCCTTGGGAGGCAGAGAAACAATGGTGTGAAGAATTAAGACTTTAGGCATTCTTCCCTGTTGATGGCTTCGTTTGCCAGCTTCTCGCTTAGCTTGTCTGAAATTTTTGTTGGCATATGCATGCTCTGCTTTCCTGCACGCCCGAAAGTTTTCAAGCTGATCTACGATCAAACTTTCAACTTTTCAAATCCACAGCTGTTAGCCATTATTTTATATATGTATTTGCCATGTTTTTTAGGGTAAAGAATAGTGAGAACAATAATTTGAATATGATCAAGGCTGATCACTGGGATTGTTAGCTTAGGCTTGTTTTGTTAGCAGATTTCAACTTTAAGACTTAAGAAGTGACAATCTCTTTATTTATTTATTTTTGGGTTGTCTACTTTGGTTTGATATACTGGATTTGTGGTTCATGTTGATGTTTTCTTTTTCTAATTGTACACGTCTCTTTACATTTCCTTTTTGACAGGCTTGCTCAGAGAATTGTGCAAGGAGATGTGCCTCAAGCTTTGATGAACCGAAAGGTGCGTGTTTGATATGGAAGTTCACTTGTCAACTTCATAGAATAATTATTTTTCTCCTTTCTTTCTTTCCCCTCTCATTTTGGGGTCCGTTTGGGTGATTAGGGGCGCGGAGGAGTGTCACAGTGTATGACTGTCACAGTCAATACCAAAATCAGAATATGGAACTAATATGCTTTCTATTTCCAGTTGATATCCCTTGACATGGGTGCACTTATTGCTGGGGCAAAATACCGTGGAGAATTTGAGGATAGATTAAAAGCCGTGCTTAAGGAAGTAACAGATTCAGATGGGCAGACTATCCTTTTCATTGATGAGATCCACACAGTTGTTGGGGCAGGTACTTGCTTAGATAAGCTATTCTTCTTGATGTCTAGTTTATTATTCCTTATAAGCTGGAATATTGTACCAACAAGCTCTAGCTTGGTTGGTATCTCCTACACCTCCCCATATGGGAGGTTGAGGGTTCAAGTTCCCTCAACAGCGTGTGATTTACCTATCAAAAAAAAATTGGAATATTGTTTGTCTATGGGAAAATTCTGTGTGTGTGTGTAGGCTTGCACATGAGGTTGAGTTCCTACAATTTCTAAGAAGCCACTCCCATCTACTTGGTCCAAATCAATAGCTGTCTATTTTCTTTGAATTTGTTGCATAAACAATTATGCCTCGTAATGAGTGGTCTCCAGCAATCTTTTGAGACAAGTTTTAAAAAAAGCCGTGACTTCTTTTTCAGGTGCCACCAGTGGTGCAATGGATGCTGGAAATCTCTTGAAACCCATGCTCGGTCGTGGGGAATTGCGATGTATTGGTGCAACAACATTGGACGAATATCGTAAATATATTGAGAAAGATCCAGCTTTGGAGCGTCGTTTCCAGCAAGTTTATGTTGATCAGCCTACAGTGGAAGATACAATCTCTATTCTTCGTGGATTGCGTGAAAGATATGAGCTACATCATGGGGTCCGCATTTCTGACGGTGCACTTGTTGAAGCTGCAATTCTCTCTGATCGCTACATCAGCGGGCGTTTTTTACCTGACAAAGGTAATGCATGTGATACAATAACAGCCCAAAAGGTCAAATAGATCTTTGTTAATGTTTTTTGAAAGAGGAGTATGTTTTGAAATTTAGCTTGTTTGATGGAGTTGTAGAGGGCATATATCACTTGAAGATCATAGAAGAAAAACTTCCATGATTACATCGTTGAAGCTGTGAGTTGTGAGCCTTATGTCTTGTGAATCCTCTTACACCAGTTGTCCAGTTTCCACAAACAATGCCTGTGATTAAAGAGAAAGAAACAGTCACTAAGAAAAAGGATATAAGTCAATGATTAATAATAAGATTTTGTGAACTATTTTCCTTATTAAAAAAGAAGAAGAAGACCAATAATGCACCAGGAAGAGAAGAATAACATGGTTCACATTGAGGGTCATGCTAGGGGGCGGGAAAGACCAAAATTAACTTTGAAAGAGATAATAAAAAAATATGATAAATTGTGGTCTAACGGTGTGGATGGCCTTAAATAGAGTAGAATAGTGAGACAAGATTTATGTAGCCGATCTTAATTTCTCATTTTTCCGGGAAAAAGGTTATCCTAGTATAATTTCTTCTATATATAATGCGTGTATCTAGCAGCATTTTAATTTTCAACACCCATGCAACTTATGTTGAACTAATGTATTAGCATTTGGAAGTGACACTGAGTGCTAATGTGCTCATTTCAACTGCAGCTATTGATTTAGTTGATGAAGCAGCTGCTAAACTGAAAATGGAAATCACGTCGAAGCCCATCGCCCTTGATGAGATCAACCGCTCAGTTCTGAAGCTGGAGATGGAGAGGTTATCTCTTACAAATGATACAGACAAAGCTTCGAAAGATAGGTTGAACCGCCTGGAGGCAGAACTCTCTCTCTTAAAGGAGAAACAAGCAGAGCTGAATGAACAGTGGGAGCATGAAAAAACTGTCATGACACGCATACAGTCAATCAAAGAAGAGGTATGCAGTTCCTTTTCTTCTTACTTTCATCAAAATCTCCCTTTAGTATTTATTTTGGGTTCAGTGAATATGAGGACCATTGGTATGTGTCTTTTAATTTGGAAACAGTAATCTACTTGGAGATTAATATACTGATTTCTAAGTTTAATCAACTGGACATGATTGGCTGAAGGGAATTAGCAAAAATCATTAACAGAAGCAAAACGGGGAAAAGGAGTCTGGAAATTGTCATCTAGAAACCAATTGAGTGTGTTTGTGCAGATTGACAGGGTAAATCTCGAGATCCTGCAGTCTGAGCGGGAGTATGATCTTAATCGTGCTGCTGAACTGAAGTATGGGAGCTTGAACACTTTGCAGCGTCAACTTAAAACTGCAGAAAAAGAATTGGATGAATATATCAGATCTGGGAAGTCCATGCTCAGAGAAGAAGTTACTGGGGATGATATTGCTGAAATTGTTAGTAAATGGACTGGCATTCCTATTTCCAAGCTGCAACAATCGGAGAGGGAGAAGTTGTTGCATTTGGAGGAAGAGCTGCATAAACGTCTAGTGGGTCACGATTCTGCAGTGACATCAGTCGCTGAGGCAATCCAGCGATCTCGAGCAGGCCTCTCTGATCCTCACCGTCCTATAGCTAGCTTCATGTTCATGGGACCTACAGGTGTGGGAAAGACAGAGCTAGCAAAGGCACTTGCTTCCTACTTGTTCAACACTGAGGAAGCCCTTGTACGAATTGATATGAGCGAGTACATGGAAAAGCATGCAGTATCAAGATTAATAGGTGCCCCGCCTGGTTATGTAGGGTACGAGGAAGGAGGACAGTTGACAGAGACAGTTCGCAGGAGGCCGTATGCAGTTATCTTGTTTGATGAGATAGAAAAGGCCCATTCTGATGTGTTTAATGTGTTCCTTCAAATTCTGGATGATGGGAGAGTAACTGACTCGCAGGGTCGCACCATCAGTTTCACCAATACTGTTATCATTATGACTTCAAATGTGGGTTCGCAATATATACTTAATACAGATGATGACAGCTTACCAAAGGAGACAAGCTATGAAACTATCAAGCAGAGGGTAATGGATGCTGCAAGATCAATTTTCCGTCCTGAGTTCATGAACCGGGTTGATGAATACATAGTTTTCCAGCCTTTAGACCGTGATCAGATAAACAGCATTGTGAGGTTACAGGTAGGTTATTATCCCACTGATTTTTGACTGGTCAGAAACAATTTGTTTACTTTTACAAGTATATCTGGCTTTTGAGGTGAATGAGGCCATGTTTTAATATTTTAGTTAGAGGTATGTTAAAAAATTACAGTCATGTGGAATAATCATGTCATTCTATTTCTAGAGGGAGTGTCCCATCTCCAATGAAGTCAGATTTTAGGGATGCAGCTTGGGTTGGTCAACCTGAGATCTGCTGTCCCAACCCCTCCACTGGTTCTTTCGGTATACTTGTTATTTGAATGCTGGTTGGCAAATGAATGGCACATAATTTTATAGTTTGGTTAGGGTAAAACTTCTGGTAGACTGACCTTGTGTAGATAAAATACATGCATGCATATTAAATAATACATATATTTATATGTCAAGTTGGACCTGAACTTTTACAACCTCTTAGGAATACCAACTTTAACATTTTGTCTCTGAAGTGCTCTTAGAGCAATCGGTTTCAAAGCTTTCAACCTCGTCTTGCCTTCTTTACATTTGAGGAGAATTTGTAATCCAATAGTAATGTTGTCCTTTAGATGCAATTTTAACGCACTTGACCTCATGTCTGCTTGTGTATTCCAGTTGGAACGCGTGCAAAAGAGGATAGCAGATCGGAAGATGAAAATTCGAGTGAGTGATGCTGCGGTTCAACTCCTAGGAAGTCTAGGGTATGACCCCAACTATGGTGCTAGGCCAGTGAAGCGGGTTATCCAGCAGCATGTTGAAAATGAACTTGCCAAGGGCATCTTGAGAGGAGAGTTCAAGGATGATGACACTGTTTTGATAGACACAGAAGTCACGGCATTTTCCAACGGCCAGCTTCCCCAGCAAAAGTTAGTCTTCGGGATATTGAAACCTGGTTCTGATGCATCTTCAGAGAACCGAGAAGCTTTTTCTGAGTCTTTCTGAATGACTGTTGCATTATAGATTTATCTCACTACAAGTTTTACACGAGTTTGAGCTAAAGCTACGAAAATTTTTACTAATAATGAATTTTATTTCATCTTCTATACAAAATATTTCTCTTGCTTCACTTGATCGTGTGTTGAACCTTCATTAAAAGCTGTTACAAATCAAGGTATTGCTTCACTTGATTAACCTAGTGCTCTGGCATAGAATTATGTCTTGGATGATTATGGAGACTAGGAAGCTTCAATATTACATTGAAAATGGTGGTCGAAAGCCGATGTTCACAATATGTTTCTGGTTTCACAGAGAGATGAATCTGTTGAAAGACACAAAAGGAGTGCTTGATGACAGAAAAGTCCAGCGGGACGATGGCATGGTGTTATCCCACTCTTACTATGATTTGTTATTTTGTGAGACTCATGTAGGGTCCACAGTGATACTTAAATCATAGTGAGGATAGCACCATAGTGATAATAGCACCAGTTATCCCACTCTTACTATAATTTGTTATTTTTGTGAGACTCGTGTAGGGCCCACAATGACACTCAAATCATAATGAGAATAGCACCATGCTATTGTCTCATTAGACTTCTTTTTTGACTTGATGAGTTCCGTCATTTGTACTTTCGAATGAGTAGTTTAATTCTCTGCTGGTTTTGTAAACAAGTAAAAAGGTCAAGTAGAATTTGAGATAACTTGCACTTAGATATATTAATGCATCATATCTTGATCTTAATTACATTTATTTGATATGGATTAAATAAATCTAGTTCATTAACGATGTGATTAAAAATAACATACACGTTAATTTTTTAATATATTATAATAAAATCAATATGTTAAATATTAAATTATATAAGATTTTCTTGAGTTTAGATATTAATTTTTTTTTAGAAGTATAATGTTTTAAGATGTAGGCCTCTCCTTTGTTTTTGGGTTTGCCGCCTCGGTTGCTCTTTTAATACAATTAATTTTACTTAAAAAAAAACATTTTAAACTTTACTTATTATATACATATTATAACATAAAATTATATATATAATATTAATATTAATATTATTATTATTATTATTATTATTGTTGAAATAGTTAAGGATTTAGATTAAAAGTTTGTAAATCCTTAAGAAAATCTGGTCTGTTACAGGCCATCTTGTAGTCCACAAATAGTTACAAGTGTATAAGAATAATTTAATAATCTCATTTTATAAATGTGGAGACCTTTAGTGGGTGTGTGTTTAAGCAGATTAATTATTATTAAATGTATGTTAGTCTATGGATTAAGCAGTAGTCTTTTAACTTTTCAAGAAATGGCTGGTTTCAGTTTGAACCTTTATACAGTTGTGCATTCTGGTTGCCAGTTTTTAGAAACCCACTGCCTTCCAGAGAATGGTTACACATTCCTTGAAAATCCAATATATTTCTGAAGCAACCTTTTTTTTATTATTATTATATCACAAACCGGATTAACTTCCCTCATTGCTAACACACTTGCAAACATTCATGTTCAAAACTATGGGTGTCAACTTCCCTTCTAGATAACCCCACTGAGGTAGAAGGGCTGGTCTCAGTGCGGTGCCCACCCCTTGGCAGTATCCTTTAGCTAAGAGGGTGTTTGCCGGGAGTGGGTGGGAGCCAAAATAGCGGGCCACACCCGTGATTTTGGCAACAGAGCAAATAGTAGTGTCTCTAAAATCGCGGGTGCGGCCGACAATTTTGGCTCTCTCCCGTTTTGCCAAATGGGTCCTACGCACTAAATCATGCCACATCAGCATGGAACAGGATTGAGTAGCACCATCTCAATTTTTTTTGCACAAAAAAACCCATTGGGTATGATCACTTTCAAACACATGATTCCAATTAAATTATTCAGAGAGTGAAATACATGAGAATGCTTTCAAAGGAAAAAAGAAAAAATAAAAAAAATATGAAGATAGCATGTATAGAACTCATCAATCTAAAGTAACTTTTTGGTAAATTTTGTCTATCATGAAGGACCCATCAGATGGTGGATCCCTTATCACGCCAACATGTAAAGATTTAGTTCTTGCTTTACAGAAGGAATAATTTGTTTACAGAGGTGATTAGGTGTACATGAACCTGTTGACTTGCTCTGCTATGGTACAGCCCACCTGTTCTGGTCACTAATTCATATAATTGTAGGTAATCTCCTCTTTCCGTCTGTTGTTTTTACTTCCACCTGTGTTGGTCTGGAGGACGTTGCCTTAAAAATAGAAAAGAAGAAAGAGAAATAGATGTTAGTCATGATGATAACACTTAACACTATTTAGTGCTTCTCTGGTATGAGAAGACCACCTTTTTCTATGTCTAACTGAATCTTTTGGTAAGCTTTGAAGCATCATTGCCCGTGTTTTACCATCAGGTTTAAGACCACTCTTGCGCATTTTCACGTATAGCTTCTTTGCTGAATCAATTTTGCCTCTTAAACACATTCCTTGAATGGCAGCATTATAAAGAGATGGATCTGGTGCAACTTGCTGCAAAACAAAAATAACATATTGGTATCTGGGGCGTTATGGCAGTGACATTGATGGAATGCGACACTGAGGATAAAATATAAAAAAAGGTTGACTAGCAGCATGATGGCATATGTACATAAAGCAATCAGAATTAGTGCAAGGAATTATTCCAAATGCTCAGACACCAGTTGGTTGTCAACCAAGTATGTAGACATTACAATTTCCTACCCTTTTGAGCAAGCTCTATAAAGCCGTTCACAATTTCATTAAATAGCAGTGCCTATTGATCAATTGAAGAGAAGTGGTTATAAATGCTTTACAGAAAAGGTACTTGGAAATCTGAATGCAAATCAAGATTTTGCATTACCAGAACGTTTTATCAAAATGAATTTTCTGTAACTATGGGAATTCTGATCTAGAGAGAGAAAAAAAATTAAGAGAAAAGAAATTACATAGTCTCAGTTTCATTTGGAAAAAGACAAATTGTAGTAAGGCAAAATATGTAAGCAAGTTTTTCAAGAATGGAGAATTATGAGGTAACTTAAATAGACATGATAACACATTAACAAATGTTAACTTACATTTAGCATATCCTCCACTTCATCCCAAAGAGAACCCCAGATGCAACCTTTTATTAGTGACAACAGAGTGAATGTGTCTGGAGTGCATTTTTGGTGAATCATGTGCTCATAAACTTGCAATGCAACTTTTGGCTTCCTCGCCACCTCACAAGCTCCAATGACAAGATTATATGATGCAGTTGAAACAGGCAGTCCAGAATCTTCCATTTGCCACAAGAGCTGCAGAGCCCTATCCCATAGACCAAGCCTCTGGCAAGACATTAAACTGGTATTGTACAAATGTAAATTTAACTGAGAGCTCTGTTCTTTTTTTATGCTCTCAAAGAACTGAAGAGCATCGGCATGTCGATTTGCCCGGTACAAGGCACCAAGCAATGCATTCCATGTGTATGCATCAGGGCAATGACCCAAAGATTTCATGAGACCATAAACCCTAAATGCTAGCTTGAACTTCCCGGCTTTCCCAAGTGAGTTGATCAATGCATTGCATGCAATTAGATTGGGCTTCAGCTCACTGTTCAACATATTCTGAAACACAGTTAGTCCCAAATCCCACTTCCCCTCCTTTGCGCATGCTCCAATAATAGCTTGCATTGCATCATCACCTGGTTTCAAACCATTTTGTACCATCTCATGATATGCATCAAGAGCTAGTTCATTCTGACCACAACGAACAAATATACAAACTAACAGGCGATACGTGATTGTTGTTCCAATATGGTCATTATCCTTCATACTCCTCCAAACTCTCTCTGTCTGAACCCAGTTGTTCACTTTGCCACAAATCGATATCATTGTGTTATAAACAACTGCATCAAAATCTTTCTTGATATTACTTTTCCCTTCCAATTCCTCAAACATATTTACTGCTGCATCACAACCCCGAGCATTTGCGATTGCTTTAAGTATTAGGCTATATGTATGGCCTGAAGCATTTTCGCTTGCTTTCATAAACTCAAAAATCATTAAAGCATCATCAAGTATTTTATTCCTCAAGAGGCAAGAGAGAAGTGAATTACAGGCATGTAAGTTAGGTTGAAGACCTGAATATTCCATGGACCTATACAACTCCAATGCACTTCTAACTTTATTCAATCTGCTAAGCCTCAAAATCCTTTTTGATAATACCTCTTCATTCCTTTCCTCCAGAAAATGTATCCTATTTTCATTCACAGTGACCGACCCTCTTGAAAACCTTGAAGGCTGATTAGCACCACCAGTTTTGAAGTCTGAGTCCTGTTGAATTCCCAAATCACCCCAAGGAGGCAATTTCTGTTCCATGGGATCAATATTAAATTCTCCTTTTTCCTTTTGAATCAGTGTGTTCTCTTCATCAGAAACCGACTCAAATTCAACACTAGCAACCTCGTATTGAACAATCCGCGAATTATCAGTCCCAGTGGACCTAAATAACAAATCCATTTGTGACATCCTCGATTGCGCAACCCCTAGCCAAGTATGCCCTTCCTCAGACATGGACACCACGTTTAGGCCATAAATTCTAGCACACCTTCTGTTTGGTTTTATCTCTGAACTAAGATATGCACAACAATGCAAACACCGATAATGGGATCTATATTCATGACTGTTTGGGCTATATGAGTGATGTTGCCCAAAGAATTTGACGGGAACTGCAACTGAATTACCCAACACTTCTAACATATTTGGACGCCAAAAGATGATTAAAATGGAGATTTCTTCATTCGATTACGGCCATTTAAAGAAAAAAACTACGAGTTTGAGAGAGCATGGCCTGAATTAGAGGAAACATTTTGAAGCCTTAAAAGATATAAAACTTAATTCCTGAAACAATAAATTTTCATTGACAAAATAGCCACTACAACTATGAACTTTGAGGTTTAAAAACTGGAGAAATATGGACTACACCTTCAGAAGAAGAAGCGTTCAAAAATGGCCGTGAATTCATGATAATTAATCAATTTGGAGATAAACCCACTTAGGATATGGCGGGAAGGAACGTTGATCAGTTGCCTTCTATACGAGGATGGGCGAGAGAGAGAGAGAGAGGAACCCTGTTACCAGACATCCAGGTGAAAGCCGAGGACTGGAGGAAAATATCTCCTACAACAGAGAGGTCAGGAGACAAACGACAGCGTTTGCTACAAGTGTGGTAGGATTTCTTATAAATGGAAAATAAAAGAAAAGGAAAAGGAAAAGAAAAGAAAAGAAAAGGGAAAGAAAAACTCCCCTGACGCCAAAAACCGACCCTATTTCTCATCAACGCTGGTGTTGCTATTATTTCTTGACACTCTCTCTAAAAAGTTTAACACAAAAAGCAAAAAAAACAAGAATTTGCCCTAGTTAAGCGAGAATTCAACAATCTGCAAGGGCTAATAAGATTCATTGCAAGAGTTCAATGGGTAGGTTTCATTCCGTGGCTGACGAGAAATAACCAAAATTAAGGGCATGGTGTGTGTTTATATGTATTATCTGTGGTCATTGTTGTTGCAGATGAAGGAGAACAAGAAGCATCAGGAAAGAGAGGAAAGGCAGGGGCGGTGATGGAAGGAGTAGCATCAATAGCTTTGTTGCCATGTGGGTCTATCTCAGGTCACTTCATTCAACTTCCCCATTCTGTCTGCTATGGCCTCCATGGCACTGGTACATCTCTCTCGATCTCCATATATATATATATGTATGTATAAACCTTCATCTGGAATTCTATTCTTACCCATCATATGTTTCGTATCTGTTCAATGGATTTTGTGCTGTTCTCTCTTCCATTTTCAATCCAAGTCTGAAGCGATTAACACCAGTTTTATCAATTTTTTTCTCTCTCTTCAGAACTTACAACTATTTGGCGCTCCATAGAGCATAGAATTTGTCTTCAGTACATTTTTCTTCTCTAATGTTGAACTGCTTGGTTGCAGTTTCCAACTGTGGATTTAATTTGTTGAATATTGAGTTGGGAAATTTTTCCAGTTTTGGGGCAACGTTGATTGTACAATTTGATTTCAACAATTTTCCATCCAGGGATGTTGACTAATGTTCATGGTGTCTCTAAAACCCTACTACTGCTCAATATTTTTTACGACCCTACTCAATAATCCCTGCTAGTTTTGATGGCTTGAGGAACCAATTCTCACCATTCAATTCTATCTGGAGCCATATTATTTCCTAGGTCTGCAGTCAGCTCCAGTGATGACTCAAAATTTTACCCAAATTTAACCTAAAATTTGAGTAAAAGCTAGTTTTGGGTTTTATGCTCTCCAGTTGTCTTACTCAAGTTAAGTTACATACTCCCTCCGTCTCAAAATGATAGTCCCTTTTGGGCATTTTAACTTTTTTGAAAGTATTGTTTTATTATTTTGAAACTATTTAAATTTTTCATATTACCCTCATTTAATTGTAAATCATTTTCACATTAGGTGCAATAAAAGGTAGTTTTAAAAATTTATAACTTAAAAATACGTTAACTTTTCAAATGAAACTCTTAAAATGAATAATGATAAATAACTCTTAAAATGGGACGAAGGGAGTATAAATTTAGTCCATCAGCAGTAACGTACAAATTTGGGTTTTAGTCTGAATAAAAATAAATTTGGTATGGGTTTGAGTTTAGGGTTGGAGCAGGTTTTTTGTTTTTTACTCAAATTTAAATTTGAGTAACCACCGGAGATGCCCTAGGTATAGTGCTATTGATGTATACTTATATGTTTCTATCTTTCTTTTCTTTTTTTCTTCTTTCTTGGTGACAGAGTTAGCATGTGAAAGGGAGTGCAGCAGGGGTGAGGATTACCGCTTGATCAAGCTCACAATCACAGACTACAAGTGTAGGAGCCGCCTAGATTCGCCCTCCCCTATTATGAGTTTTATTCTTTGTTCTTTTTGTTTACAACAAATTTAATTGTCCATTATCAGTTTTATCTTATTTTCCCTTTTAAATTTTTCTTTAATGACTTTTGGTACATAACAGAGTAATAGAGATTGTTCTGTTGTGGTGGAGTGCAAAGGACATGATGCTGCTCGCTTCCATAACATTGATCATGCTCATGGGTAAGCCATTTTGTAACCTGACAACTATAGGCACAGTTTGTTCTTGGGTATCTTAAATGCCTAATGGCATTCGTTATTATTTGTTTTACTTCTTCATGTTTTTATATATGAATTTCATAAAAATTTTAGTGGGCTATTTCTTATGGTTTTTTCTTTTTACTTAATGATTAGAACTATTAAACTTTATGGATATTTTAGAAGTTGAAACAATTTTGGATGAGCCTGCAGTTACAATGCACCTCAAAGAAATGATTAAACTGTAGAAGCGGTAAATTTAATAAGACTAATATTCTCATGTTTGTGTTTTTGTCTAAAATATCTATGCTTTGTTTGTAATTATTATTTGTGTTGGTTTTAATGTCAAACATACTAGCACTTTTCTCTGCTAAGCCTCAAAAGTGCTTTCCTTCTATTTTCTTTATCCTCATACAGTCTATCTGTATACAGATGGGAGAAGGATGTTGTAGGTATGGTTGAACAGAAGCATGGGAAGAGCAAGATTTTGATTTCTTTTGAATGCGAGACACTGAAAGCCGAGAAAGCGGCAGAAGATCATATCAGGCAGTTCATGCCCAAATTAGCTGGGATGGATGCTGTTGGTAACTAATGTTTCTCTCTCTCTCTCTTTCTCTCTCTCTGCCCTTCTTTTTTTCTTGTTATGCTTTCTTCTATAACTTGCATTGTTTGGAGAAGCAATCATAGACCAAGCAACAGTCTGGGCTCCCCCACACCTACTGGGTTTCCAATCAGTTGGCAGCTGAAAATCTATACTCTTGTCTGGTTGATATCACTAAATTAATATCATTTTGCAAGCATGGTTGAGTGCTCAGTCCACAATTGGCACATGCTGTATCGAGATGATCTTATTAAAAATTTGAGTACAGTTATGGTCTGGATGGGATCATTTCGGGAAAGGAAAGTAAGGATTCAGGACCGTCATTACGTGGGGCTGTTTTCAGAAGCAACTTTGAAGATGATACTTATAATAGCTTGTATAAATTTTAGTACTCTTTGTGGGTCCTTTTTAAAGAAAAAATGAATGTTATTAGTCTCTGTCCTCGTTTGTTTTTTTGGGTCGTGCTTGTTAAAGTACAGTGCTTAAGCATGTTACAGTACTTTGAACTGGATCCTATCTTTTGCCCCATTTTTTTTTTGGATAGATAAGAAATAGAACTGATACTATCCTTTATTTAAATATGATTACATTTCAACTTCCTATGTCAACTCTTAGGAATTATTTGAAAAAATAAAATTCCTTCAAACAATTCAAGTGAATCATGATATAGTCATTCGTGTGCCTTTATGGGGTGGTAGGGAAGGGGATGACTGAAATAACTTATTTTCCAATTCTTGCAAATTGCAATTGCCATGGCAGAATACTGTGGGACTGTTATGTCGTCCACCATTCTCTTTCCCCATCAAGAAACAAGTGTAAAATAATGCATGCATTGTCTTATACTCAACAGGGACAGCAATTCACCTGCAGCTCTTGTGTCGAATCATTGCTATTAATTACATATTGCCAAGAGGCCCAAGACATCTATTCTTGTATATGTGCTTGGTATATAGATTATATAGTGCACGTGTCTTGTCTAATTTCTAATAAGTAGTTTGAACATGCAGTTAACATTGGCCGGATGAGCATTGCAGGCTTGGACTTCGAAGCGCAAGGGGAAGATGAGCATGTTGAGCAGAATATATGATTCAATCAATCTGCTCGGATATTTTTGTTTACATCATGCTGGATAGGTGAATTGTTTCTCTGATCTTGAAATGATTAACAGTTCAAGTATGCTTTAACTCTTGCTTTCTCCTGTTTCCTTAGTTTATATACATCTTCTACCTCATTGCCCACCCTGAAAGGCAAGGATTTTTTTTTTGGGGGGACATTGTGTAGTATATTCGTTGTCAGAATTGCAACTTGTTTGCGAAATCTGTTGGTTCTAATGTATTTAGTTTTTCTTTGGTATATCTGCCTGTAACAAAATTTGCCTGAAGCTTTCTTCCCCTTCCTTTTCTTCCTTGAAGTAGAAAAACTATCAAGAAGTCCTATTTTTCTTGCAATCTTTTAATATTTGTCATTTTGGGTGGATAATTGCGAACATGTGAGATTTTTCTTTTTCTTTTTTCTCTACACTTTTTCATGTCTTTTTTTTTAATAAGTAAATAACTTTCAGTATTGACCTACATGGGTATAAAATCAAATTGATTTTTTCGGTATTGTTGTTTAATAATTTATTAATTTAATAGTATTACTATTTGTATGATTATGAATAATTCCTTTTTTTTTATCTATAGACACTAAAATACTCTTTTGCCACTTATCATACATTCTTTTTAATTATATTTATTAAATAATTTTGTTAGCCAAGACATGCTTTCCTTAATCTTCTTCAAACCTTAATAAGAATATCACATGGTCTTAAAGAGCCTATTGTCATTTTCCTTAAAGCTCTTTTTTTTTTAAAAAAAAAAAACCCTTGGACTCCCTAATTCTACATATAATGTTTTTTTTTAATCTCTCTAAAATTCTCTAAACTTAATTTTTTTTTTATATAATTATCATTCAATAACTTATCTTGATTTCATCATCATTCATCAGAACCATTTAGTCTTCTTTATACACTCAACATTTTTCTATTCCTTAACAAGCTTACCAAGTTAGTATTTTTCTTCTTCTCCATATCCTTTATACTCAATCTAAAATAAAGATCATCATATATTTTATGCTTAACATCTCTTACTATTTTTAAACGACTTTATGCATTTTTATATACTTTTCATTTTTTATTTCAAATTTTTTTAAAAAAGTTTTAAAACACTCTTTTTACTTCCACTACTTGTTGATCTTTCTGATTCTACTACTAAGTGCCAAACAATTCCCGTTGAGGCTCGACTCTAACTGGAGATTCCCTTTATGGTCATGCATGAACAGGCCCTCAACGTGTGCAGGGTTATATAGCTGGGTTTTAGAAAAGAAATAAGTTACAAAATGATGTCTAGAAATGATAAAAGACACGTAATGATGAGGTTGGAAAATAGTTAAAAAGGACATGAGTATTGTTAAATCAAACCAAAATCACGGGTTTGTAAAAAAATTTCCCTTTATCAAAGGAAATATAGGACTTCAATGGGAAATTGTTTATTTTACTAAAAATGAGGGAAAGGCAAATCATGGCTGGCCTTCTTGATTGCTTCCGTTAAGGAGTTCAAATCCTCCAAGAGCGGTCGGTCTATAATGAGTATGGAAAAAAAGTAATATATAATTTACACATACAATCCATTCTTACACGATTAAAGATAATACAACTCCACATTCAAATTATGTAGCTTTTTTTTCCCCTACTCAAAGTAGGTGAAGACATGACTATAACAGCTTTATTTATAATACAAATCAATCACATTATTATAAATTATAAAATTCAAAAAGAAAGCAAGAAGCATCATACCCTCAAAGAAATGGATATGAAGCATGTTAGCATCAGTACACAAGTCCAATTCAACTCTGTCATATGAGTCCATAACTGAAGATCGGACTTGTATAATCTTTCACAACTTCCACAGCTTGTAAATTTCACTCTTCTTACAAGCTTTTGGTTATTTTCTACCATTTCAATACAAAACCAAAGCACTGGTGAAGGAAGAAAACTTACTTTGCCACTCAGGTGACAGTGTGAGTAGAAGATTTGCTCTCTTGGAGGGAAATCACAGTTTCAAAAGCACCCACCAAGGCCTTGACCTTACTCTTCCTGCTTTCGACGAGCTTACTTGCTGTTTCTTCAATTACGTTATTTAACAAAGCCTGAGAATCTTTCTTACCCTTGCACATCTTGATGCCTCAGAACAACTTTTTCAGAACCAGGGCCGGAATCATTTGAATCATCATCAACTCTCTCTTTGAAGCTTCTCCTTTGCGCGTCGCCCATGCTATCTTGATTTTCCCCCAGCACTCTTCCCCGCCTAAATCTGAGCCTCCTGGGGCCATTGTTCTCAGACTGAGGATCTACCAACTTTCCCCTGCTGAACTTCAACTTCGTGGGCTCACAATCTTTATTTTCAACTCCAGCCTTTCCTGGCAACCTTCTGTGATTCCCTTCCGAAGTTTCTACTTCATCCATGTTTACTATTTCATCATTTTCCGAGATGGAGTCATCTGCTTCACTATCAGTGTATTCAGACTTTTCTAGGTCTTCTTCTTCGTGAGATGATAAAGATAGAGATTTTGGGCAGGATGAAGACTTGGGCGACAACAATAATGGAGATGGAAACAGTTGATTGGGACTAACATTTTGAGTGGATTCCAAAATTTTGTTCACATTTTCTGCCTCAACAACATGCAAGGTTTTCTCCTGAACCTCGTCATTATTTGGCTGCTTGGGTTCGGCTTTTCTTATCCTGTTCTGATCCTTCAGAGGAGACACGAGTTTCAGGCTTCTGTATTTTCTTGCATTTAAGCTTATAATTCTATTGACAGAAGGTTTGGGTGACAATGAAGCAGGTGAGGGTGCCACTGCTTTCTTCAAAGCTGCTTTGGAGGTCCCCGTCCTTTTCGCTAATCTTGATGTCACTGTTTCTTCTACCATTTAAAGCTCCTGAAATGTCAGAGGAAGATGATGGTTTCATTTTCACCGGTTTTGGTTTCGAGGAAGGTGTGGGAGAGCGCCTTGACGTATCTGCTTTCTTCTCATTTACTTTCTCATCATTTGATGAAGGATGTTTTGGGAAAGTTTCCACCTTTTTGGACAGTGATGAAACTTCCTGCTTGAAGATTTCAGGAGATTCAGGGGTTTTGAAAGGAGTGGAAGGCTTGAGCTTGACTACCGTTGTCTTCTTGCCCCCTGCTGGAACCAGTGTCTCTGTGGGATTTTGCCTGCCAGATGGAGGTGGTGTTATTCTTTTTGGTTTAAGATGCCTTGCCTTCACTTCAAATGCATGTTCTTTGCCATATTTGCAGAAATCATGGCAAGACCCAGTAGAAGCTCTGAGATAATGAGGGACAATATTTTGTCCACTGTTTGGAGAACTTGAATTTCCTATTAAGTTTCTTCTCAAATTACCTCCATCATAGCAAGAACCAATAGAAGTTGTGCGATAAAGAGGTAGAATATTCCGTTCACTGTCTGGAGAACTTGGTTTTCCTGCAGATTTTCCTCTTGCAAGACCTTCATCTGACTCAGTTTTGTCTGGGGTCACCAAGGAATTGATACTCTGCCCAGCCATTAAACAGGAACGAGGAAAACGCTACAAAATTGAAAATCCACAACCCTGAAAACCAACCAAACATATAATGATGAAAAGAGACAAAGGGTGAATTTGACTTGATTAAACAAAAAACATTCTATGCATTACCAAGAGATGATACTTTAGTATTTAATCGGTTTTTACAATGACAAAAACGATTTCAAACAAAAAAATTCCAAAGGATGTTCGACATAGACATGAAGATACATTACTTCTGGTGATAGTTATCAATATCTATATATATATATATATATATACACACACACACACAGACACACATATTACTTCTGGATATCAAAAGAAACTGATGACTCTACCATGGGTTTGAAAATAGATAATAAAATAAAAACAGAATCAAAACTGAGGGAGATTGAAAAAAACAAAAACAAACTAGTAATAAACCTGAGAACTTGCAGAAAGGAGACAGAAAAGTCCATGAGCTTCACAACTTATTTGCTTTTATGAGGGTAAAGATTTTCAGAACTTCAATAATGATAACAACTTTTTCACCCCTTTGCTTTGCCAAAAGGTCTAATCTGGATATCATGCATTCATATTTTATGAAGAAAGTCTAATCTAAATAATTCCAACAGTTACAGTAATGTATCACCAAGAGGGGGAAAAAGCTGAGCATACCTAAAATGACACAGATAAATTAGATACTTTTACAAAGTTGAAGGGAGAAATATGATAGCTGTCACATTGCTTTTCTATCTGAAATTTTCTTGCCATCCAATCAATCTTTTCGTACCACGAAAAACTTCTTCATTTTTTGAAGTATCATTTACCATTGAAAAAGAAATCAAACATAAAAGTACTACTAACGCACCAGGATTTCTGCATCCACATCAATGAACAAAATGGAAACCAATGACCAAACAGCTAAAACAGAACTATTTGATGTCTAAAGCATAAATTTGGAATCTGTTCTCAATACTATAATACCAAAAAAGGTAATCAAGAATTGTCAAATTCTTATAGTTGTTTATGTCTTAAGTTTTCCTATAGAAAACATATAGTAAATTACACTTCTCACCCCGGAAGTTTGACCCAAATTTCACTTTGGTCCTTATTGTTTCAAATTGAAACAATTTGGTCCCTGTACTTTTGATCAAATTTCAATGTCAATCCTCCATCCCATTGGTTCATTTATTTAGATGGAAAATTGCATGTGTAAAGTCATGTAAGCTACTATAAGGGCTTTGGAGAGAATTAACAGCCACAACCCCATAAAAACGCCCTCTTTCTTTTGGCATTTTTCCTAACCTGGGGATTTATGCCAACCCAAAATTCAAATTTTCTTCTGATTTTTCTGTAATTTTGGCCAAAATGGTCAATTAAATTATTTGGGATAGTTTTCTTATGTATTATACCTTAATTTCCAAGCAAATTCATTGCCAAAATGACCAAAAATTGAGTGGTTAACCTGGGTCAGCAAAAGGTCTACAAAATTCCTCCTGGCAGCAGAAGAATCTGAAACTCCGTGGGCAGATTTGATCTAATTCAAGATTTTCACCCCAACTGTTGACATTAAAATTCACGAGAAAATATAGGGACCAATTTTTTCTAATTGAAACAACCAGAGTGAAATTTGAGTCAAACTTCAATGGTGAAATGTGTAACTTCTCCTTGTATAACAAGTATAGAATCCATGTTTGAATGAAGTGATTGGCAAGGAAAAAATATTCCACCATTTACTTTGTTTTGGATTAAAAAAAGAAAGAAAACTGAAAAAAATAAAAACATAAAATGGAACATTTGCCAGTCAGGATAAATTTTCTGAGCAAATAAACAAGAAAATTTGAAGGGAGGAAAAAAAAAATCAGAGCAAGCAATCATAGATGGGCCTCTAGGAGTATAAACCAGCAGTTTCAAATCATACAAAAGAAGCTCCCTAGGCCCTAATCAAAACAAGCAATCTTATAAGTTGATAATCACCCATCAAATCATACCATTATACAATCCCATACAATAAACCAATAGAGGCAATTGATTTCACATCTATATAACTTCAAAGAATCAAATTATCAAATCAAAGCCTCGCAAAAACCCACATTAAAGTCATACCTCTTTTTTCTTTCCCCCTGAAATCCAAGCAACGGAATGCGATGAACAAGCAACCCTTTCAAATAAAAAACAAAACACTCCCTTGCTATGCAAATCAATCAAAACCCCAACAGAGACTGATACAGAATTTAGAAATAGAAAGCAATGGCAATACAAGTCACAGTCCAATTGCTCAAAGGGAGTTTGTATATCCAATTTTTCAATAAACCCATAGTCAAAACAAAGAAAAGAGAAGAACCCACGTTGCAATTTTTGAAGAAGAACAGTTCCACCATTGAGGTATTTAATAAAGAAGAGAGAAACTGAGAAAAAACGCATACCTTCTTTAATTTCCCCCCCTCTCTCTGCTTAACCAGAAAGCGAAGAAAAAAGCTAACAGAAAATGAATGAGGCCTATTCGAAGATAAACCCCACTTTGCTGTTTTTTTGCTTCAGAGATCGTGCAAGCAACGTCTAATGTGTGTGTGCGTGCGCGGGGGGGTGTCGACGGGCTTGTCGTATGAGAGAGGGGCACCGGAGGAAGGGGGAAAGCCCGGAAGGACTCAAAGGAGTGAATGAAGAAGTGGGCCCTCGCGAACTTCAACATGTTAGTTATTCCTCAATTTATCGCGTGATAATGAAATTTTAGTAATGAGTTTTACATTTGTAATTGCAAAACGTTTGGTTAAATTTTTATTGTGTTAAGAGTAGTTTCAACTTAATTTCAACAGTTTATTTCGTTTGAGAGAAAAATAAACATTTAAATCAAATTTAGTTGTTTGGATGTAATAAGCTACAATCAGTTTATACAATGAGATTCAAAGTTTTTATATTAAAAATTAGTTTATTTTATAAGTTATTTCCAAGGTGCTTATTTGATTAAATCATTGAAAAGTAGTGTAATATTATTTAATTATTTTATTTTATTTTTGTCATTTTTGTCTTTTCATATTTTAGAATCACTTTTTAATAATTTTTACTAAACACTTAATATTTTTTCTCATCAACTGCTTAATCTCGAGAATTACTTGGGACTAATTGAAAATTCTTTAAATTGGATCAAGTCAGAATCACCTTATTAAATTATCTGATTTTTAAAAAAATTAATTCTTCTCTGATCTGACTTTGTTCAGATTTTAAATATTTTTTAATACTAGACATGAATCAATATATTGTTAAAAGGTACTTACCAAATAGTAAAAAAATTTAAAACCAATTCATTTATATTCTATAGAATTAGTTCTAACATTTTCAAACAGGCAACTTGACTTGAATGGTTTTTGTTTTCTTAAACGCAATTTTACATATTTGTTAATTTTTTTTAAAATGCACTTATACGCGTTAGAGAAATCTCCTAAACACTAGCTAGAATTCAATCATAAGGTTTTTTTGAGTAACCTGGATCGATATCACCAATCGTAACTTTTAGTCACGTGACCAGATTGTAAACTGAAATATCTTTTCATGACTATTTCACACAAACTTTTGATACAATTAATTAAAATTTTCATCAATTAACACAATTATTCCGTACTCAATACTATTATAAAAACATTAAAAAATGGTTAAAGTCTTTATGTAAGTTTTTAGATTGGTCAAATTATCAATACTATTCTAGAAAATAAGAAACTCAAGACTTTGAAAAAGGGGGTTTGCAACTTGATGTTCTTCTATACAATTATGCATTTATTTGAAAAGGAAAGAAAAAAACAAAAAAGAAAGAAAAGACTATTGATTATTATTCAATGTCATTATTTAATGGATGAAATAACAATTTCAAATCATCATATTTTGTCCACGTTGATTACTACAAAATGGGGTTGCTAGTGTCACATCCATTAAAATTTTAATTTAATATCATTTAACTATCACAACATCAATGGAAGAATAGTTCTCTCAACAACTCATCTTATTTATTAAATTGATTTTGTCTTGATAAGACTTGGTTTTAGTAATCTAAACTTCAAATTACTCATTAAATATATATATATATATATATATATATAGAAGTTTATTCCATTTCTCTTATAGATGGGATTGCAAATAAAACTCTCTCAAACAATTTAAAAAAATTATCACATTTATTATATCTTCTTTTAATATTAAATACGTTAATTATATTTTAATATCCTATAATTTGATTCTAATTTCAAGTAAGAGTCTTCATTATTAATTATAATAATTCATTCTCTTAATTTATAATTGTACTTCAATTGAGATCAATTGAAATGACTCTCCTAAATTATTAACGACTGTCGTTCATATTATTACATTTTAGTTTTTTATAATTTTATGAGTTTTAAAATAGTATTTTGTAATTTTATTCGAGTTTTAAATAAGATTTTATAATTTTAATTTAAATAATTATACATGTAATACATGAAAATCATTTATATTTGACCTCAATTGAAATAAAATTATAAACTGAAACATTGAATTATTTCAATTAATAATAAAAGACTTTATTTAAAATTAAGATCAAATTACATGATATTACAGTGTAATTAACCCTATTAAATATAAGCTCGATTGAAACTATCATGAAAAATATCGCCATAATTTGTTCTCTCTCTCACGAGAGATTCTGAGGTGGTTGTGGAGTAAAAGGGCAGTGTGCCAAAAGTCAATTTATAATCTGACGTGAAATGGCGGGGGACGGTTGGGGTGTTTAACTGATTATTAATTGGGCGGATATATTTTAGTCAAGACAATAATGAACTAATTAATACTTCACACACCGTAGATGTTGTCAAATTGTTTAATGATGTCTTGATTTTCTTCAAAACGTTTAAAGGGGGAAAATTGGGTCAATTTTTGTTGTTTAAGATAAATTATATTGATTTTTTTTGAAGATTTTGATAATTATATTAAATTTTTTTCAAATATTTTTGAAATCATACTATTATTGAACTAGATTTCAAGAAATTTAGGGTAAATATTAGTCATGTAATTTAGACAATTTAATTCAAACTAGTTAAATCCTCAACCTCTCTAATATTGAACTAGATTTCGTGAAGTTTAGTATTAGCCTAGAACAACTTTAATTGATTTTTTTAAAATTTTGATAATTATACTGATTTTTTTTAAAATAGTTTTAAGATCATACTATTATTGAACTAGATTTCACGAAATTTAGGGTAAATATTAGTCATGTAATTTAGACAATTTAATTCAAACTAGTTAAATCCTCAACCTCGCTAATATCGAACTAGATTTCGTGAAGTTTAGTATTAACCTAGAACAACATTAACTTTTACAATTTTTCTTTTGCTCACCATTTCATAGACTTGGGGGGATGGTGACTTAGATTTTTTATGAGAAAGCAAGTTTTCTTGGTTCGACAAAAATTTTGATAAATTAAACTGACCTTTTATATTTTTCATAACAAACTACAAATACCTTATTCTAGTTATTTTTTAAAAAAATAACAAAACTACTCCTATCTTAATTTTTTTTACATTTATTTTTTGACCAATTTTTTTTACTTATTTTTAAAATAAATATTGATTAAAACCTAATTTTTTTTTTAATAATAACAATAAGTTATCTATCTTAAATTTATTTTTATATAAGATTTTTAAAAAAGTTAGAAAATTTTGTCAAAATAAAAAACAAACTGAAATGAAAGGGATAGTTTTGTCAATATAAAAAAAAATTACCGGAAAAAATATTTGTTGTTTGATAGTAAAAATATAAAAAGTTGGGATAATTTCATAAATTTTAAAAAAAGTCGATTTAATTATCAAAAATTTCATGAAAAGTCAATGTAATTTATCAATTTTTGTTCATCAATCATCTCTAGGATAGAAGAGACATTAATATGTTGGAAACATATCATAAAGCAATCTCTGACAGCCACTATGGTAAGAACACCTTGAGAAGGCAAGTTTCCTTGGTTCTGCAAATTTTTGTTCATCAATCAACTCTGGGATAGAAGAGACATCAATATGTTGGAAACACATCATAAAGCAATTTCTGACAGCCACTATGGTAAGAACACCATGGATTCTCTCTCCCACCCCCACCACCACAAACTCATCCCCCATGCTTCCAATCCAATATGTTATTTAATCTTTAATGTACAATAATAACAGAATCAAAAAGGCACTGCCTTGATTATTAGCACAAACACTTACTTTATTTAAAAAGCAGAGAATGATAACCAGCAAATTTTTTTTGGGCTAAACCCATCACATTTTGCCCCCAAACTTGGAAGCCATGATGATATATCATCACCTAACTTGCAAACGGCGACTGACACCAAACCTAAAACATGACCAAGTAGCTCATGATCAAAGTTTAAAGGTGCATACAGATACTTTTTGCTCCTCAATGGGAGACTACCCTTCATGGCTCAATATTAGAGTTTGAAGTATGTAACTCCAGAGAATTGCACTGATCTTCCTGTCTAAGCAGCTCTTTAGTTAGAACAATTATTCAGTAGTCCCAAGAGTCAAATTGAAAGCCACATGTGCAACAATATACTATCCTATATCGAATAATTTTTCCTTCAGTTCATCATCAAGCTAATTAACTTTTCACAGGTAAACTGAAAATAGCATACAGAATAAAGCTGAGGGCCCTCACTAGAAAGAACACCTCTCTCTCTCTTCCACCCAAGTTGTTTGCTTGGTTGGTAAGCAAGGCCAACAGACCTAGGATTAATCCCCTTGACCAACAAGGCCTGGGTGAAGATTAAGAAAATAAATGCTAGACAAAGGTCCACTTGCCAACAACCCCTTTATTCGTTTTTCCATCCAATACACTTTGGTAACAGCATTGCAAGAACTATACTTTGCATTTCCACAGCTGCAGATTAGCACCCATTATAATACATCCACTAGTACACATTTGTTTTAGAATTTCAGAGGTAAAAGTCTTACAGGGAACTTGTAGTCATATTGTATCATTGCTTCAGACCTGAGACGCTCTTCTTCACTGCTCCAGCTGAGACTAAAAACTGGTCAAGGGATGATATGGTCTTCATGTCATCTGGAGAGAAGTAAGTGGAGTGGCAATCTTTTTTCATAATTGATGAGAAGAGGAGCAATTGCTGCCAAGAAATCCGACCTGCTTGCCTTAATTGGGGCAGCAAAATAAGCATGAATTTTAAGTATTTTACAATGTGTAGTAAAATGCACAGGAATAACATCAACATGCACCATTAAAGTTACTCAAAAGTTCATATAGTAGCACGCTTATCGCCATCATCTGTCAGCAATAGATTTCTTGCATGAATTTGGGTACCTCGTACTTGTTTCATTGTCATATGTATTGACAGAGATACATTCTTTTTCCAAAAAGCCAAATTCAGTAGTCAATCTAAGGCCACAAGCCAGCAACCACAATTTTTCTTGCAGTTGGATTATAATCTCCTGCTACTTGCATAATTTACACCAATCAACAAGTCTTCAATTCCTCACACATTTGACTCTCACCAGAAGACAAGCATCTAATCAACAGAGGGATATGCATGTGAAGTAAATTTATAAACATCAGTTTACAGCATCTCAGAAATGAACCACCACTATAATCAATTTTTAACTGCACCTTTACACTGCAAATGAGAATATTTGGTTGTTGAAACATGGTTGCCAAACAATTGAATAAAACTGTAGCATCACAGGCAACCCACCAGCCCATACTCTACTGAAGCCAAAATCATTATTAACAAAGGAAGATTGAAGTGATTGACAGTCCTGAATGGAATATTGGGGAAGTGTTCAAAAAACTAGAGTCGTCAAATTGCATCATTGATGGGATTTCAAACAGAGAAGAGTACCATTTTGCAAGTGCAAACTATTTACAGGGCTTGTAGACAAGAAAGCACACGACATCTCAGGTGATGATTTCCCTCACCAACCAATCCAAACTAGGATATGCGAAGTACAGAATCAGAAATGATGGGAGAGCAACCACAACTGTGATGAGAATGTACAAGGCTAAGATGGCTGCACAAGCAGGTATAGCATATATAACAATCAGAAGAAATATGAGGACCAGTGGGAATTTTGCAGTCAAATGAACAAAGAAAACAAGGGACTTTCTAAAGGAAGAATGTAGTCTCTCCACAGTGAGGTAATTATTGTACATAGGACATGATCATGGTTAGATCCAGAAGGTTCTGAATAGTGAACATATCGGCCTCTCCTGATAGTAGGGTGACTTACTTCACTTCCCGGTGCCAACTTGCTCTTTGATGGCCAGGTTGGTAGATGATCCTCACAGAACTCGGAATGAGACTTCATTCTATCACCATTCATGCTCTCGACCATCCAGAGCAGGAAGAAGTTCTTGCGAGGGAACTTGAGGTTTCCGCGGTAAATCAGACGGAGGGATAAAACATTGCACCATGGACAAGAGATAAAAAGTGGAAACTGAATTGGCAGAGTGGGGAATTTGACAACAGCCCAGCGCAGCCCAAGGATGCAATTTTTACAGAGGGTATGGCCACACCATAAAACATAGGGCACATTTTCAACAATGTTGAAAGATTCCCTGCATATTGGACACTCTAGTCCCTCCTCTCTGCTGTTGTTTGAAGAAACTTCATCGTCTGAGCATTCTGAAGGAGCTTCAGTTGGCTTTACAAAGTTGTTCTTAAGTCTAATGCAATTGGATGCAAAGTTCCACATTGTGATAGTATATGGTGAACGACTACAGAAAGAACATTACTTGCTGCTGTTGTATAAAATGAACCACTCAATGTGCAGCCAAGCACTATTGACCATCAACCCATGTGTCTTTCCAATTTTAACGACCAAATCCAATGGCACTCGTCCTGTAAAGTCAAGCATTAAAAGGAAGTTTTTGAGAGAGAGAGAGAGAGAGAGAGAGAGAGAATAAAATCATCTATGTCATTAAAATCAACATTGTCAGCTCTAAAGCAAGATATTTTATTTTTTCCATCAAAATAAAACTCTACAGTAGTGAATCAATTAATCACTATGGAGTGTGTGCGTGTGATAATAGTCAACAAAATTTGAATATAATAATTTCTTTTCTCAAGAGAAAATCAGTAGCTGAACATGTTTACCAAAATCCCAAGTGTCAATATCTAATAAGAGGTAGAAAATGGACAGTTTTTCAAGTATGCTGAGCAGCTGAACTGGACTGTAATGGTCCAAATCTGAGTGACAGTTTTAGCCAGATGAAATAGGAGCCTTTCATATTCTGGTTTTCTTCCAAAATGGTGACTTCTGACAAAATGGAATGAAATCAACAACATTGTTATCTCTGGAGAAAAAAGAGAGGAGACATTTATTTCTTTGCTAAGTGAGGAGACATTTATTAATATATCACCACAGGAGAATTAGGCTTTTAAAATACCAGACATTGTGTTGCTTGGCTCATAATAATCTTAGAGAAATATATCACATAAACTCCTAGACTTGAGAATGTCTGGGTGTTATTTTGCACCAGTTGAGTCCTCATGAAACTTGCTCTCTCTAGGCAATCACAAATTTTATGACCTCTACAGTAATAGCTTTAAAAGCAAACAAATAAAAGGATTCTAAGCAACAAGAGACCAGTATGGCAACTGTTATGTCCAAATGCAGTTATGAAACATGTCACTATAGCATTTTCAATGTGAATCCGGCAGAAAAAGTTACCATGCGACCTCATCATCTTGATTGTTCCCTCAATTTGAGAATCAAAGTAGTAGACTGTTACAGATTTTGGCCATGGGAAAGGTTAATGGGAGTGTTCTGGCTAAAAACAAATCATATATATATGCCACATGCCACCCAACGAATAAATGAATTGGCAAGTGTGCTTAAATGTCAAGCATGTGCTGCCTTTTCCGTGTATGGATAAATTACAAATGTTTAAATACAAAAACATAACCCACATATTCAATATGTTAAGGTGAAGAAACCTGTTATATGTTGAAAAGAAAACTTGCTACCTGACCTTAGCCTTGTTAATACTAAGGCACAAAATTATTAGAACATATAATCTAATAAGTCACACTTAATTATGCCACAACCACATCAAAAAAGAAATAGAACACAACTTACAATGTACCCCATTTAGCATATAATGAATACCAAAAATCATGTTGTTTAATTGAGTTTCTGTTCTATTTAATTATTTTCCTACAATGTTTGAATGATATCTCATGAAGCACATCCATATAAAAAACTAATAGGGAGCCTGAAACTTTTTAAGAGGTTCATAGAACAATACCAATGAAAAATTGGGTATCTTCATGCTATATAAGCATACCATCATTGAGTTATTTTTAAATACAATGATTTCAAATTAAATCAAGACAAATCCAATATTTCTTAAGCACAACTAGGTTTGAGAGCAAGCGGAGGAAGCTGTAGCTCCTTGTCTTCTAGGGACTCACCTAAAGTAAGCTCATTTAAAGTGAGCTGAGCTTGAGCCGTCTGCTACTAACCTTGCTAGTTCGGCAGACCCACACACAAGAGATTAACGCAATAATTTCCACCAACCCACAAAGAATCCAAATAAATTTTAAGCAACATGTCCATGTTATCCACATATTATGGCATGTCTCCATTTCTTAAAAATTACGAGCAAGTGCTCAACTAACATGAATGAAGCAAAAATCACACTAAGCTCTACTTAACTACAAGAAATGGAGGTCAGCCTTGTACTGCCAAATCCTAATCCAAACATTTCTCCATCGTAAACACTTTAAAAAAGGAACTTTTGGGTTCATTGTTAAAAATTGCCCGATATAATTATCAAACTCCATTTACACGTACAGTCTCCGTCAACATTAATTTTTCTTTGTAAAACTAATAAAGTACATATGCAAATCATTAAAGAACCCAAATATACAAAATATAGCTGTACAAACAACCCTAAAATTCAAAACGAAACCAAAACATGAAGGGCCACAATAATTTATCAAAACCAGAAAATCATAATACTTCAGATATAAAAAAAAACCCAACGAAATACGCAAAAAACAGCCACATAAGGTTCTAAGTTCTAACTAAACCCTAAAAATCTATTCTGGGGCAAGATCAAGCATTGAACGGCTGTAATAAATGAACTGGACAACAAAAACAGATTTAAGAGGATTTAGAGGCGATCTTTACCGATTGTTTATAGCTGTTTCAGAAGAATTCGATGAGAGAAAAGAGAGAAGGTACGGAAAGATGGACAAAATCCTGTATTCTCTACCGTCTCTCTCGTCGCTCTCTACTATGGCTTCTCTCAGCTCCTAGCGCTGAAGCAACGAACCGTCAATTTATTTGTCTTGTTCTGCAACCTTCCCGGAAAACCCAAACGAGTCCTCACTCGGTGTGGGTCCGTGACTTATTTATGTTTAGGCCTTAATCTATCACATATCTCAACTATATCCACATCGAAGGGGTTGTTTGGCTGGGCGGAGACAATTTGGAAATGGAGAAGAGAAGAGCGGGGCAAAACAAGCGAAGAACATCGCGGGACACCCTTGCAATTTGGGGGAGGAACACACATTAAGTGGGTAGGTCATAAAAGACAACAGTCTGAGTTAGGCCTGACATGACAAGAAAATGGGTTGCACCGTGTCAGGTCTATGACCAAAAACAATCGGCTCCTATAGCACTCTTAACATGAAAAGAGACTTTAAATCCCTCATAGCGTGTGGGGCCACTCTCTTAACATGGGGCCATTGCAATTTTAATGTATAAGACATATTATTATGTGAATGTAAAAAAATGTTATATTTTTTAAATTTGTATTATATTTTAAATGATGTGACAAAATTATTAGAGATAACAATTTATCTAAATGTATATCACAAATGATGTGGTAATGACTTACAGAATTTTATTGTGGTATATTAATTATATAACTTAATACACTTTTAATATTACTGTGTTACATCTTAAATGATGTGATAATGATTTACATAATTTTACTGTGATACATTAATTACATGATTTAATGTACTTTTAATATTATTGTATCACATCATTTAAGATATAAAATTTAATATAAATATTAAAAAATATAGTATTTTTTATGTTACGATTTATTTATTTTAATAAGTTATTGTAAAATTAATAAAATATTATTAAAAGTTAGACGGTAACGTGGTGATTCAATCTCTCTTTAATATAAGGTCAGATAACAATTTGATGTGTCGGGTAGTTAATAAATGAATGGAGGTGGCAGTAATTGGTTGGATGGTGAGCCATGCATAATGACTCGGTTGATACATCTGGGAGATACACGTGGATGGTGGGAAATAGGCGGGCCTGAACCATAATCTAGGTGAGAGATTGGAAAAATTCATTCGTAGCCGCACGGCTATTCACAACACACTTAACTTGGGCCTTTCCCGACAAGTACACTGCTTTTCTATGGGCTTGAAATCCAAACCAGAATTTCTTAGACCAACTTTAATGCTTGAGTCGTTGAAGCTATTGTAGTTATATTTGTGTCTTTCTTATAAGGGAGGTCACCTAACAAGCCAGCCAAATATTACCTTGCAAAGAGCACACGCATGCACCTAGAGACAACTAATAAACGACAAGTAGATACAATCAGAAGCAAGGGCGGAACCAAGAAAAAAAATTCAAGGAGGGCTAAAAAAATTTAGTAAAAAATTCTTGAGATGAAAAATGAGATAAATAATAGGATTCTAAAAAAAGTTAGTGAAACAATTTGGGCTAGGCTTAAAATTTTAGTGTGAGAAACGAGAAAAATAATGGTATTTAATAGAAAAAATTAGGCTAGACAAAATTTTGGAATGAATTAACTTGAAAAAAAGTAAAAATTATATATATATATATATATATATAATTTCTAAAATTTAGAATGAGGAATAGTCCAGGTAAGTCTACTAAAACTTCCTGCCTTGATCAGAAGGCATTTTCCTTTTATTAAAGGAGTGTTGTATCTAAACTACAATTAATGGGAAAGAGTTAGCAAGGTGAGCTTAAGCTGCTGCCAAGCACCCAATGTAGGAGTTAGGCAGGTTGGATCTCCCAACGAGGGAAAAAACTTCACTAATAAAGTAATATAAAAAAATTTCATGGTCAATTAAATCAATTTTTGGCATATAATGTATATTTTAAATTAAAGTATTAACATGACATTATTTATGTTATATGTCTGAAACTGATTTGAATGATTATACAATTTTACCATTTTTTTTATTATTGAATGATTGTTTTTTCCTCGAAGGGCATCAAAGTTTAGGTAGAGGGAGCCTATCATAAAAATAACATGTGGGTATATTAAGTCTTATATTAAATGTGTATTATGAAAGAATTGGAATAACTCTAGTTTTACGTACTAGAGACGTGTGTATTCTCATTCATATATAACCAAGGTTGTTACAAGAGATAAGAGAAAGATCTGTGTTTGTTACAAGAGATAAGATTTACAAGAGATTTAAAAATAAAACCAGCAGCAAGAAGATTATGCCAAGCCGTAACATCTTCAACGTCAAGCCACAACGTCTTCAACGTTTTCTACAATTTGAACATTGTGATCCTTATCCTTATCATTCCCCCGCAAACCAGTAGGGAGATCCAACACTGAGAGTTCGTCCCTGAGAAAGCAGAACTGATCAGCCGTGTGTCCCTTGGTAAAGATATCTGCATGTTGCAATGAAGAGGGGACGTGTTGTAAGATCATGTCTCGATTTGCCACCTTTTCTTGGACAAAGTGGTAATCCACTTCAATATGTTTAGATCTTGCATGTAAAACTGGATTGAAGGCAAGAGCTAAAGCACTGACATTGTCATGCCAAATAAGAGGAGCAGAGTCAAGTGAAATTTTCACCTCACACAAGAGCATACGCAGCCAATATACCTCAGCTATGACAAGAGCTAAGCACTGGTATTCCGCCTCTGTACTAGATTGGGAAACTATAGGTTGTTTCTTGACTGACCAAGAGATGAGATTAGGACCCATATAAACACCATAGCCACACGTTGATCGTCTGTCATCAGGATCTCCAGCCCAATCGGAATCACAGTAGGCATTAATAGAAAAAGAACCCGGTTAGTAGAAGAGGCCATAATTGAGCGTATGCTTCAAATATCGTAGCACTCATTTAGCTGATGTCCAATGAGCAGAGGTGGGAGCTTGCATGTGTTGAAAGAGCTGATTCACTGAGTATGCTATGTCGGGGCGTGTGAGGGTGACATACTGCAAGGCACCTACCGTTTGCCTATATTCAAATGGATTCGGAAAAAGATCTCCATAAAATTTAGATAGTTTGGAGTCTGAGACACAAGGAGCTCGATATGGTTGGATACCAAGGAGTTTTACACAATTTAATAAATCAATAATATACCTTGTTTGTCAAAGATGCAAACCGGAAGAGTTGCGCGTTACTTCAATACCCAGAAAATACATCAATTGGCCGAGATCTTTCATAGTAAACTCAAGTTGCAAGTTGGAAATAAGGGATGTAATGAAGTCCCGATCATTGGAGGTGACAAGGATATCATCTACATACATTAATAAAAACACAAGAACCGAGTCTTGGTGATACGTGAACAATGAGGGGTCAACTTGTGAACTATGAAAACCAAGAGATAGCAGAGCACTGGATAAGTGATTAAACCAAGCCCGAGGAGCTTGCTTCAAGCCATAGAGAGATTTATGAAACTTACATACAAATTGGGGGTGCACAGGATCCTCAAAACCCTTCAGTTGTGCCATATAGACCTCTTTTTCTAAAGTGCCATGGAGAAATGCGTTAGAAACATCTTGTTGCCGAATATCCCAATTGAAAAAACCTGCAATCGCAAGAAACATACGAACAATAGAAGGTTTGATGACTGGGCTGAAAATGTCATGAAAGTCAATACCATTTCTCTGGAGATAACCAACAGCTACTAATCGTGCCTTGTGATGGTCAATGCTATCATCGGGTCTACGTTTGAGCTTAAATACCCATTTGCAAGGCACCACATTTTTACCAGGAAGGCGAGGGCGCAACGACCAGGTTTTATTCTCCAATAACGCCTGAAATTCGTTGTCCATTGCCACATGCCACTCGGGTATAGACGCTGCTTGAGCATAGGTACGAGGCTCAGACATAACCACACTTGCATGCAAAGCTCAAAGAGGGTGACGAGTAGAGTAATGTAGCTAGAAGTCGGGAAAGCTACGAGGCTTAAAATGTCTAGTCTGTGATCTAGTAAGCATACGAGAAGAAGGGATAAGAATGGAGGGTGTTCTGTCTTGGGTAGCAAGGGAAAGGCTAGGGGAAGGTGTAGTGGAAAAGGGAGAGTCTAAAGAAGACTCGGGTCGACCAGAAGTGAGAACTGGTGTAGATGAGCGGGGGAAAGGTGCAGGTGAGGTGTCACCGTGAGAAAGAATAAAAGGTGGTGAAACTGGATTAGGAGAAGAAACGGGGAAAGGATGAAAAATATGAAAGGAATGAGATAAGAGCAAGGTGTGAGAATTACCTAAGGAAGTGCAAGCAATTGGCAAAGTCAGTGAAGATGGATTGTTCACGAGCTGGAAATATTCCTTCGTAAAAAATCACGTGTCGAGAAATATACACGCCTGGAGGATGGATCAAAGCACCGAAAATCTTTGTGATTAGAGCAATAACCTATGAAAATACAAGGTATGCTATGGTAAGACAATTTATCAGTGGTGTAAGGACGAAGATAGGGAAAACATTGACATCCAAAAGCTCAAAAATAGGTGAAGTCAAGGGGAAGATGAAAGAGGCGTTCATAGAGTGATAAATAATCAAGAATCTCGGTAGGTAATCGATTAATGATGAAAATAAAGGTTAGAAAAGCATCAATCCAAATTTTCTTAGGTATGTCAGATTGGGCAAGAGAGTGAGTCCCATTTCCATAATATGACGATGTTTCCTTTCGGCGAGGACCATTTTGTTGTGAGGTATGAGGACATGAAAGGCGATGAAAAATTTCGTTGGTAGTTAAAAATTGCTTAAAAATAGTAGAACAATATTCACCACTGTAACGACCCGGACCTCGATGGCAAGATATTGTCCGCTTTAGGCCAAGCCCGCACTGATTTGTTCTCGGGCTTACGCCCAAAATGCGTCTTGCCATATGAGGGTACGTTCGCACTTATGAATACCCCTGTTTTCCCTTCCCCAAGCGATGTGGGATGAGAGCTTTCACCCACTCAGGGGGTGCAACCCTCCATCCACCCCTCACAAGGCTCGACGTCCTCGTCGAAGGGCCCCCTCTCAGGCACACTTCCGGCTGGGGTGCGCTCTGATACCATTATAACGACCCGGACCTCGATGGCAAGATATTGTCCGCTTTGGGCCAGGCCCGCACGGATTTGTTCTCGGGCTTACGCCCAAAACGCGTCTTGCCATATGGGGGTACGTTCGCACTTATGAATAGCCTCGCTTTCCCTTCCCCAGGCGATGTGGGATGAGAGCTTTCACCCACTCAGGGGGTGCAACCCTCCATCCACCCCTCACAAGGCTCGACGTCCTCGTCGAAGGGCCCCTTCTCAGGCACACTTCCGGCTGGGGTGCGCTCTGATACCATTGTAACGACCCGAACCTCGATGGCAAGATATTGTCCGCTTTGGGCCAGGCCCGCACGGATTTGTTCTCGGGCTTACGCCCAAAACGCGTCTTGCCATATGGGGGTACATTCGCACTTATGAATAGCCCCGCTTTCCCTTCCCCAGGCGATGTGGGATGAGAGCTTTCACCCACTCAGGGGGTGCAACCTTCTTGGAGGGTGGCATATGACTTTCAACCTCAAGGGGGGCAGCTGACAGCAACTAAGGGGCTTGCCCCCCCACTCACCAGGTCGAAATTTAGTAGATGTCACTTTCTGTTGGAGTCAATGCATAAGGGATGCTACCCCAATTTTAATCGACCCCCCACTAGTGGACAACGGGATTGATTTCCCGGGTTAGTCGGCTCGAATGGTCGGATAAAGAATTATATATGAGTTTCAAATAAGGTTCTATAATTTTATATGAGTTTCAAATGAGGTCCTATAATTTTAATACGTAAACAGTTACCGTTAAAAATTTGGAACGGCTTGTTGAAATTGATCTCAATTGAAATGAAATTAAAAATTAAAGAACTGAATTATTACAATTGATAATTAATGGTCTTATTTAAAATCGAGGCAAAACTTCAAGATACTAAAATATAATTAACCAAATTTACAATAAATCAAGTTTATGCACTACATACATTAAATAATGATATGAAAGGACGATTACTCGTAGAAATAGAATTTTTTTTTTTTTAAGTAGTAATTTTTGACACATGTATTTGTGCACAACACATATACTTATTTTTACTGTGAAACCCACCATTATGATACTCACGTAAATTTCATACTCATAAATATCTATTACTATACACTATTGGTTACACGTCATTTTCTTTAATTTTTCACAACTTAAAATCCTACGTGGACACTATGTGCTTAAATCTTTTCACCCATCCTCCTTTCTCTTTAAATCTTCTTAATAATTAAAAATAAATAAAAATTTACTAAAATATTCACGCCCATCCCCCACGATCTCACCAAATCAGTTTTCTTCCTAACCTATCCATGTTCTTAGTAGTCCCTCTCTGTCCATTAGGTTTTCCCCTAACCTATTCACATTCTCACCACTCCCTCACTCTCCATTACTGCCTATCCTCTTGAAGCTCAACTGCCACTATTTCTCACACATTCTCTCTGTATAACACAGATTCAAGGATGATTTTCTTCATTCTATGATCCCTTTTGCTCATTCTGTATTTCAATGATGTCGGTCAAATACCTTCAAATGCAAACATGGTCAATCACAGTGACGACACTGCTTCTATCCGTCCGAAGATTGTCATGAAATGTTCTAAATTCCCCAATTTTGTTGATCCTAGCGTTTCTCTCGAAGATTTAGGTCACCGTGTGGAGTACTGCTTTAAGATTCAGCATTCTCACGTTGTTAAGTAATTTGAAAATCCTGCAGTATATATTTTGAAGGACATTGAAGGAGTTGGTACACATTCTCACTCCATTGCAGAGTGTGGATCTTCTGGTGGCTTCAAAGTGTTTTTTTCTTGTTTTTTTTGGATATTTTCTCGTGGAAGTTCTTTTCTTATGCTTTGTAATATGTTCTACCAAGTGTGGAACAGTTGCTACTGTGGGGCCGCAGATTTGTGTGAAGAAAGTGAATGATTTGCAATTTTATTTTTTAAAATTAAATCAGTCAAATAGACCTTTTTTTGGTGAACTTTTTATATGACTTACCTCTTAAGGTGTATCTATCCTACCTACATTCGATATTCATTCTTTTCTTTCAATCATTATACTTTATAATTATTACGTTCATCAACAATGATAGTAGTTTCACTGTCATTGTCATACATATAGAGTTTCAATTTAGCATGATCGTAATATTTTTTTTTAAGTAAAATAAAAAAAGGATAAAAATAATAATTATAAAATAAATAGGATTCTTAAATTGAATTGTTTTTATCAACTAGTTACATTTTTTTTTAATTAAATCAAAATTCTATTATAAGTTTGATGTATCAAAAAATGACAACTCAATTCCAAACTTGACACGTGTCTAAGCTTTTTTTTATGTGTAGGTCAATAAATGACCAAATCAATTCAGATCTTACTAGGCGCTCCTTGAATAGAAGGATACGGATCTTCCCTCTCGAGCAACAAGCTTGGAGTACGTGTCTAATGAGATACCGAGCTTATCACTGCCTTGCCTACCCTACTGACCTCAGAATAAGGAAATAAAGTACGATATGGAAACTGCCACTTCTCGGATATATTCCGATCCATGCTTTTACGGAGATCAGAATGGCAATTGTCATCTCCAGATAACCACGGATCCCGAACTTTACGGTTCCAAATCCTAATCAACTTAGGAAACAAATAACCTATAAATGCAACCCTAAGGTGCGTTTTTCAATTATAGTCAATTATTTTTTTTCAAGTTCTGTCTTTTTTCTTTTTTTTTACTGACTTTATCATCGGAGTGACTATCACCGGAGCCAATCCGGTGCAACTCTGATCAGCTCTTTCAGAATTTTTGACAAACGACGAAAAACGGAAACTCCACTAATCAAAAAGTACAGTATCAAAATTTATATTTATTTTTAAAATTTATTTATTAGACCTATTTTTATTTTAAAAGCTTGTACATAATACGAGATAATGTTAATATTTACGTAAGTAAATACATGTGTAACGAAATATGAATTTTTGACTCGACCCGGGTACTTTTAAAAATTATTGACCCTGACCCAAGCCTTTTTTAACTTAATTCCCGGACCCAGGTACTTTTTAAAAACGTATAAATCTTATACGCTTTTGAGGTTCTAGTTCGGTGAAAACGCGTAGTTAGTTTCCTACGCCTTTAAAAGGCGTATTAGATTGATACGCTTTTAAAAGGCATAGGAAACTAATACGTCTTTTAAAGGCGTATCAATCTAATACGCCTTTTAAAGGCGTATGAGACTAATACGCTTTTTAAAGGCGTATGAAACTAATACGTTTTTATGTCGACATACCCCACAGACAGTCTTTCTCTTCCGTTTTTTCTCTTCTCTTGGGCACACTTCTCTGCCGTTTCCTGATCTCTTGGTTAGATCAATAGAAGGAATAGTAGCTCAAGTGGATCTAGACTCTTCCTAGTCTGGTTGGCTTCAGTCCCTCCGGTCACTCTCATTCCGTTCTGTTTGACGGTTTTTCATCTGAATCTGTCAGTTCATCTCACAAAGGCACAGCCTAGTTCGTGGTGGGGCATCAAAATTGCTGTTAGACTACTTTCATACTGAAATTACAGGTACATACATTGAACCTCTGTATTTCTATTAATTTTCAAATTGAATATTCACAGATCTATTTCTATTAACTTTCATACTTTAATTTAGTTGGATGGGATGTCTGCAAGATTGCCAAATAAATACGCATTTGAGCTTAACAAATAAATATAGAGGTTGATTTTTTAAAAAAAAAAATTAATCCCAAACAACAGATTTTGAAAATCTAGGGATTTTAAATATTTGAGTTTTAAATTCCTTTATTTTGAATTTTGTTAAACATGTCAAAAAATAACTTGTTAATTTAGTTGGATGGAGAACCTTCAGAAAAAAAAAAAGAAAATCTTGAATCAATAAATTTATTTAGCTTGTTAATTTAGCTGATTTTAAGGGCTGTTTTGTAAAGTTTTTGGCTGCTTTATGGATGATTTTTTTGGGCTGGTTGCTGAAGTTTTAGGCTACTGTTTGAGTTGTTGTATGAGTGGTGTATTTTTTTTGTCAATTACTTACATATTTGTGGTTTGTATGTATTGTTGAAAATTTAAAATTTACTAAATTTTTCCATTATAGATTGGAGGTTATAAATGGCACGGAGACGCGCAATTGTATGTCTATTCTTGGGGGGCAGCACATTTTACGGGGAAGAAGGGTTTTCTTACGATATGCGTACTCCGAGAACATGTGTAAGAGTGAATCATGACGTTACTTACAGTGAAATGGTGGATTGCGTCTGTAATGCATTGCAGTTGGATCGAAATTCATGTCACTTGAAAATGACTTGCAGATTTCCATCAGTATTGGGACCACAAATAACAAAGTATATGCCATTGGAAATGGTTGACAATAACACTGTTGAAGCAATGGTTGGTGCTATATTTGAGAGTGAACAAATACGTAGTATCGATTTGTATGTGGAAATAGAGAATTGGAACCAAGGTTAGGGAACCAGTCAGGTGGCAGGACCATTCACTAGATTGCTAACACAAGACTATGGGAATGCATCACAAAATATACCGATGATAGAGGAGTTTCCGCCCCATCAGTCAAATGTGTCAAACTCACCATATAATGATGGAACACAACAGTTGCATGCACTGCCGAATCGCGAAACTGTTGTTCAAGAAAGTTGTTATGACGGATGATTAGTCCTGGGCTTATAGAAGGGTGGACGTAAACCTCAGTCCACACAACTCAGTCGAGGAGGCGGAGGAGGAGGAGGCGGAGGAGGAGGAAAAAATGATGATGGATGAGTTGGGAGAAGATGATGAGGAAAATAAAGAAGCCGTACTAGGGCAAGCTTCTGATGGAATGCATGCAGAATCCCGAATGTATAAGCCTATGTCACCGTTTTTCAGTACTGTAGAGTTGCCTAATCAAACCTTGGATAGTAGCTCTTCACTTCATGGTCATGTATGGGACCCGATGAGGGATGAGTTATCAAAGGGTCTAATATTCGCCGACAAGGATTAGTTGAGAAATGCTATACAAATGTATTCCATCAGAACACACCAACAATATGAGGTTGTGGAAACAAACTCAAAAATATGGTCTCTACAATGTAAAATGCATGATGAGTGTGGTTGCCAGTGGAGAATGCGTGCTTGTAAGAGGAAGAAGCATGGGTGGTTTGAAATAACAAAGCTTGAAGGACCTCACACTTGCTTATATCCTGGTGTAAACAGGGATCACAGGCAATTGAATTCTATATTGATTGGGGCTGAAATCCAAGGGCTTGTAAAAGCGGATCCATCTCTTAAAATAGCTGTTATTAGAGACTATGTGCAGCAAAAATTTAACTACCAAGTCTTTTATAAGAAGGCTTGGATGGCGAAGCAAAAAGCCGTGGCAAGGGTTTTTGGAGATTGGGAGTCCTCTTACAATTTCTTGCCAAAATTTATGGGTGCATTGAAAAAATATAATGATGGAACAATCGTGAAGTGGCAGATTTTCCATACTTCATCAGCTGATGATGTGATATTACATAAGATTTTTTGGGCATTCAAACCATCAATTGAAGGGTTTAGCCACTGTAGGCCAGTTGTTAGTATAGATGCTACCTTCTTATATGGGAGATATAAGGGGAAATTGCTAATTGCAATGGGAGCAGATGGAAACAATCAAATCTTTCCACTTGCATTTGCTGTTGTTGATGAGGAGAGTTACAATAGTTGGAGTTGGTTCCTCGAGCATTTGAAGGATTATGTCATCCGGGATAGGGAAGGTATTTGTTTGATTTCTGATAGACACAACGGGATCTTTGCAGCTGTTAATGCCCCTAATTCTAGATGGAAACCGCCCCACGCATATCATCGTTTTTGCCTTCGACATGTTCAGAGCAATTTTAACAGCAGGTTTAAGAATGCACACTTGAAGAAACTAGTGTGGATTGCCGGAAGTACTCATCAAATTCGAAAATCCGATCGAGTCATGGAAGAAATTGGCAAGCTGAATAAAGATGCGAGAGAATATTTGATGAATATTCTGGCAAATCAGTGGAGTATTGCTCATGATGATGGTCGTCGCTATGGGATGCGGACGACTAATATATCCGAGGTCTTCAATGGTGTGTTGAAGGGAGCAAGAAACTTGCCTATCACTACATGTGTCGAGCTTATATTTGAGCGGGTGGTTTACTACTTCAATGTAAGACGGGTATTAGCTTCGGACGGTGTAAATAATAACTATACCTATACTCCTTACACAGCAGCTAGGATTAGTCGGAATCAGGAAAAGGCTGGACGTCACAAGTTAACACCATATAACTCCGGTCTTGGAATTATGAGGGTTTTAACAGCCAAAGGTAATGCTCAAGTGGTTAATCTTCATACAAGCACTTGTAGTTGTGGGAAGTGGAATATTTATAAGATGCCTTGTTCCCATGCAATCGTAGTTATGGCAGACTTGAGAGTGTCTTTTCATCAATTTGTGGATGAATGTTATAGTATTGGCGCGTACGAGAGGACATGGCAATCACAATTTTTTCCACTCTACCATGAGGATTATTGGGATACACCATCTGGTCCAAGAGTATGTCATAATCCCGCGCTTCTAAGGAGAAGGGGTCGTCCTAGGTCATCACGACTTCGGAACGAGATGGACATCAGAGAAGTCGCTACACATAATCACTGTGGTATATGTAGGCAAACTGGTCACGATCGTCGCTCTTGTCCTACTCGTAACCATCCCCAAGCAGGCATTGGTCCTTCAAATTGATGGAAACAACATGTTGATAGTACTGGGTGCTGCAGTGCTAGTGACCCTTCTGTGACAATCCTGCCACTGTTTTATTATACTCCAAACAGCTTTCACTCCAACTCTTGGCAGCAGGGCATAAAGATAGAGCAATTACATTACTAAGGTGAGAGCCCAACTCTTATGTCCATATCCGATCTTTTTTTTTTAAGGGGCAGCATGCCCCACTTTGTATCAGGAAATGAGAAGCAAATACTAGATCTTGATTACTCAGAGATCTTTTTTGTTTGGGTGCATTGAGATGGTTATTTTTCCACGCTATTATGTCAAGGATTAATGATTATTTTATCAAATTTTCAGGGTTATTGCCTTACTTGCTCAACTTTCATTGGTTCAAAAACCATCAACTTACTCAGGTTTTGGTTGCACTTGTTTCAAAATGCAGCAGACCACGGTTTAGAACAAGTATGTTTAACTAAATGAAATTTTGTCCCCTTTTTTCCTTCCTGCTGACAGGGTTGCACCTGAATCACTTCAAGATCTTCAAGGTCTGTCCAGCAAGTGTTTATTGAGGTATTCCTTGAGTTTAGTCTTATGTATAGTGTTGTCTTTGTATAAGTGAGTGACAGTAGCATTTTGTATTGTGTAGTGTGAGGTGTCTTGAGTACTTGTCACATGCTTTAGTCGTGTACAAGTGTTTAGTTCATAATAAAAAGATTGTCATTTAATTCAACATTTCTACTTCCCTATTAGGTTTTTATTTTTAAACTTTTTGCAGGGTGCTTAATGATTGTATTGGTTTTGTGGGACCGCTGCTCCTCAATAGGCTGATTCGGTTTCTTCAAGAAGGTTTACATATTTGTTAGTTCTGTTTAGTTGCGATTCCTGAATTGCTGAAAAGTGGATCCATGCTGCCACTAAATAATTTAATCTCATTTTTCATTTTATTTGGGATGATGAATTGTTTTTTCTTTTTCATCAAGTTTAAAATTTTCAAAAATAAATTGCATCATGATACCATTTTTGGGTCTTGTTTCCACCATTACCAGCTGGATGTTCCAGCACTGTCCTGACCATGTTCACTATACAAAAAATTATGCATCTGTGTCCCCAGGGTAAACTGATCTAAATCCTGTTTCAGAAATATGGTTCTACACTAAAAAGCCAAATAATGTTAGAAAATGTGGCTGCAGAGTTATAACCCATTCAGATTGAATGACTGCAACCATTGAAGTTACACTATATTCTGATTATAGTTTATTAATTACTTTGCACATGTGCATGCAGAAATCGCAAACGGGCATGAACAAGTCAAAGCTGAATTTTTTTTCCTTTTTTTTGGAACTTGTTTTGCCTCTACTTGAGGAGAAATTGGATTTAGTGATGTGTTTGCTTTGATTATGGGCTTTTTCCAGTGGTTGTTTGATGGTGATTTTGTTATGTGGATATTGGAAATGAGAGCTCGAAGAGTTCGGAAAAAATGAATTTTAGAAATATCCCTATAACTATTTTTCAACTTTGGTTCAAGGAAGGGAAAAATTTTTATTTACCAAAAGTGAGATTCCAAAGAAGTTGCCACTGCTGTATTGTCATGTGATTTCACTTATAGAAGAATTTTTTTCTGGGAGAGAACATTTGCTCGGAAGGAAGTTGTTGGGTTAAAATTTTCATGGTTAATTTTTGGGAAGAGAATAGATTGTGTATATTGATATTCATTGCACATTCCATTTTGCAAATAAAGACTGAATTTTATAATTAAGTGTTTTTAAAAGACAAAAAAAAAAAAAACTTTTACATGCATTACAATTCATGAATGGTCAAGACCATTGACTAAGCCAATTTTTCCATACCATGAAATAAATTCGTGTTACAACTAAGGCTGTTTTTGCGTGGAAAATCATTCATTAGCACCAAAACCAACTCGTTTTGTGTTCTTCCATCACCTAAAGGTCATTTAATTGAAAAAAGTTTAGCAGTAGGTCCAGACACATGAGAATTAAGAATAAGGCCACCAGAGCTAAGAACGTCAACCCAAAGTCTTGCAACTCAAAAAATTTAGTCACCTTCCAATCCTTCGTCCAGTTTCAGTTTCCAAGTCCACTTAAACAATAAAAGAATTTATCCATATTTGCTATACAGAAAGAAAAAAAAAAAAAGGCATGATATTTCTCATGCTGCATAAAGCTGTTGTAATCACAATTTTGCTTCGCGATCTCAACAAAATCATAACATTGGACAGAACACAAACTGCCAAAATCATGTATGTGATTTTAAAAAAATGTACAAACTAACTGGAAATCAAAATATTTCTCAATTCAGCAACACTCGGGTCACGGCTATCAAAATGAAGAAAAGCACTCAAACAATAAAATTAAATCAAGTGCATGTATACTCATGCAGAAGTCAATTTCACCAGCAAAAAGAAGGAAAAAAAATCGGATTTGATTCTAGCTCACAAGTTATCAATAAAGCATATGATTAATAAAGCATTTCCAAGACTAATTGAAACTATAGAAACAATGTTCAAAAAAATCAATTCAACATTCAAAATCAAGTAGAAAATTAGCAACAGTAGGTAAGACAAGTCCATGCTCCCACCGTAAATATTTATATACTAAATCCCTCAATCTAATGGAGGTTATGGGTTCTTCAAATGAACGAAAGCAATGTCAATGGAGAAATTGGTAAATTATATATAGAAGGACAACCACTAATACAGGAGATCCACTTAGGGAGTGAAATGAGTGAGGAGACTTGGTGCTTGAAGGGGACCAATCCCCTGATCTAAACCTCAGAATCCCTACCGATCTTCACTGAATTCTCCTCTGTCAACACCTTCACTGCTCATCTCAAGACCTAGCCCCATGTTGAAGCTTCTTAATAGCTTAAAAGAGAGAGAGAGACTGAATTTCTTGAAACTTTTATAATCCACTCCACTGTAAATGAAAAATTGAAAATAGCTAAAAAAATCACAGAAAAAAAAAATACAAGGAGTATCCTCCCGTTATATTGATTACAAGAGGAATAGGATAGGACAGATAGCTTTCCAATGAAGACAAAACTACGCACTCAAAAGCAGCAGCTGCTGTCAATTAAAAATTAGAGAACTGCTAAAAAGAGCCAAATCAGCCCAAGAGGGAAAGAAATGAAGAATTAACAAGATTCTTGATTATCATCCAACAAAATAAAACACAAACCAATAATTGGTGGCACCTCTGTTGCCAAAAGACACTCAAGATCTACAGTGGACTCTTAACAGACCACATTGGGAACTAATGTTTGATTTTGGCACGCCCAAACAATATAAAACTAAAACAAGGGGAAGAAATTGTTCTTTCAACTACTTGATATGAAAGATGGTAGACACCATCTGACCCTGAAAAAGAGATAAGTTACATTGTAATTGGCTACTTCTCTTTGGTGTAGTGCCGGACAGCAAAGGCTAAGCCCAAGATCAGGAGGGGTACAAGGAACTGTAAAATCTTAATCACGAATTCCGGAGTCTTGTCAGGATTGTAAGGAGCTTGCTGGGGTGGAACGTAAGTGCGTTTTAGGGGAACAGTAGATGAATCTATCTCACCAATGTAATATTTCTCCATCATCTCTCTAGCCGAATCACTGTGGCCAACATCTTCAAAATCATTTGTTGCATCTTTCCCTGAAAAATTACAGACCAAATTCACAAGGTCATCCAGTTACGAAGTCATTTTCCACCCACACTAAAATAAGAGACATGTCTAGCAGAGGTAATATATCAAAACATCACCAGTTGCTGATAGCAGAACTTCATCACCTCCAGGATGATCATCCAGTGAATGGGGTTACATCATACACCTGATATACAGTAATTTGAGACTTAAATCAATCAATGGACAAGAATCACAAAATAAATTTAATATAATCATAGAGGAAAAAAGTAATCTTGATCCTGAATAACTTCATCAGGTAAACATCGTTCTATTACATTGGGAGTTCAAGTCTACACTTTATGCAAAATATCACTGGAAACGGGAATTCCCTCTGTCTAATCAAATTCTTGCCCATTTTAAGTCATGATTAGCATCAATGCATTCTACTTTGAAAAAGTAAAATCACTGTGAATGGGAATTCCCCCCTCCCCGGTCTAATCTTCCTCTGTTTAATCACTAATGAGACTACACATAGTTTAAACTAGAGAGAGTTCTAACAGAATCTAGAAACCTCATCAAAATGAATTGCTTCATGCAAGCATACAACTAATACTTTATAATAAGTCACTGAGTTCAGTTTCTTAGTTTCTAAAGGTGACATGGATCAGCAATGCATCTAGAAGCATATTACGGTGGGATATCATATTAAATAAAAAAAAGAAAAAGGGAAGAATTGAGACTAAGCAACTTTAACTCGTTCAAACTGAATACAATGCCACATATATTATTCAGATATATTTCTTCATCACTGGTTTAATCAATTGTCTTTTCTTAACCAGAAAATAAACCAAACTTCAGATATAAGTCCCCTCCACAAATTACTAACATGGGTTCTATTCTCCATTCTACTTCACTGATTTCTAATGAGAAATATGATCTTTTATACAAGAAAATAATTAATTCGAAAGTTCTCAAGCAAATGAAAATTTGGAAACCATCTCATAAATGGATTTATAATTACATAAAAAAAAAAAAAAAAAGAAATGTGCCCTCTACTCTTTTGTCGTACTGGTCTGCTTCGTGGAGGCTGCAACGTCACCTGAGTCAACTGTGACGAACCCTCATCAATGTGTGTATGCCAGTGACCTCATCCATGCTCACGTGGTCTGGCTCGTGCCGTCCGTCGTCTCCTGTACACTATAACATCAGTTGGACCCTCTTGCATTTCTCCCTGCACCTCCATGTCAGCAACCTGCGTCCCCATCCCCGCATATCCAGCCAAAAGACCATGATTGACAAATAAATACTCAATTCAATGAGGTGCGATCATAAATTAAACTAATCATTTGTCCCTAAATTTAGTATTATCAAAATAAACCTAAATGTTGGTTGAGCTAATTTAATTCCCAAACTCACCATATATCCTGACTCATGCACGGGGACAGTACAGAAAAGCATGGAAGAGTTTTTTTGTCAGATATGCAATAAATTAATCCGAACATTTGTAAACTCTTGGAGTTCCATGAACTCAGTAGAGAACGGGAAGTTACAATAGATCAATTATCATATCGTCCTGACATAAAAGTGCATATGTGGGGCTCTCATCCCATTTGGTTCAAGGAATTATATATTTTTTCAAGTTTTGACGCGCTATAGGTTCAAATCTTGCTAATATGTTTGGACAGTCAGCTTTGCTTCGAGGTTTACCATACTTGTATTTCTATGATAAGAAGATTGTGGTGTCTTGGCTTTAGTAATCCCATCTTACAATGTGCAAGTTATCTAACTTACAAACAGTGTTTTCAGATCCATGTAAGCAAGGTTCAACGGACCTCTTAACTAAAAAAATAAGTTTCCAACATATGATTGAAACCCTCAATTTAGGGGTTAAAGACCCTAATTTGTATCCCTGAGATGCTAATTGAAATGCCTCATTGCAAGTTTTTTATGGGTTCAGTCTTCTTTTATGGCCAGAGTGTTGCAGCTATGTATCTTTCACACCTCTTAACTTTCATATGGACCTATTCTGTGTATGTGCAACTTAAGATTGATGGTGATTTTCTATATTTTCTGGCGGACGCTGCAGTTATAGCGGTAGGTGTTCTTGTTGTTTCAGTTACTTATCAAAAAAAGATGTGCTTGTTATTTCAGTTGCATCATTTGATCTCTATCCTTCCAATATAGCACTCACTATTTTATCAACTTTTTAGTTTCAATATGGAAATCCAGATATACTGTGCTCCCCTCTTATTCAGGCAAAGAAGGCTGGGGAAGATTTGGTGGTATGCCCTTGCTCTTTCTGTCCTTTTTGAATTAAAAAATTTATTTTAAAGACTTTTTTGTATTTTTCCCTAAACTTTAAATTACTTTGAGATTTCTACATTTACACTGACCTTTTTTTAATTTTTTTCAATTACATTGTTCTTTCTTATTTTACCAAATAAATTATAAATATTATCTAGCCATTTTTTTTTCAAAATGACAATCATTTTGGATGAGTAGTTGTGTTTTTGAAATATGCATTTGGACATTTTGAAGTCCAAACGCCTGTTTCGAAAATGGGCCATGAAATGTTTTTTTCAAACTTTTTTTATTTATTTATATAATACATTTAACAGTTTTAACAGTTTATTCAAAGACTACATATTAACATTTAAACTTGTTACCATCTGTATTTCATTTTTGTATCTAGACTTCCATTATGCACTTTTAACTGACCTAATACTTTCTTGCAAGGCTGGTCTTAATTTTGGGGGGCATTGGTCTCATTCCGGGGCTGTGATGCTCCGTTCTTGTGGAAAGTACAACAACAAAAAAATGTAACAGATAAATGGGGATTCCTATTTCACTTTGAGAGGATTTGAGGTGAATGACTAGATAAAACCAGAGCCACATAAGCAATGCAATGGAATTGTTTCTGTTACAACTTGAAATTTTTTTAAACAGCTTAAATTTCAAACTTTTTTTTACCCACATGGTAAATATGTTGTACATATGTTGAATATGAGCTGTAATTATAATATTTAATTTGTATCTTTAATTTTCAGTTTTTGAATTGATTTGTAATTATTTATTTTTATTGTGTTTTATGTGGTTTTATTGTATTTTTATGGATAATAAATCTTCAACCTTATGGAGACTTAATGGTTTGCTCGGAGATGAAAGCTATATAAATAGTCCATATTGTGCAATCTCAACACGTCAACCATCTCTAGTCTCCTCTACTCTCTCTCGTGTTATTTTCATATTGCTCTTTCTATTTTATATTGGCCGGCCTTATATTTTTTGACAATCTTAAGAAAGTTGTTCATATATTCCCAACGGACGTGACTTCTAAGGATACTGCTGCAAACAAACTTGAGTTATATCTTGGAGCCGCTGTAGCAGCCGTCGCTTGAGCCGCCATCGCTTAAACCTTAACATAAAGAGACATACTTGTTTTAGGACGATGATTATCACGCTTCTCACTCTCAGACTAACTCTTAACTTATTTATTTGTCTTTCAAATTTACATGTTATAATTTCTTGTCCATTCATTTTTGATTGTTTGCTCTTATTCCACACACTTTGTACATAAATTGGTAGAGATAAATCATAATTTTCTTAACAGTTTCTAGTGCAGCTATATTAGCATTGGCAACCAAATATGGTTGCCTTAGTTGTATATTATGCCGACTAAGCTTGTCACTGGATCTCTCTCACTCTAAAAGTCTTATTTCTCTCTCTCCAAAAACTTTTGCAACTCTATTTTTCTTCCCCATTAAGTAACAACTCTATAAAAATACTGCATTTCTTTTCTTTTCTTCTTTAGTGTGAAGGAACTCTAATGGGATTTAATGTTTTGGCAATTACATCAAAAAAGTTGAACAGAACTTTAATATAAACACTGATCTAAAGTGTAATGGTCACCTGACAACTAAAACATATATACTTTAATTTAGGATTATAAGAAGACTTTTGGCATACTCCCTCCTTTGCTACATGAATAATACTAAATGCAAATAACTTTCCCCTAAACTTCAAACCCTTGAACACCATGTCAACAAGGATACAAATATTTTTCAGCACTAGTGTAAATATAATGTATGTTAAGTTCACACGTATAAGTGTATGTATGTATTTATATGTGTGTCTTATAAGCGATAGAATCATCCTTATTGTCAATTAAAATAAAGGTCATTATTAGTCTTAGGAGTTAGGATATAGATGATATAGAAAAATGATTAAGATGTTAAAGAGAACACAACAATTGTCAACCTCAATTTTCATACAAGTCTGCTAGAATTCCTACAAGAAGCATGATATTGATAAAAAAGAAAAACGAGTATAAAAATAGAATATGTTAGCAAAATTGATGAAAAAATAAGGTATACAACTATACATGAAATTGAGGAAATTATCGATAAAGGGAACCTTGACATCACCACTATCATATATATAAATTTATAGTTTCTATATACACGAATGGGATATATCAAACTGAAATCATTATTACTATAAACTATTATTAAGGCTGGAGTTGATACTATACAATCCCATTATAAATATTGGTAAATAATAAGGGCGAAAACTGATGTACGTACACCGGAGGGACGGTGGCGAGCGACGGCGGCGAGCTACGGCAAGCGACGGCAGCTAGGGTTTCTCTCTTGCTCAAAGTCGTATCGCGTGAATACGATTCTGAAATGACATTTGGTGTGTATAACCGAACTAAAGCGGGTAAGATTATTACGCTTTTTAAAAGCGTATAAGTTTTATACGCTTTTGAAAAGCGTATGACTCTTATACGCTTTTTATGAAAAAGATTTAAAGGTGTATAAGATTTATACGCTTTTCAAAAGTACTTGAGTCCAAAAATTAAGTTCAAAAAAATTTGAGTCAGGTCAATAATTTTTAAAAGTATATGAGTCGGGTCAAAAATTCAACGAAATATTACTAGTTTTTTCTATTCTAAAAGGAAAGGGGCTAGTACGAAGTAACATGTGAGAGGTGTACGGTGGATGAAAATGACCACACTCCTGTGTGGTGGCCCCCACCATAAAACAAAACGCTTTTGTTTGTTTCTCAATAATTTCAAGAATTCTACGTCACAGAATTTGTCTGTTCACGGTCTTCTTCTGTCAATGTCTGTCTTTCACGCCTACAAAATCCAAGACATCACTGGGACCCCCAAATCCTGATATAAATTATTTATTTATTTATTTATAATTATTATTTATTAAAATAATAATAATAATATTAATTTTAATCATAAGTATTCACGTTTATAATTAAATTAATTCATATATTACACATATTTATTCAAATATCGAACATTCATGATTGATTCTTGTATTTTTCAATAATAGATAATAGAGTTGAATTTTCAATTACGTGAACAGGTTCTCATGCATGATTTGGATGGAAAATGTCGCTTTCTATAATACTTCGATTTGCTCACTCCTTTGATGGCGGATATCAGCCCATTGGCCTACTTTTTGGGGCATCATTCCTAAAATATCTGTGATGGGGTAAACTTAGAAAAGAAAAAGGAGTCTTCTTGTGACATTTGATTTTCAAAAACAGTGCCATAACACAAAACATGTGCCCAGGAAGTAATTAAAATAATTCAAATGATTGAACTCATCTTTACTCATCTCTCATAAGCAGAGAAAAAAATTTAGTGGTACGATAATATCATATTATTAATACAGTAATATATTATTTTTATAAATTTTAAAAAAATCAGTGATATAATAATATTATATTATTATTTTTAAGAATTTATATAAATTCTACTATAATGTTCATAGTATAGTGACAATAACTCAGTGTTACTGTATCATTAAACTTTTTTTATAAATAAAACTTATTTAGTACACCAAAGAAGAGTTTGAGGGTTTTTTTATGCTCGAGTTTAAGGTATTTGATTGCACAAAAACGTGTGAAATTAATTTTTGAGATGTTTGATTGTATTTTTTAAAATGGAGTTTATAATTAGACTCGAAATAAAATAATGATTTGGAGAAATTAAAAAAAAAAAAATTAACTTCTAAAATTTTTTTAATTTTTTTAATAATTTTTACCTTTAAATCTATTACTTATGCATTACTTAATATATACAATATAAAGAGTAAAAAAATTGATAATTAGAATCACTTTTACATAAATTTTATGAAACACTCAAATAACGAATTGATTATATTATTCAGAGTCAATTCTCCAATAATAAATTCTTTAGAATCTATTTTACAAAATATGAAACTCTCCCAAACGAGCTCTAGTATGGGTCTTTATTCCGGTAATAAAAAAAGTTATTAAAGTATTAATTGATAACAAGAATACAAGGAATATAATTTTTTAACAAAAAATAATTTATAAATGATGATGATAATAATAATAATAATTGTTATGACTTAAACCATGATAAGTTATTTCATAAATTTGTCATATGCATGAATATCTTTATGATTTTTGATATACAATGAGTTAATTTCGAGTCAGTAGAGTCAATCCGAACACAACATAAAAAGTAATCATCTTAATTTTGTTTGATCCATACACGACTAAGTCTAACCTAAAATATGTTAAATTCACATTATATTCGCAAGTCGTGTCTAATATTATCGATCCTAATTACGCATTAATTCTAAAGAACTTAAAATCATAAAAATAGTTACATTAAATGACATAATAAGCCAACGTAGACCGAAGGTGCGGCACGCTGTAGAGGGTCCACATTGGTCCCATTTGCTAGCCCTTAAACGTCTTGACGACGAAAGGTCATGTGCCAAGTTGCCAAACCGATCTAATTTTATGTGGCCATGGGTTCATTATTATGTATGTGTACATATATAATAGTGTTTACAACAAAATTGAATAAAAAAAAATTGGTCACTATTATGTATGTGTATATATATATATATATGTATATATAATAGTATATATAAAATAAAATAAATTCTTTAATAAATTTTTAAAAAAAGTCAAAATTGAAAGAATACAACAAAAAAATTTATGAAATGACAATTTCGTCATTTTGAAAAAAAAAAAAAACTTAATTGAAGGGAAATAATTGCAATTTGTCAGAAAAAGTAAAGAAAATTAGTATAATTTCAGAAAGCTTTGGACATATCAATATAATTGTCAGAAACCTAATAGAAAGTCAGTATTATTTACCCTAAATATTACGTGAATCTCACAAAATATTAAAATTATAAATACCGGGTTAATGAAATAATTTCTCCCAATATGCAGCTTATAATGCATGCTTAATTTCAATTTATTTTGAAAATAATAAACAAAATAGTAAATTATATTGATCTCTCCTGAATTTTTTGACAATTACATTGACATTTTCTGAGATTTCTAAAATTATACTGACACCTCTTGTTTTACTTGACAATATATAGATACCTCAAATGTGTCAATTTTTTTCTTCAAAATAACAAACTACTAATTTTATGTTTTGTTTTTAAATTTTTTAAATTTTGCCTAATTTATTTTATTCTCTAAATAAATATTGATAAAAAAAACCTTAAATTTATTTTTATATAAATAAAAAAATAAGATATTTACCTTAGATTTATTGTTGAATAAAATAATAAAAAAAGTTAAAAATTTTATCAAAATTAAAAATATATATATAAAAATAAATAAATAAAATAAATAATTTTTTCATTTTGAAAGAAAAAAATAAATGAGGGTAGATATCTATATATTATTAAATAAAATAGAAAAAAAATTAATATAATTTTAAATTTTTTAAAAAAGTTAAGTATAATTATTAAAAATTTTAAGAAGATAAATATAGTTTATCTTTAAAAAAAAACAATATTGTCTGTACTTTCACGAGTCAAAACAAATAATCTTTCTTTTTTGAATCTCAGTTGTCACTTCTATCTATCTTTGCTTTTGACAACATGACATGAAAGCAGTGTCCCTTCCTCCATTTCTCTTCCCCGCACCTCACCCCCCCCCCCCCCCCCAAAAAAAAAAAACCATTTCTGAATGGCCTCATTTTCTACATGTATAACTTTACTTTTTCTACATGATATAGCTGGAGTAATTTACTTTTTGTACCATGGTAGAAAAGCTCATGAAATGATAATCCAGGCTTATAATCCCTGTAATAAAGTTGAATCAAAGGGTTTTGCCTGCTTGGCCAGCTTTAACTCTTTCTTCACTTCATTCAACCACACTGTACCAGCTTGAAAATTAGAATATATTCAGGAAACATAAAGAATTGTTTGTTTGGCAGATGAGATCTTCATCTTGCAAATCCAATTCTTATTCTCAGCAACTCAATTTTCAGGAGCGGGTTTAAAAAACATTGAAATGCTTGTGTGTTTTCCAATGAATATGTATATATGTTTTAAATTTTAGGGTAAATTATGCTGAAGTTTTATGAAATTTTTAATAATTATAGTGACATCTCTTATATTTTATCTAATAATATGCAGATATTTTTTTAATTAATTTATTTTTTTTAAAATGACAAAAATACATATCTTATGTTTTTTTTTAATTTTTTAAAATTTTTAAATAAATATTGATAAAAACATTAAATTTATTTTTATATAAAATAAAAATAAGTAATTTATCTTAAATTTATTTTTAAATAAAATTCTTTTAAAAAGTTAAAAAAATTAATTAAAAATAAATAAATAAAAAGAATAACTTTATCATTTTCTAAAAAAAAATTGATGTATTTGAATCATTTCACATTTTTCTCTTTTTCTTTAGTTCCAAATTCATGGTACGGCCCGTTTTCCGTCTTTCATCCCCCCAAACGTTCTCCAAGTCTATTCATGGATTTTCCTTCTAAGTATCCCTATTAGTTTGATGGGAGAAGTAGGGATGCTGCACTCCTCCTGCAGAATATTGTTTTGCATGTGAGGGATCGAACCAAAGACAATCACTCCTGGGAAATCATTATTTTCTTTTGTTGTTCATCCTAAGGATCAGAGTTGTGAAAGAATATTGGAACAGTCCTCACAGTAAGAAAAAGTCATTCATGATTACAGAGACTGATACTGCTTGTCTATAAATAGACCACCATATATCATTTCTTTTGGGACCCATCTCAATTTTCTTACTCTTTCTTTGGTGTACGGATATTTTGTAGATTATTGTCATTTAATCGTCCAGTTGGGAACGTGAATGATTTGTCCTCTCTTGCCTCAGGAAGCTTCCACACCCCCTCCTAACTCCCACAAACCATGAAAACGTTGGTGAAGTGATCACGGCATGTATTGTGTATTCGCGTCCTATTCCGTATTCAAATCAAAACACACTGACTGAGACGCACACTGTCTTTGTATGTGTCCTTTAGATAGAGAAAGAGAGAGGACTTGGTTGAGACGTTGAGGAAGACAAGCTCGTGAGTAAACAATGGATATTCGATCTTTCATGATTTTTGTTTTCAAAAAAGCTTGAAATTGATTAATCATTTAAGTTATTAGAATGATTAATAATTTAATATGACATGAGAACTCTAATCATGATTGATCATATATAAAGTCTTTGATCGTTCTTCGTTACAAAGTTTTGAAAAAAAAAAACATTATTATCTTATTCTTTGACAACATAAGATTCATTTAGCACAATTGATGATCTAACTATTTTGTTCTCCCTCCATTTTGATTACAAATTATTTTTAATTGGTATGAGCTACCTTAAGCTTTCATAATCATTAACCATCTCTCTTCTTTTTTTCATATCTTCTCCAGAGATATATATATATATATATATATAGCAATCATCAAAAGGCTAGAATATTTAAGACCCATTTATTTTTTGATAACTCAGTATTTGATTTTTTGAGTCGACTAATCCAAAAAATTAATTTCACTACCTACTAGTGGAGGGATTCGATTAAAATCGAGAATAGCGTCTCGTATAAACTAACTTTAAAAAAAAGTAACACTCGTTAAATTTCAACCTGACGATTTCGGAGAGCAAACTCGTAATTACTGTTTACTCAACCTCTTCTTGAAGTTTAAGACTCAGATTATTAAACCTAAAATGCAAGACAAATAACAAATGAAGTAGATTTTTTATCAAGCTTTAAAGATTATATAAAGAGCCCATATATGTTAGTAGATTTATAAATAATAAGATTAATAGTAATAGTAGAATGGATTGCAGGGTCTGGGTATCTTGTGTGGCTGTAGAAACGATAGTAATAACATGTCAACTTGTGTATGTAATAACAAATGTATGAAAACAACGTAGCATGGAATTCAAGAAAATTCCTCAACCAACTAAATTTGCAGAAAAAGAAGTTACGTTAAGATATGACAAATGAAGCACCAGGAATGAAGCAACAATCCATATCAGCCTGATATATAATTGCAGTCGTACTTGTACGGAAATATCATCCACAAGTTATTGTCATGTTTTTGTTAGTGGAAAATTTCCTTTTTTTTTTTTTCTAAATGATAATCAATCAAGCAATCAAGATTTGTTTTTTTTTTTGTTTTTGTTTTGGATGGGGTATTGGTCACATTTATTAAAGAAACAAATTAAAAAACTATATAATCCTATGTGGTTTTAAAGGTATGGTTTTGGTGGGATATTCAACAAGAATCCCATCAATTGTTTACTCAATCAATTGATTAGTTGTGAGTTGGTTGAGTGCAACTTGTGAATAAGCTTGTTCTAATTTGTTTGGGTTCAATTACTTATTATAGTATAATTATTGGACTTCTAGATTTATGTCGGCAGGAAAAGGAAATGAGAAGATAATATTAATTATGAGGTCGGGGGAGGAAAAAATATCAAGGGAATGTAATTCATATTTCATACTTAAATGATTAATGAAGAAAAAGAAATAAAATAATAATGTAGTCCTCTTATTTTATTTGAAATAAATAAAAAATAAATAAAGCATATGAAATGCTTTATTATTTGAGTTCGAAAGAATAAAATAAGAATTTAGTTATTCTGAAAAATAGGTATATAACATATAATCATTAATTTTTTAATTATTTTCTTTTGTCTCTTTCTATTTTTAGAAGGAGAACAAAAATAATCAACTAGGAAATAACAAACTCCTCCCTCTCCTTCAACATCTTTTTTTATTATTTATTTTTAGAGTAATACTATGCTGACATAATAATTCTATCTAAAAAGTGTTACACAGCTGATGTGGCAGTATTGTATTGGATTTTACATCACATCATGATGTGATGTATAATGTGATATAAAACTAATACAATACTGCCACATCAGCTGTATAAACACTTTTGGTAAAAGTTTCAAGTAAGCATAGCATTATTGTTATTTTTAAGCCAAACAAGAAATAATTTCTCATTTTTTTTCTTTTTCTTTTTTTTTTACTTTCAAATTTTAATGTGATGTAAAATCAATATAATACTGTCACATCAACTGTGTAAACATTTATGGTAAAAGTTTTAAGTAAACATAACATTATTGTTATTTTTATGCCAAACAAGAAATAATTTCTCATTTTTTTTCTTTTTCTTTTTACTTTCAAATTTCAATTTCCTCAATTCAAGGGTTTTGCTAGTGAGCGAAAAATAATAAAGAAAATCAAAGTAAAATATTGAACTTTCAAAATATGAGTCACTAATTTATATCTCTAATATAATATTTGAAGACAAATATACTTTTCAAAATTCCTATATTCCAGCACATCAAATCACATTAAAATTAAATTGAGAATACTAGAACTAGTCTAAATAATTATATGCGTTTGGAGTGACATGAGGGTCCCTCCACCGTGGTCGTGGTACTCTCACTGGACCCACCATGTTCATCTCAGCTTTACGCAAAAGTTTCTTTCATTCAATACACTGCTACAGATAAATTATTTCATGACCCAATAAATAACAGTGACGATCTATAAGCTTGGATCGAGTGATTTGAAGAAAAATGGAGAGGAAAAGAAAAGGAGCGAGAGATTAAAATTAAGGAGGGAAAAGGGGGGATGGAGAGAGAGCGGGGGGTATTTTAATTTTAATTTGTTTTGTTTCTTAAAATAGACAGAAAAAAAAAGGATTTTAATAAATTTTTTATAATATTAATTTTAATTTTAAAATAAAAAAATGACATCTTTATTTCAAAATATAATAATAAAAAGGTATGTAACATATTTTTTTATTAATTTTAACAAACATAAAAAAGAAAATACACTCTTAATTTTCTCCTCTTTCATTTCTCTTCAAATTAATATTATCCTCTCCCCTTCTCTCCCTCCCTTCTTATTAATCCAAGCATATTGTCTTTGGTACGGCTAGAATCATATAACTTCTCCAAAAGCACCTCTCTCTCTCGCTCTAAGTCCTGATCCAGCTTTGCTCCCCCTCTCTCTCTATCGCTTCTATCCCATGGTTCCTGTCTTTCAAACATGCCCTCTAGTCCAGACTCCCACTTCTCGCTCTCAAGGTCCCTTTGAGTATATATATATAGATATATATATGTAAACTTTTGAATTCTTTAACCTCAATTTGTGAATCAGTACCGTTATTTTTAATAATTATTGATATTTTGATCTCAGGTGGTTTGGAATATTCCGGCGAAAGGACTGCAAACCCCGACAGCAACGACGATATCGATGATGACAATACAATCTCAAATTCAATAGAATGCTATGCGTGTACGCAGGTTGGCGTCCCGGTTTTCCACTCCACTAGCTGCGACAGGTCCCATCAACCGGAGTGGGAAGCTTCCGCCGGTTCGTCGCTAATCCCGATTCGGAGCCGGTCCGACCTGAAAACTGGTCGAGGCCGGCCAAACTGGAACCGGCAATTATCGGGACCGTTCGGCCACGTCTTAGACCCGCGTAGCAAGCGGGTGCAGAGATGGAACAGGGCGTTTCTGCTGGCACGTGCCATGGCCTTGGCCATTGATCCTCTGTTCTTCTATGCGTTATCTATCGGTCGCGGTGGCACGCCGTGCCTTTACATGGACGGCGGGTTGGCGGCAATCGTGACGATTCTGCGCACGTGTGTAGGACGGCGTGCATCTGTGCCACTTGTGGCTTCAGTTTCGGTTGGCGTACGTGTCAAAGGAGTCATTGGTGGTCGGTTGTGGGAAGCTTGTGTGGGACGCACGTGCGATTGCTTTACATTATGTGCGGTGTCTCAAGGGCTTCTGGTTCGACGCCTTCGTGATTCCTCCCCGTTCCTCAGGTTAGCACCATACATTTCATAGATTAACATGTTATGGTACTCCCCTACTTAGGGTAATTATGTCATTTAACTTTCATTATTTTTTTTTTCTTTTTTTGCTTGTCTGAACTCAACCACAATCACATAAATATTTTGTTCAAAAATTATGCTTTTAAATAATAATAAAAATTTGAAATCATAACTTATTTTATAAAAGTTATGTTTAAATAACAGAAATTTTTTTATTCTTAAATATAAACCAACAAAGCTATTCGTAATAAATGCATTTGGAGTTATTTACTTAAAAAAATCATCTAATTATTTCCCTTTATGTGAGGGTTGTTATTTGGATACGAGGAGGTTGGGGAGGTTAGCATTATGCTTGGATAAATTAAAGGGAAAAGAAGAGGATAACATTAATTATGAGAAAGAGGGAAACTTAATTTCTCATTCATGCTTGAATAACAAATGAAGGAAAGAAGAGAGGGAAACTTAATTTCTCATCTGACTTGAAAACAAGAGAAGAAAGAAAGTAAAGAAAATAATTATATATTTTTTTTACTATTATGTCCTAGTATAGATGTGTCTTTTTTTATTTTTTATTTTATAATTTTAATGTTAGAATTGATATTATAAAAAATTTATTAAAAACTCTTTCATTTTTTTTCATCTCCTTCCACTTTTGGGAGGAGAGCAGATGAAATAAAATAAGTTTACGAGACTCCTCTCCCTTCCTTCCTGTCTTTTCTTAATTGTAAATCAAGCACAAAAAAACCTCTCCCTCGTCTCTCTTTCCTCTCATTTTTTTTCAAATCTCTCAATCCAAGCGGAGTATAGAAGATCGTCTATTCAATTAACGGCAGATTTAAACTATTAATGTAAGAGGAAAAAAATAAAAATTTAAAGGAATCTCTTATAAAAATAAATAAAAAAACTTGGGAGCGGGGCAATTTTTAATTTATAAAAAATAGAGGTAAAATATTTAATTTCTAAAATTTTGAAGATCATGACTACCTCTAATCTCTCTTATATGCACTAATGCATCCAATCACTAGTATGCTTTACGTGCTTGTGGAATTCATCACGCGTGCAACACACCAATGACCGTGAGTGTCGGTAGCATTCCTTCTTTTGAGTATTTATATAATATGATTGTGACAAATTAATTTTTGTTAATACAACTATTTTTTATAAATAAAGAATCTCTGTTGAATGTTGCAACTCTTCTGTTATCTTCTCCAATCCTCTCCAATGTCCACATGTTTTATCCTTAAGATTTTATGATCAGCAAGTACAGCTGTAGTCGCTAGCTTACAAAAGGTTCCTACTTGTTTTTATTATACAGACAGCTGTCCAAATCAAAATGTATAGTTGCTCGTAACACCCTCACCAATAGGGATAGCTGGATGAAGCAAGTCCATATGGCACTGTGTGTTAAAATCATGGCACTGTGTAGTTAAAATCATGCAAGGTAAGGGAGAGTAGTGAGATAGTAAAAAAAAATATGATAATGATAGAATTTATGTAAGCGACTGTTGAAATACAATCTTGTTAAATATTAAATAATTTGAATAAATAACGATTCACACAAAGTCGATTCTCTTTTTTATGAGAATTCTAAAAACAACACACTTATATATATTAATTACAAAATAAGATACGGAACGGGTAAGAAATGTCCAAAACAACACGGGTTAAAAAAATTCCGCATCAGGTAATAAAAAATTCGGGTGAATTTATGGCAATCACCCAACATCTGCAACCAAGTGAATTTCTCCTGTAACTAAATTACATGTCTAGCCAAAAATAAGATGGGTGTATTTGTAAATGTTTGATAGCATCATATGGCTTTGTTCACAAAGTTTATTTGGTGTCCTTCCACTCTGTTTTCATGGTCATCTAATCCTGAATTACAAAACTCTTCCAAACAGTGTTTTTTCTCCCCCATGGGGGCGTGGCAAGACTAAGAAAAAATCAAAATACATAATTTCTAAGTATGATGAAGTGAAAAGGCACATTACTTTGGTGTCCTTTCATAGATGAAAAAATGCTTTATATATGGTAGTTGGTTATAACGGTAAAACCTTAGCAATAAACTGTTCTAATGAGTAATTGTAAGCCAGACTGACTCCACCAACTGCAATTTTCGGTCATCTGGCCCGGTTCTAGCTTTTAGCCCCTTTCCACTATTTTTATATGAATTCAATGTTGTACTCACATTCTTTCCTTTATCTCTTCTTCTATTTGTTTTTTTCTTTTCCCAGGCTGTGTTTTGGTTAATAGTTCCAAGATTGATAAGGGAAGAGAAGATAAAGCTAATAATGACAATACTTCTACTGATCTTCTTGTTCCAGTTCCTCCCTAAGGTCTACCATAGCATATGCCTAATGAGAAGGATGCAAAAGGTCACAGGCTACATCTTTGGCACCATTTGGTGGGGTTTTGCCCTTAATCTCATTGCCTACTTCATTGCCTCCCATGTAAGTCTACCTTAAGCTTTATGAAAGCAGACCATGATGCATCTTAACAACTTTTTCATGGCAATTTTATTTATCCCATATGCAGGTTGCCGGAGGATGTTGGTATGTCCTTGCAATCCAACGTGTAGCATCATGCCTCCGGCAGCAGTGTGACGGAAAACGCACATGTGATCTCGCTTTGGCTTGCACAGAGGAGGTCTGTTATCAGTTTCTGTTACCGGCAGACACAGTAGGAAATCCATGTGGTGGTAACTCCACAACAATACTCAGAAAGCCATTATGCTTGGATATCAATGGACCGTTTCGTTATGGGATATATAAATGGGCTCTTCCGGTCATTTCTAGCAATTCTCTCACTGTTAAGATTCTTTATCCAATATTTTGGGGATTAATGACCCTCAGGTACAATTAAAATGATGAATGAGTTTTCGTAATAATTTGTTATCGCACCTTTCTCAAATATGCAGCAAGTTTATATGCCGTTTGAATTTTCCCACTTCTACAAATCCAAGTTATTGTTTGGAATGAAATTATGGCCCTTCCGTGGGCTATGCTAAGCATATTGAAATTTGTAATATTTATTTTGCTTGAGTTTGACCTTTAAATCACAAGCTTACGATATAATGTTTCTTTAGGTTTTTATGAGCCTCTTCAATGGCCTTTTTTATGCTGTTACTTGAAACTCCAAGGAGTTCCAGAGGAGATTTAAAACCTTCTAAAATTTAAAGTATTGATCTGTGAATGCTCTGTATAATCATGCTTAAAATTCACATACTGGAGTTGGATTCCTGCTCTGACAAATTAGATACTTGTTAAGTGTGATTAGAAGAATTATGGAAAATTTCCTATCTGCCTAGTGTTGTAATTCCAATCCTTATGTTGAAATTGAATTCTCGAGATAGTGTTGTAATTTCAAACTTTTCTTTTGTTCTTCGGTTACAGCACTTTTGGCAATGATCTTGAGCCAACAAGTAACTGGTTAGAAGTGATTTTCAGTATAATTACGGTTCTCAGCGGCTTAATGCTTTTCACTCTATTGATTGGGAATATTCAGGTAACTTGAATTTCAGATTTTTTTTTTTCATTTTTCCACTTAAATTTCTAATTTGAATTTGCAAGTTTTGATATAAAACATAGTCTAAATGATGCTGTTTAGGTATTCTTGCATGCTGTCATGGCAAAGAAGAGAAAAATGCAGTTGAGATGCCGTGACATGGAATGGTGGATGAGGCGGAGACAGTTACCATCTCAACTGAGACAAAGAGTTCGCCATTTTGAACACCAGAGTTGGGCAGCCATGGGCGGAGAAGATGAGATGGAACTGATTAAAGATTTGCCTGAAGGACTCCGACGGGATATTAAGCGCCATCTTTGCCTAGACCTCATAAAAAAGGTAATTTGAAACACCGGTACATGGTAACATTTCTCCATCTACTAGTGTGTTTGGGGCTAAAATGCAATAAAAAAAACTTGTGTACACTAGAAGTTGTACATTAGGTGTCTCTTGAGATGAGAACTACTTTTGATTCCGCAATATTTTGTTCATTAATCACTCCAAATTCTTTCATTTCCATGTAAAGATAATTTCCTTCACAAGTACGTTCACCTACTCCGCCAAATAGAGACACAATCCCATGATCTTTGGCAATATTGTTAATCAATTCCATAATGAGTACTGTTTTACCCACTCCAGCTCCTCCGAATAGTCCGATTTTTCCTCCACGGCGATAAGGGGCTAAAAGATCTAATACTAATCACTTATTAGTGGTCTAAGAAAACTAATTAAGGATCCTAATAGATTTAGGATATTTTGGCTTAAGAATCAGCATTAAAGTGATTCCCAAGGTAAGCAAGCATCCTGCTTTGTCTTATTGTCATCTTTTCATCTTTTCTTGGACCATAAGAACTAATCTTAATTATGATTAGAAGTCATTCTTATTTGAGAGTTACATAAATAATGAAGTTACTGAGGAGATAGACTTTAAGCAGAGCAGAATAGAATGGCGAGATAGGATTGATGTATCCGATTCTAAATAGTTAAAATAAGTCTTAGTTGAGACGAGTTGAGATTTGAGAAATAATTAAATTAATGTATGCTCTGGTAATTTCTCCTTCTTTAGGTACCTCTATTCCACAGTTTAGATGATCTTATCCTTGACAACATCTGCGACCGTGTTAGGCCCCTTGTATTCTCCAAAGATGAAAAGGTGTGAATTTATACTCTTATGTCAACAATTTTATATATTCAGTTTGAAACAATTGTAACTTTATTCTATATTTTTTATGTTTCTGTGTGGTAGATTATTAGAGAAGGAGATCCAGTGCAAAGAATTGTGTTCATTGTTCGCGGGCGCGTAAACAGTAGCCAAAATCTCAGTAAAGGCATGGTAGCAACAAGCATACTAGACCCCGGAGGCTTTCTGGGCGACGAGCTTCTGTCATGGTGCTTACGCCGCCCATTTATGGACCGACTTCCGGCCTCATCCGCAACATTTACTTGCATTGAATCAACAGAAGCGTTTGGCGTCGACGCCAACCATCTTCGATATATCACGGATCACTTCCGTTACAAATTTGCTAATGAGAGGCTGAAGCGAACAGCGAGATACTATTCATCCAACTGGAGAACCTGGGCAGCAGTGAACATACAATTAGCTTGGCGACGCCGCGTGATGAGGACTAGGGGTCCGGTGAATCATGTGGTGGAAAGTGGAAGTGATGATCATAGACTCAGGAAATATGCTGCATTGTTCATGTCATTCAGGCCACATGATCACCTTGAATAAACAGGCTAGTTCTGCATTTCTTCTGTTATTTGATTCCATAATTAATGGGACTTAAAATGTGCCCAAATGTACCATATGATGCTGATGAGCTTTAATTTTTCCAAGAAAACAGATGGAGGGAGAAGATGTATTTCAATTGAAATAAACATTCCACATGCATGATTTGTATGAAGAGCATCTCATCTATTCTCAATATATAGATATACACACACACACAAAAGATAATAGGACTCTAATGATGAAAAAAAAAGAACAGAAAATATGAAAATATTTTTCAGTTTAACACAAGTAGCTGAACTCATAAGCCGACTAAATACATGAAAAAATTACTCCTGAACTTATGATAAATCATAAAGTATGATGTGACATTATATTTAGTCAATTTGTCAATTCAGTATACCTATTTTTTTAATAGATAAAAAATATGTTATGTATCACTCAGTGATAAAAGCAAAAGCAAGCTTGTTTTTGGACACGTTTTCTTTTCTTTTTTTTGGATTATTTTTCTCCTATGTTATATATGTTCATATATATATATATATATATATATATAGTACTTAGTAAATTTATTTTGAAACTTTAATCATAGATTGCAATGATTAAATGAAATTCTTAAAGTTTAATTTAACAGTTTTTTTATTTTATTATCTTGATAATCTTTTTGTGATTGATGTGTTTTTATGTCACTTTTAATTAAAATAATGTTACATTTTTATTATATGATCCCATAGTGTGTGTGTGTGTGTGTGTATATATATATATATATAAAATGTGTCTAAGATTTATAAAAAGCTTACCCTCAATGTCTCTATTTATTTCATTTGGTTGGAAAGGAACTCTAGAGTATGGAGAGAGCACCACTAATCTCCTGATCAAGTTTTCCAGCAAAATTGCAGAAGCAGTGAGAGTGAAAGCTGTTTTGTGGAGGAAAATTGAGAACTCTTAATTATGTTATCTGAGAAATGAGCCTATATTAGAATTTGCCTCGAATGTAATTTTGGGTCTACTAGAATGGTCCCTTTTCTCAGTGCTCGGTGCACCAAGATAGCCGGTCGGACCGAAAAATCAGTGACTTGGCTATTAAACCAGCGGCTGGGTCACTGCTACGTTTATTCTCTTGTAAATAATATATTTCTTTTTAGTGATAAAACTCAAACACACGACATGTTTACTTGACAAGAAACTATACACAATTGAGCTGCACGTTCTCGTATTAACATTGTTGCTTGTTTTTCGTATATAATAAGTTTTGGTATGAAGTAATGGCCCGTGGTCCCAGGAGTGGTCACTACCACACTCATCCTACACCAGAACACCCTGAAATCTTGGAGGCAAGTCCGGAGAGACGATATAGCATAACTTTCATGCTATGTTTCCTTACAATATGAGATATTCAGGTTCGGTGGTTTGACGGATATGGTAACAAGCACTCTAGATATTTGTGCATGGTGTTGTCTATATCTTTTAGAACTAAGGAAACTTCCACTCTAATTAACTCATATTTTGTGTCTAGTAAAACACCTATCAATACTTAGGAGCTCACGTGAGTCCACCAAAAACTGTTACGTGACTTAGCATTATAAATACATTGCAACCATCAGCGTAAAGGTGACAGAGAAATCAATCAATCAATAGATCGAATTGGCCTTGATCACCTTTTCTGTCTCTATTCCTGATATCAAGAATCTTGCCCCAATCAAAGTCTAGGTATTGAAACTCTCATGAAGTTTGGCACAAGTCTCATCTATTGACGTTATTCAGAAAATGAAGACTTTACTGGAGAAAAAAAAAAAAAATTATTTTTTATTCAATTGGAAGACTTTTCTTCTTAAGAAAATAAAGACTTTCCTTCGTGAAGAAGAAAAGACTTTTCTCCTTAAAGAGGAAAAGACTTTCTTTTTTGAGAAAGAAAAGACTTTTCTCATTCAAATAGATGAGAAGACTTTCCTTGTTAAAAATGAAAGACTTTCCTTCTTTACGAAAAAAAGATTTTTCTTTTCTAAATTTAATGGATTGATTACATTTTTTTGCCCTGACACATGGTCGGCTCCCTAGCACAATATTGTCCGCTTTGCTTGCCCGTGGGTCTTATGACCTGTGAGTCTTACGCCCAGGGTCTTGCAGCTCACAACTTTGTTCTTCCAAGAAGGAAAAGGCCTTGTGTTAGGAAGAGAGCAGCTTGGGGCTTATAAGCGACACCAGTGCCCGACTCCTAACTGATGTGGGACTCAAAGTGGCACAACAGCTACTCCCCCAGTCGGGACTGGTGGAGCACAAGAACGAGGCACGTGGCCCAAGCGTTTTCACAGACAGCGCTAAACTGATGTTACACTTTTTCGCCTTGTTCTTACTTTATATGACTTTATTCTTCTTCTTGTATATATTTTTTCTCATTATAAAATTGTATATGTGTGAAAAAAATAAAATAAAAAGATATCGTAAAAGTTTAACCCGTGAATGTAAGCAACCACGAGCCCTATAAAATTTGTGTTTATTTTTCACATAACCCTATCCTCTTGACAAGTCCTTCTCAAAAGATTCTAAATCGCCCTTACCTTTATCCTCCACTTTGACTCTAAAATCTCATTTGGCATCTAACCTACGAGTTGTACTCGACTTTACACCTCACACCTCAAACCCTTCTCTCTACTCTACACAAACTGTCCACAATAAGCAAACCTCATTACAAGTATATCATTTGATTTGTTTTTTTTTTTTTTTTGGGTCCACATTACTTTTAATATTGAAAACAAAAAATTTAAAAAATAACTCTTATTATTGTAGATATTCAAAACATAAAAAAATAATTAAACATACGTAATATAATATAATAAATAACATAAAATAAATATTAAATATGCATATATTTGATATAAATAAAATAAAATGTTGTGATAGATACTCAAAAGTATCATTATTATAAAAATATCATGTAATAATTAAATTATATTTTTTCTATGAATATTGTATAAAAGTAAATATAATATGTGGATAATAAGGATAGTAATGGAGCAATATTAATTTTTTATATAAAATATTAACATATTTTCTAACATTATATAATTATTAAATTTTGAAATCACATTTCTATATTATTTGGTTGAACCAATTAATCTGGTGGTTGTACCAGTAATTTATCGAAAAATTTTATTATATACAAATATATGTCTTAATTATAATTTGTTATATATATATATATATATATTTTAGCGTGATAAATTAATATTATGCCACCTTCTTAGATAAGATGTGGAGAGGTGTCAAAATTATGTTAAGTGAAGGAAAAAATTTACAATGTGAATTTTTTTTTTAAAAAAGTATTAATTATTAATTTTAAATGTTTTTTTAGCAAAAGAAAAAAAGAGAGAACTTTCCAAATATTTGGAGCGGGGGTCCTCAGAGGCGGAACAGCCGTTGCCATGACACCTATCGAAATGGATCGACTCGGTGAGTTTTTGACTATGTTGAGACTCTAGTCACGTACTCCACGTGGGACCCAAAAAATAGTAATTCATGCTTCGCGTCACTTCCCTCTCGCAGCAAATCACTGATTTTGTTCCATCTTATCTTTCTCTCAAATTCATTTCTTCTCTTCCATGTTTCCAACCTTCCAAACATGCCAATTAGGTCACCTTCAATCAATCCATCACTCGTTTCATTACCTTTTCTTTTCTTAATTAACTCAGAAGATTATCTGATTTGATTAAGTTGATTGTATTTTGATGGCAGGTGGATTGAGATTTTTCGACGACAGAAAAAGTCAATCCGGCAACGGCGTTGACAATGACAACGATAACGACGCTGACGCTTCAGTTTTCAATTCAATCGAATGCTATGCGTGTACTCAGGTCGGTGTTCCCGTTTTCCACTCCGCTACCTGCGACCGGACAGACCAACCGGTGTGGGAGGCTTCGGCCGGTTCTTCACTACTCCCTATAAAGGCCCGGCCCAAGTGGAAAACCGTTGAGAACTGTGCCGCCGGTGGTTTGGAATCGTCGAGGCCATTTGGCGGTGTTTTGGATCCGCGTAGCAAAAGCGTGCAGAACTGGAACCGGGTGATTTTATTGGCACGTGGCATGTCATTGGCCGTCGATCCTCTCTTCTTTTTCGCACTATCCATCGGCCTTCACGCTGGTGATGCGCCGTGCATTTACATGGACAGTGGGGTGGTGGCAGTTGCGACGGTCCTTCGCACGTGCGTGGATGCTGTGCACCTGCGCCACGTGTGGCTTCAATTACGTTTGGCGTACGTGTCAAAAGAGTCGTTGGTGGTTGGGTGTGGGAAGCTCGTGTGGGACGCACGTGCGATCGCTTCCCACTACGTGCGGTCTCTCAAAGGGCTCTGGTTCGATGTCTTCGTCATACTCCCAGTTCCTCAGGTATTATTCCTCCCTCGTAGCGCTTGCCATCTCATGGAGAAGTTATGGTAGGTTTGGTATCGTAGAATAGACTAAGATAGGAATGTAATAACATCATAAATAGAATAGGAATAGAATAGTAATAATTATTTCATTTTTTTGTTTGGTTGAATACTTAATAATGATAATTACATTCTTATATTTGGTTTGAATCATCAAATTGTTGAAATGAAGTTAATATTAAATTAGATATTAAAAGTATTTGTATAAATTTTAAAGTTTTCATGTTCTTTTAATTAAAAAAAATTCAACCTACATTTCTTTTATTGGCAAAAAAAAAATTCAACCTGTATTTTTTTTTATTGGCAAAAAAAAAATTCAACCTGCATTTTTTTTATTTGCAAAAAAAAAAATCAACTTGCATTTTTTTTATTAGCAACAAAGTAAAAATTAAAAATTTTGATAAAGAATGGAATGAGCATTCTGTGACTTTTGATAAGGAATAGTAATTTCGGCTTCTTTGGAAAAAATGGAATGACTATTCCGACCTAAAAAGTCTAAACAAATACAGGAATGAAATAATATCAGGAATGCACACTTCATTCCTACCCTCATTCCGACCTACCAAACATGACCTTATTGTGTGAGACAATTGTCGTGTTATTTGATAGGATAGGACTCTCTTTTATAATTTCTATTAATTTATAAGAAAGTTATTTATTACAAATTTAATAAAAAAAATTATAAATTTTATAAGAAACTATCACACTACATGGAATTATGATGTTGATGTGGAGGAGCAATCTTATTAAATAATTTTTCCATGTATGCAAAAAAAAAAAAGAGTTATATTTTGCAATAATTCAAAATTTGCAAGTGAAATATACATATAGTGTCACATTTTTATTAGATGTGATGTGATGGTATTTCACAGATTCTTATAACTTATGGTGAATTATTTATCATGAATTTATGAGGTACCGTCATACATTATTCGATAATTATATTGAATGACGGTTTTGCTAGATAATTTTTATACAGTTGGATGAGTGAAGTTCTAATTGGCATTCGTATGCAAAAAAATATACTGCCATGAGCCATGAAAATTGATGAGAAGCAGCATTATATTTTAAGTGATTGACATGACTTTAATGGGAGAAAAGTAACTTGGATCCTTCATTCTTCATGTGTCAATTCCTATTGATGGAAACGATTATGTAAATAGCCCTATTGGAGATTGCTAGAGGGCTTTGATTTTACATATGAGGCCAAGTTATTTAAGGTATGATGGACTCTTTGCATGGTTGCATTAATTTTCTTTTTGGGGCAATGAGAACAACTTGATGAATCCTTCCATGCATGGCAAGTAATAATGTTTATGATTTTAAATGTTGGGATATTTGTACCATTCTTGTCTAGCACTTACAGCCCACCATTCATTAGATCCTGTTAAGTTTAGTATAATAACCTTTTATGATTACTGTAATTTCAGTATCTAAATATTAACAAATTAAATTTTACAGAGGACAATGCTACTAAGGATTTATTTGCAAAATCTTTTAAAAAAATGCTAGAGTTTAGTGGCTCTATTCTTAATAAAAATCACTTTTTCATTGGAGGATGATGGGTGCATGTGGTTTGATTCTTCTCTGAAGCAATGACGAGGAGAAAATTTAAAGAATTTAAAGATTGTAATGTAGTTATGTATGAACTTGAAGCACTATTCATTAATTTTAGAGCCTTCAACTTTGTTTATTTTTTCCTTTCTTGGATGTTCTTGACTAGCAAAACACCTTTTTCTTATCCTCCTCGCACTCAGAACCAACTGACCAAGAACTCGTTTTTTGATTTCTTGCAACATTTGAGAACGACCTTTTCATGAAATGGTTTGTCTGCAGTTTTGGCGAGTTAATTAAAATCATTTAGCGGGTCCTTTCTTCCATTTTTCCAATTTTATGCTCATTTTTTCTCTTTCTTTTGGTTTGGTTTTATTGTCAGGCTGTGTATTGGTTAGTGATACCCAAATTGCTAAGAGAAGAGCAAATAAATCTGATCATGACAACGCTCCAACTAATCTTCCTGTTCCAGTTTCTCCCGAAGGTCTACCATTGCTTTTCCTTAACACGAAGAATGAGAAAAGTAACGGGTTATATCTTTGGTACTATTTGGTGGGGTTTCGGCCTTAATCTCATTGCCTACTTCCTTGTGTCTCATGTATGTTTGTCGTCCTCTCTTTCCCTCACTACACTCACCACACACACACACATATATATATATGTATGACAACTATGACTTATTAACAACTGTAGATGGCTTGTTCGTTCATTCTGTTTACAGGCTGCTGGAGGGTACTGGTATTTCCTTTCAATACAACGTATAGCATTGTGCCTCTCAAAACAGTGTGACAGAAGTAAGAACTGTAGTCTCTCTTTCCCTTGCTCGAAAGAAGTTTGTTACCGCTCATTTGGAAACTCATGTGGTTTTAACTCAACAACAATGGTCAAAACACCATTGTGCTTAGACAATAGTGGACCATTTCCTTTTGGGATCTATCAGTTTGCTCTTCCTCTCATTTCTAGCGATTCCATCATCATTAAGATCCTTTATTCCAATCTCTGGGGTTTAATGAGTCTCAGGTAAATATAGTGAGCATATTAAAAGTAATAAGCACATTAACCCTATTCTACCCACATAATTATACTTACTCCTAAAACTATGGTTACTTTTTTTTGGCCTTTGGTTAATAGCACTATGGGCAACAATCTAGCTCCAACAAGCCACTGGTTAGAATTGATGTTTTGCATCTGTGTGGTGCTTGGCGGGTTAATGCTCTTTACTTTATTGGTTGGGAACATTCAGGTAACTCATAATTCTCATTATTATTATTTTTAATTAATGTTAAGAGAAATGTTACTTGTTCCACCTCTTCCTTCCATCTTTGTCTATCACCCTCTTACTAAGGCGTTCCATGGTGGGATCTATCGTTCAAAGGTATTTTTACATGCGGTCATGTCAAGGAGAAGAAAAGCACAGCAGAGATATCAAGACATGGAATGGTGGATGAGGAGGAGACAGTTGCCATCTCCTCTGAAAAACAGAGTTCGCCATTTGGAATACCAAAGGTGGGCAACCATGGGAGGAGACGAGGAGATGGAATTGATACAAGACTTGCCAGAAGGGCTAAGACGGGACATTAAGCATTTTCTTTGCTTAGACTTGATCCAAAAGGTAACTGAAATGGCTAATAGACTTTGGATAATTTGCTTGCTAACCAGTATATATGTGGCTCTTAGAAGAAACAATTAACATCTTCTGTTAATTTTTAGGTACCTTTGTTCCACAACTTGGATCAGCTTATCCTTGATAACATCTGTGATCGGATTAAGCCCCTTCTCTTCTCCAAGTACGAAAAGGTGCAAACTTACACGTAATTAAAACATTTCAATACACTGTAAAAAAGAATTTTACATTATTGATTTGAAAAATGTTTTATATAACTAGATTTTTTAAATATATTTTTTCACTTTTAGACTCAAGCAAGTAGATCTTACATGCATTTGTTATAGCGAGTTCCAACTCCTTGTGTATTGGAGTGCCAATTCCATTGAAACAATTCATTCTCTGTATTAATTTTTCAAATGATTCTTTATGTTTCCATGAAACAGATTATGAGAGAAGGAGACCCGGTGCAACTAATGGTGTTCATTGTTCATGGACGCGTAAAGAGAAGCCAGAGTCTGAGGAAAGGGATGGTAGCGACAAGCATTCTAGAACCAGGAAGCTTTCTGGGTGATGAGCTTATGTCATGGTGCCTTCGCCGCCCATTTATAGACAGACTTCCACCCTCATCCGCAACATTTACATGCGTTGAACCCACAGAAGCTTTTGGGCTTGATGCAAACCATCTTTGGTATATCGCGGATCACTTCCGGTACAAATTTGGTAATGAGAAGCTCAAGAGAACAGCAAGATTTTACTCATCCAATTGGAGAACCTGGGCAGCTATTAAGATACAATTAGCATGGCGCCGTTGCGTGATGAAGACTAGGCGTCCAGTGAATCATGTCATGGAAAATGGGGGTGATGATCAGCGTCGGCTCCGGCAGTATGCTGCCGTCTTCATGTCACTTAGGCCACCTCGAAGATCATTTGGCACCGTCATGCAACAACCTACAGTACCATCCCTTTGAACATGATCATGCTCTTTTCTGTTTGGGGCTTGGAGTTGATGGATCCAATTTCTAAGTCTGAAACTGTCAAATGTTGAAATGTGAATATCGATCTTGATGATATCAATAATGGTCTTAACATGCATGGAGCAATCTGTCAAAGGAGTTAGTAGAGTACACCAACATGCTTTATTAAATTGGTTATTGAGAGAGAGTGAGATCTTGCTCCCAAACCATTTTTTATCCTTAGTCGTGTAATTGGGATTAGGCCTTTCTTTTTTCGCTAATTTGGGAAATTAGGGTTTTTAGAGCATTAAATAAAGTCTCTAATGCAGGCTAATAACTTAATGATACTTTATTTTAGATGAAAGTTTTGGTCAAAGTTCAGTAATGGGTTATTCATTGATCTCAATAAAATAAAATAATTCTAAATTATGATAAGAGTTTAATTTATTTGTTTTTCAAGTTAATTGTAATTAAACTCAAGTAATTTGATTTTTTATAGTATATATTATATATATTATTGTATTCAACAAATTAATAAATTTTAAAATATTTTTTTAGTTTAACTTTTTATCTTATAAATCGATCTTGAAGTTGTTAATTAAGTGAAGTTTGAACAATTTAATTTATTTTATGATTAAAATATTTTGGAAAAAATATTGTTTCATATTCAAGGAAATAACACAAAATGAAATTTAAAGTTAAATGAAAGACATACTAATGACTAATTGTCATTACGTAAGACTAAAGTAAAAATGTAATTTTGTGTTTTTTTTATGAATGAATACGATATTAAAATCTTTTTCTTGATAAATTAAGTTTCAGGTAACATATTTTTTGAAATAAGATTCTTGATAACGTAATATAAATTTTTTATTTTTTCTGATTCTTAATTTTTATTTGTATTTAATTTATTTTTGTTAAATTTAAATTTGATTTTACAGAATAAACTTATACTTAAAAATGATTATACTAAATAGAATAATGAGATGAGTTGTGTGATTATTTAGACCCGTTTGTGTGTGTGTGTGTGTGTGTGTGTAGAATTGTGCACTTTATAATTCGCAATAGAAGTGAAAGAACAAAGCTTCATCTCCTCCTCCTTCCGACTTCTGGAGTATTATAAGGTCCTATTATGGCGGCACCTTTTCCTGCAAATTTGGGGCTGTGAAAAATGGGGCTACAATCTCTTTCCAAATTTAGAAGAGATTCAATTTGTAAAAGACAACAAATTCTCTCGCTCCTGATGAAGCATGGAAACCCTCTGCTCCTCTTCCTGGCCCCCCTTCAACACAACAAATTCAATCGCTTGCCACAAAGCAGAGGTTTGCAAGCGTTTTCTAGGGTTTCAATTTGGTGGCCTAGAATTCGCTTCAAGTCTTCGCAAATTTTCAATTAAAAAAGAACCTAACGAAAGTTAATTAGGGTCTTATTTTTATATGATTCCATTTCGGGGATTAAACCAAGTGATTCTGGACCTCTTATGTTCGGTTCTTACTGGTACAATTTTCTGCATTTTCTCTCTTTTTTATATATTGAATTGTGACTACAACTTATCCGAGCCTTCTTGAAGCTTTTTGTTATATTGATAATATAATTCAAGCGGGTGCTTCGAGAATGAGTTCTTGAGGTTTTTTTTTTTATATATATTTTCATGTCAATTCATTCTTAGTGCATTGTTTTTTTTTTATTATTATTATTATTCTTGAAATTTTGCTCTATAAATGAGTTATTAATTCAAGTTGGTTTATTTTGTGAGTTCTTTATGTTCGGATTTATGCTGCATGAAAATGCAAAATTTGGGGTTCTAATATTACAGTTTGAGGAAAAATTGAATCATATCAACCCCCACCCCCTATCCCCCACTAATGATATTCATTGTTTGTGATTCGTGGTGTTGGATAGCATTCACATGAGATAGATAGGTTCAAGGATGTACATTTTGTTCAAAACATTAAACCATCTGAATCAAATGTTTTATCGTTAGAGTGCTTGCTAATTGATTCAAACGAACACCAAAAGTTCTATTTCCTTGATTTTATATTGGCAGAAAGAAAGGGATTTTGTTTCTTTTATTATTATTATTATTTATGAGTTATAAATAGAAGGCGTGGCACAAATTGAGTTAAATTAGTTTTAGTGAACATCCTAGTTAGTGATTTGATGAGCTAAAATTGACTATCATCATGTTTTGTCTTCTTCTCTTTCCAAGGTCAAGGTGAAGTGTAGCTTAATTGTACTAAAAATTGTTTCCAAAGTAAACTAAGAAGTTATTTCATGAATTAATAATTGATAAGCATAGATTTATTAGTTCAGACACCTTGTGTTGCTACTACTTGGACGTGAATGGTGACCTCACCTTGCACTGAAATTTATAATGAAGACTAGAAAGAAGGTAAACAAATGATGTAGAATATCTCAGCCTGCCTAGCGTAATGATACATATGTTCATCCTTTGATCCCATTGCCAGGCTTGTTCAACTTTGTGTATCTGCACCATCTACATTTGTTCTATAACTGCAAGAAGACTACTTGGATTTGGCATTCATGAGTCCGAAACTTGATAAACTTTTGTGAACCTTATTCACTTCCATGTGTCTAATCTTCCTCTGAAAGAGCACCTGTCATTTTAACTAATTTAACAGCACCTTTTCATCATTCTCTTTTTATGGTAACTTTTCATCTGCAGGTAATCCTACCATATCAGCCAAATGGGGTTGAAATTTTCAAAACAGGGGCCAGGGAAGAGGGAAGACCTGAGTTTACTCCATATCCAACACCAACTGATCAATTATCTCTCCAAAAGTTTCTACATACGTAACTTGGTATCTAAGCAAAGGAGACGAATGCTTGTTGGTGGTTATGATCTTGACATGTCGTATATCACAGATCGTTTATTGGCTATGTCATTCCCTGCAGAACGTATGCGAGCAATGTATCGCAATCCTCTTTGGCAGGTCAAGTCTGTACTGGACATGAGACATCAAGGGCACTATAAGGTATGGTTTAGTAATCTTGAATCATTAAGATCTTAATCTCATGTGCCACAGTTGTCCTTCCTTTGTCGTTTAGTTTTGCAGTCTTCCATTTACTTTTATCTGTTCACTTGTGTCGTGTAAACAACTGTTTTCTCTTCTGCAATGGCTACACAGAAAACAGAACTCATCCTTTTCGTTTTTCCCATTCTGTTTATTTATTTTTTCCTTATAACCAGTTGAATAGATCATATTGGATCTGTGTAGAATATGGACAAAAGTGTGGCAGCCTTGATATCATCATATCACAGTCTCAAAATTACCACTGGGCTTTAAGCAGTAGCAATGAGGGATCATTTAGGTGAATGACTACATGTTGCTTGTCTCCTTGTTAAGCAGCTTCAGCTGGGTTTTCTTGTATGTTTAATTTATTTAACACTAGAGGGTTGCACATGCGATGTGTGTGCTCCATCCTCATTGTATTATGTTTTTTCTTTATTTTAAGTTTTGTTATTCCCACTATCTTACAATTATCATTTTACATTTTGACATGGCAGCATTAGACATTTACTCTCATGGCAGATGTAACTACTCTCATACCAAAAGTATGGTGAGACGAAGCTAGGTCTTGGCATGATAAGATAGAATAGATAAAGGTGATATAAAAGCAATGCAGTTAAGTTGAATGTTCTTTTTCTTGTGGTTTATGCATTATATTGCAAATATATGGTAAAATTTGAATCACTTCTTCAGTGAATTAGTCTATGTCAAGCATGCCACTTCTATTTCAAAATACTTCTTGATATAATGGTTATAATCATTCATTTTTCTTCTGGTAGATCTTTATTGAAATGATTTGATTTCAATTGTATGTGATTATATAGATTCCTGCACATATTTTCCATTATATTCTATCTCATGTCTTGACATTTATTGTAAAAAAGGGCTGCCAAAATGTCTCTTGTCAGACCTTTGGCATTATGATCTTTGATCTCCTTACTCTGTCCAACACTGCTACCCCCCCGCCCCTTCCTCTCTCTCCCTGCTCTTATCAACACTGATTTCTTTACTTTTTGGGTGGTACTTTGTAGGTATATAACTTGTGTATAGAAGAAGCTTATGATCCATCACATTTTCATGGTCGCGTGGAGACATTTCCATTTGATGACAACCATGTTCCGCCTCTCCATATGATCAAGAAATTTTGTGAAAGTGTGGATTCATGGCTTTCAAGCGATCCAAAAAATATTGCAGTTGTACACTGCATGGTATTACTTGCAAACCTTGTAATTTGTTTTTATCTTTTGTTCCAGAGATGTTTCTTCACTATATGGATTTTCTTTCTTTGAGACATTTATAGAATTTTCATCATTCTGTCATTCTTTTTATGTATTGTTGCTCAATCCAGGAACTTGTCATATAATTACTAAGTTGTTCTGTTTCTAACATTAATTTTATGCAACAAATACAAATACATGTAGCTTGGTTGAAGCCATGACAATACTTGAACTATCAACTTTACATGCTTGTGTCTTTGGCGGCACCAAAATCTCTCTCTCTCTCTCTCCCCCCGTTTCTGACACCCTACAGAGTGGTTTTTCATGTTTCATTAAAACCACATTAATATGTGTTCTCCCCCTCTCTCTCTCTGTTTCTGACACCCTGGAGGTTGTTTTTTCATTTTTCATTAAAACAACATGGATATGTGTTCTTTTAAGTGTTTGTATGTTTTGGTGAAAAATATGAAAAAATTCTCTGTAAGGTTGTATGATGCAATTTTATTAGTGATGACTGACCAGTGAACTGAAATCAGTCTTGTAACAGGAAGAACTGGGCCCTGATGCTTAAGTTTTTTTGCTTGGCTCAGAAGCAGCAGTAGAGCTATGTGTATGTTCTGAAGAAGGGGGGGGGGGGGGGGGGGGGGTCATGCTCTCTGCTTCATCTTAAATAAATTCCCACCCTCACTCCACTCTGGCTCCCTCAATTTAAAATACTGGTTTGACCCTTGGTCAAAAGTATAAGTGGAACATGAACTTCGTATATATTTGTTCAACATCCTGAATTTGAGAGCATTGCTGGTTCATTATCAATTTATATCAAATTTTGGCTTAGAGTTGGTGTTTATTGTTTGAATTTCGCAGGCTGGCAAAGGTCGGACAGGCTTAATGGTATGCGCCTACCTCGTTTACAGTGGTATGACATCAGAGGAGGCTCTTCGGGTGTATGCACATAAGCGGACCACCAATAACGAAGGAGTAAGTCATATTAGGTATAACAAAAACTATTGTGCATGATCTGCAAAGTTGGATGACCAAAAAATGCAATGTTAGCAGCTAGCCAATTTGAAAATTATCCCTTTTTAATTCACAGAAAACCATGCTGACCTGGTTATTGACAAATTGGAATTTGTGAGTTATGGGTGATGGTGAAAAATATTGCATGTTAGAAAAGAAAAAAAAAAGAATAGTTGAAAAAGAAATCTGTAGTTGTCAAATTTGAAATTTCGTATTTGCAATTTATTCAAATCGACTTGTTACAGCTTGGGTCAGGTAGTTTAATAGTTAAAATTCAGGTACAGTTTTGAAGTTAATTCAATACAAGGAACTCTTACAATGTAGGTTGGGCTTATGTTCCTTTTGATACTGCCTTGTATGCATAGGCTTAAGGATTTTTATTTTAGTACCCAAGTTGCGAATAGAACAACATAAATATTAGTGGATGGTGTTGGATCCATTGTTATCAAACCCGGCCCGGACATTGACTCAGTAAAAGGAATGGGTCACTGGTTCAACTGGTCGGACTGGTCACGCTATTAATTAAAATAATAATGTAAAGGATTTTTTTTGAAAATAGTATTAATTACTAGGTAATAGAATTATTAATTGTCTACCATCGAATCAATTTGGTTCCTTAAAATTGTATTAATTATTAGAGATTATTAACTTATTGAATATCAATTATAAATCTTGGACATCATCGCTGGTTCACAGCAAACTTTATAACTTGGATCCACTCCTGTCAGCCTTGATTTTGTTCTTCAGAGTAACATAAATAAGTGCATTAATGTGAATGTGCTGAACAGGTCTCAATTCCAAGTCAACGTCGTTATGTAGGGTACTGGGAAAATGTACTCTCGTTTCCTAAGGGAGTTGATAATGGCCATCCGGATGTGAAGTTGCCTCAAGCATGTAGCAGAGAATTACACCGAATTCGACTTTATGACACGGTTAACAGTAGCCGTGTCTTCTTTGTGGTCTCAGAGGTACAAGAGGTAAGTGCATATCACATCTTAAGATGGTAAACCCAAAGTAACTCAATGAGTAGAGCCCACGTAAAAGCTTCGCCATGTTACCTTTTTTAATAAATCAAAAATTGACTTTGTAATGTTTATTTGGAAATCTTTCAACTCCGACAAGGGAAATGTAAATTATTTCCTTGTAATTTTCTCTATTTTGATTAAGAATGCAGCCTGGATTTTTCTGCTCTCTATTAATGGTTTCGATATTGGGAAGATTAAGTACCAAAATGATTGTACGTGGGCACATAGCTCTATTTTTGTTTTACAACTCGATTTGAAATTGTGTGATGGCATAATGTCAGAACCCATGTTTTTGTGTCTTTGTTATTTAAAATTTACTTTTTTGTAGACATCCAAAAAGGCATTCTTGATTAAATCTATTTTTTTAGATGTCCAAAAAGAAAAAAGACAGAGAATTGAGTAGCTTGTTTCCTTTTTTCTCTCTCAATTTTTGTTTTTCCTTCTCCTTTTTCTTGTTTATTTTCAAATGTGATAGCCTGAATCATTTGTGACATTTGAACCTTTTTTCTATTATGTTCACCTTAATTTTTCAATCTGATTATTTTTGAAGCTTGGTTCTCTACTTTCTTTATCATTTGATAGGAGTTTCTTTGACACTTATTTTAAACAGATTCCTGGTCAGCGGTATTGTCCATCTGTGGAAATTTTCAAGAATTGCTGCAGACAAATTAAGAAAGGTTATCATAGGCCAAATAACCCTCGGTATTATCTTTCCTTCATTGAGAACGATAAAGTAGGGAAGAAATCAGAACTGGAAGAGCCGCATCTGGTAGTCCAAATGGACACAGAGAGTCCTGTACTCTACCAGAAAACCTGCCTTGACTATAATTTTGAGAGACCGGTACAAGTAAGATATTAGTAATACATTTACTTTATTTCACTGTCTTCGTTATGACTTTTCCTGACAAATTGAGGATCCAGAAATTAATTGACATTTTGGATTAAGTTGCCGAAATATTGTAAAAAAAATTAGGAAGACCAAGGTAACTACAAAACTAAGCAGGAATAACTTGTTATAAATTTAAAATTGGGAAAGAGCATTGCAAATTATTTGAAATGAACCTTGTTTGTCATTCCTAAATTCTTTAGCAATTGTATAGTTAGTATGTAACTTTGTATCCATGTTACTAATGCTTAATGAAAATATAATTTGACTGCTTGTCAACTCTAGGAAATTCTCTCACAATGCTAAACATATGAGTATCCTTGTTTTCCATTCAATACAACACTCATGAATGGACCAAATTTCCTTGAACAGGTCACCGGAGATGTGCGTGTCATATTTTACGAAAAGATGATTGGAGGGCGTCTCTTCTATGCTTGCTTCAATACAGCTTTCATTAGGAACAGCTTGTTGCAGGTATTTTAATGGTTTTTTTGGAGGGTTTTGTTTATTTCCAACAGCTATCTACAATAGGGGGGAAAAACAGTAGTCTACCTTAAGCAAATGTAGAGTCACAGAGGTAGGTGGCACTAGAGCTGTAAAATGAACCAAGCTATTCGAGCTTGGGTCGGTCCAAGGCTAGTTCAAGATCGGCTCGCGAGATAAACAAACCAAACTTGAACATATTTTGAAACTTGTTTTATCGGCTCAATAAGCCAATAAGAGGTCTATATTATATAAAAAATCAAGCTACTCCAATTCGATTTGTGATTGGCTTGATTAGAGCTTCGTTAAATATCGGTTCGAGAAAGAAACAAGTTAACCTTGAATACAATTTGAAGCTTATTTCTTTTAGCGAGCCATGCTTGAATAATCCACTGCTCGGGTCGGCTCATTTACAGCCCTAGGTAGTGTCATTGTCAAGATGGCTCTTTGCATCAACTACCAATGTGACTGGAATGCTTGTTGGGTTAGCATTTCTTTACAAGTGGAATATCAAGGTATTCTTACTCAGGAGAGAATATTGGATGACCTTTTGGTGCATTTAGAACCTCAGTGACAACGTTCAGATTTGGAAAATATGTGGCACTTGGAATAAACAATTGCAAAACATTTGAAAGAAGTAACATCAACTAATTTTGGCTAATTTTTGTAAATGAATTACACAAGTGAATGTAATGTTTCAGATGGTGAAGAACATTTCATGTTAGAATTTTGGTTTTTGCATCCATATGTGTAGACCTTGGATGGCCAAGAAGTAAGATTCCTTACCTAAAAGTCATTTGAATCCGAGCAGAAAGTCAATCTTCACTGTGAACTGTTTTTACATGTCCCATACTTCATTTTAGGCTTCAAGGTCCATTGTTCATTACAATTGAGTTATTCTGCATGTACTATCCTTTGGCCAAGCCATCTGTGACGCCCAATCCGATTTTAATTTTATTTTTGTTTCTCTCTTTTTCCTGCAGTTTTCTGTGCGGGATTTGGATAAAGCTGGAAAAAAAGGTCAGTCAATATGTGGCCCAGAGTTCTGCTTGGAGTTGCTCTTTGGCCCTGCAAATGCAAATAGCTTGTACTCAACTCCATTGAGCGATGATTATAACAATTAAATCTTTAATTTGTTTGAAAAGTTTTAATGGGTTATTTACAGCTCTAACTTTACACACTCCCCTGTAATTTTTTCCAGAGGGGGTGCCCCATTTGATCAACCTGGGTCTTAAAAAGAGTGGTCTTCCTTGTACATCCGCCGTCTCCCCGTCTAGTTTTTGATGGACGAAGGCAAAAGAAATGTCACAAAATTTTGTCTTTAGAATTTCAAAGCATTTTACAGGTCCATATCTCCTTTTACATCATTTTAACCATTGCTGCATTCACTCTTGGCTGAATTTTAGGTTCGGTTGCTGTTTTTAGGACATGCATGGCAAATTCGAGTTTCATACCCATTGCCAATACATTCACCCATCTCAACTTTAGGTTGATTGTGAGAACTTACAAAAAGTTCCTCTCTCCCTCTCTCTTTGATTTTGAAAGAGAATTTCTAAGGTAGGAAGGCTGTGTGATTTGATAGTCACCATAGGACACGAACGGATTGAGAAATGGCAGTAGCAATAGCCTCGTGCATTGAGTTAGTCATTTGATCAAAGAATAAAAAAATAGAGAAATAGAATAACAATCAACTTCAAATTCATGAAGAAATAATAAACAAAATAATAATGCTTCCTGATATATCAATTGGTCAAATTCGAAGTAGATCATTCATTGGATCCTATGAATAACTATTAGATTCGATGGACTCCTGTCATGATTTTGATTTTAAAAATCCACAAATATTAGTTTTATCTAAGAAAAGTATCACTAATTTTTTATTTGCAAACAAGAAAAGAGGATTAAAAAAAAAGTTGGTTTTTTTATTCATATGGAAACATATTAATTGAATAATTAAAATGCGTGTTTATTTTCTATTTTATGTTAGACTCTAAATAATCTCTATCAAAAGAACTTATAGAAATGATTTCTTTCCATGAAATAACCATCCGATTACAAAACAACAACGAATTGAAAATTCTGAATACACAAGTTTCTAACAAAAAAATCATAAATGAGCATATCTATGTTAATGCTATTATTATTATTATTATTTTAATGAATTGGTGTTAGGTCTACTTAGGATCGATCCAGAAGAAGTTCGAACTCGAGATACTTGAATTGTATTTTTAATATCTTTTCTACTCAACCACACCTCCGGGTCGTCTATGTTAATGCTATTATTGTATATTCCAAATTTTGAAATAATATGAATACCATATCATGATCGAATGAGCCCTAAATTAGGGATGCCCATGGACTACTACATATGAGCATCATGTGGGCCTCAGCCTTTCCCAGCTCAAAATATATAAAAGGCCCCTAAAGTAGCACCAAGTCCGATTAAAGACTCACTTCCCGAGATCCAGTTTGCATGGTCTCCTCGTCCCATCGGCCATGGGTACCCTGAGCATGGACATTCTTAACCATGACCAATGAATAATGATATTTTTAATAGATAATTACAATGACCTACCTCGTGAGTTTTGACAATTATATAAATATTTCTTGTAATTTGTAATATTATATCGATATCTTCTATTAGAATTGTTAGAACGAGAGTTAATGAAAAATATAAATTTATTATTTTATTCTTATAAATAATAATACTAACCTCCTCAATGATATCTGATAATAATTTTTACTTTTCGTGTAAAAATATAGAAGAAGTCAGTATAATATATAAAGTATTTAAGTCATATAAAAAAAATTAGTTGAAATCCTAACACTGTCGATGATGAATCTATATATTACCAGCATTATAGAGGAGAAATCAGTGTAATTTCAAAAAACATTCATATTTTTAAATGATGCAAATTCTGTCAATTTCTTTTAATTTTCTTTTTCCATGTCTTTCCTCCCATTTTTCCCCTTAACCAAACAGACAATGTGCTTAAAGAAACTTCCCAAATATCCATTCAATCCTCTTATGGTGTATTTTTAACAAATGATATAATGATATTCTTAAATGTACCAAAAGAAAATACTATGATTATGTAAATTAATGGCCTTATTAAGTTTATTTTTTGTATGTCTATTATCAATTTGGTTGATAAACAGAAAAATTGAATCCTTAATCATTTTCTTTTAGATGTCAATTGTGTCCTATTATCATTTATTACTATACTACAATAGATTTAGTATCTAATTATTCGTTTGGTGTGTGATTACATAAAAATAAATAAAAAGTGAAGGTGAGAGAAATGGAGATATTCCTAAAGACATAAAGGGGCCTTTCATTTTCTTTATTTGATATATAAACAAAGAAATAAAAAAATAATATTTTTTAAAATTATTCAGTATATCCTAAAAGATCAAAAGATGGGTTTTTTAATGAAAAGAAAAATAGTATTAATAAAAAAGGCATTCGGTTATAAGTTTACAAAATATATCAAAATTATCATAGAATCTAACTTCAAATAAATTAACCTATCAAGTGTCTCAATCACTTTATGACTAAAATAACCTTACATATATCTAACACATATATAGGCATGTGAATGGTGTTATATATTAAAAAAAATTTAAAATTTCAAAATTCAAGAATTCACAAAATATATATTAGTTTTTAATAAAATTTATATAGTTGGGTTTTAAAACTTGAGATTTATCAAATAAGGTCTATATTGAATATGAAATTTTAATGAAAAAAATTTAAAATAATAAAATTTTATCCTAGTGAAATTATAAACTTTTATAAATTTTTCAATAATAAGAATAAATTTTTAATAGTAAAATGTCACGGGAAGGAGAAAATTTATCTATACGTATGCATACACATATTAAATTTTGAATCTAAATAATGTATGTGAAAGAAGAAGATTTTATTATATGTAAAATAATTATTTACTTTTAACATAATATATGTATATATGCGTATATATTAAGTTTTAAATCTAAATCGTGTATGTGAAAGACGAAGATTTTAACATACTTAAAAGTAATTATTTATTTTTTACATGGGAGTTCGATTTTTATTTTCAACATTATTTTCTTTAAAAATTAATTGTAATCCGAATAATCCATTCTCCCCTCGACGTGACGTCACCCAAACCAAATAGCTTATCTGAAGCCTTTTATATCAGGTAGGACGCTTTGTAGAAAGACCATTCTACTGTAACTCTAAAATTTCTCCCATAAATTCCCAGAACTTCTTCTCTTCGCCCCTCTCTCCAAGTCATCTACAGACTTTCCAATCACCAAAACCCGAAGATCTGGGTGCACACCAGTACTTTCGTTAAGAACGAAAATACCTAGCGGCTTCAACCCATTACGCTGTTTTGATCGATGATGTCAGTTCAAAACAGTGGATCTCTCATCTGACTTATGTTTTGATTGGTTCAATTCAATGTCCACTGTATTGGGTTTCTAAAATTCTTCTCTAAAATTCCTAATTTGTCGGTAGCGTAACTCTGTACACAGCTCTTCGTTTCTGTCAATTCTATTTGACTCCGTAGAAGTTTAAGATCGATTTTTGATATAGTGGTTTTATTATTGTAAGCTATGGCGACCCAAAAACCTAAAAGGTCTCCTGTGGAAATCGAGGATATAATACTTCGTAAGATCTTTCTCGTCTCGCTTGTTGATTCGATGGAAAACGATTCCCGAATCGTGTACTTGGAGATGACGGCAGCTGAAATTCTCAGTGAGGGCAAAGAATTGAGGCTATCGAGGGACTTGATGGAAAGGGTTTTGATTGATCGGCTTTCGGGTGAGTTTTTATCCGCTGAACCTCCGTTTCCTTATTTAATTGGGTGTTATCGTCGAGCACACGATGAGGGGAAAAAGATTAATTCGATGAAAGATAAAGCTGTGAGAGCTGAAATGGAATCAGTTGTCAAACAAGCAAAGAAATTGGCGGCTTCGTATTGTCGGATTCATTTGGGCAATCCTGATATGTTTCCCAATTGGGATAAAATTAGGTCTAATGTGTCGCCGTTGTTGCCATTAGTTTTCTCAGAAGTTTCGAGCTCAGTTGATGGGTTTGGGGGAAGTGGTAGTAGTGGGTGTCCGCCAGGGTTTTTGGAGGAGTTCTTTGGGGACTCCGATTTCGATAGTTTGGACCCCATATTGAAGCAATTGTATGAGGACTTGAGGGGGAGTGTGTTGAAAGTGTCTGCTCTTGGGAATTTTCAGCAACCTTTAAGAGCATTGTTATTTTTGGTTAATTTTCCGATTGGTGCAAAGTCTCTTGTGAACAACTCCTGGTGGATTCCCAAGGGCGCGTATTTGAATGGCCGAGTCATTGAGATGACAAGCATCCTGGGTCCATTCTTTCATGTCAGTGCTCTACCGGATCATACCATTTTCAAGAGTGAGCCTGATGTTGGGTGAGTTCGACTTTCTCCTTTCATGGTTAGCATTTACGTCCCTTCTGCCTTTTTTTTTTTTGGGTTGCAATTTTGCTTGTCTTATGCTGCTGTGATTATGATATTTTGTAGTTGTTAATGCATCTAAGCTTCTTCTGTATTGCAAGAACCAGCATCTTGCATGCAACATGACTTCAAAATATGGATGCCATGTTTTACATTGTTATATCAGTTTTAAGTGTTACTATTGGATTACTTAAACATCTCATGATGCTTGACTTTGGCTGATTGAGCTAATTTCAAATTTGTGCATCCCCTTGGTTAGGCTTTATTGAATTGAGTTTAGCTCAACTTTCTTGGATAATTGCAATTCAGATTAATGTTTTGATAATGTTGAGTAATTGTGTAAGAAAATTTTAGAATTACGATTAGAATCTTATACTGCATGTACTGGGAAATGGAGGATTAAGAGCAGGAAAATAAAACCAGACCATGCAACTTAAAAGGATACCTTAATGAATTTGATAATTGAAGAATGAAATTGGAAGTCACTGAGGAAATTAATATTATGTAGAATGAGATAATTAATTTTTTTAAAAGAGTGGCGAAAGAGGTCCATAGGAAATCTAAAGAGAATTGACTGTCATTTTAAAAAACTTGGTGGTGGAATACATAGGTTCGAAAAGCAATTTGTACAAAAGGAATATGTTATAGAGCTTCAAATACATTTTGGAACTGAGAAAAACTTCGGAAGGTTATAAATTGGTTGAAAGGGCTGCCAAGAAAGTAGCAATAGAAGCTATATTTGGGGCATGTGGTGATTTGTATTGTAAGCTAGGTGAAGAAGATGAGAGAAGATGGGTACAAAGTCATTGAGATGAGGGAAAGAAAAAGATGGAAACATGGACTAAATTTAGTGAATCTAAGGTGAAAATAAGAGAATTTAATGATGAAAGATAAAAATAAAGGTCAAACTGTGATTTTCTTGAAGTATTTAATGAAAACCATGTACGTAGCTTAAATTTAGGAGAACTAGGTAACTTAATTGAGGTTTATAATATAGGTGATGTTGAAAAAAAAATGGAATTTTGAAGATTTTTTTTGATAAGCAAAAATATTAGAATTTTGAAGACAAAAAGATGATGTTAGACTTGTAGCATTGAATTATATGGGTGGTGCTCTATAAAGCACAGGACATTTTATTTTGACTCGTGTTCGTGTCAGACATTGACACCCTCAGACATGTGTCGGACAATCGAAAAAAGAGTGTCTGAATATATTTTTTTATGAATTTCGAACACGTTTGAGGACACCTTTTTTTTTTTTTTTTTGGAATTTCCCCCGCTCTTTTTCTCTTCTTCTCCTTGGTTCTTTTATTTTTTGGTATATATATATATACACACACACACACACCCACACACATATATAGATATATGTTCTATCATTTATGTAATAGTTAGTAAATTTATTTTGGAACTTGAATCATGGATGTTGATGATTAAATGAAGAATTTCTTAAATTTTTCTCTAATAACTTTTGCTAGTTTAATATCTTAATAATATTTTTGTAATTTGTGTGTCGTTAGGATATTATTATATAGGTCATATAAAAAAATTATATATATTCAATGTATTCTTGACATTTCTCTGTTCTATGTTTCTGAGAAATGACGTGTTTTCGTGTTCGTGTTTGTGTCGTATTTGTGTCCGGTATTCGTATCCGTGCTTCTTTGGTGGTGTTTGGTTGACTACTTTGTTTAATAGGATCTTAAAGATGAGAAAATACTACAAGAAGGTTGGAAAAAGCTACACAACTAAGAAGAATAGATAGTTTGTAAAAGATTCATGTCTATATTATATTTACATTAGGTATCAGTACAGTTTAAGATACTCGCGGATACCTGTTCGATATTTCCTAAATGTATTTGATATTTCTTGGGTACACTTGGACATGTACCCGACAGGTGTTGAACTTTGAGATATGACATTTCTACTATAAGAATAGAAGTGTAATTGTTAGGGGAAACATAACTAGGGTCCCACAGGGTTGTAAAAGTTATAATAAGGACAAATTTTGTCAAATTTGGTTCCAAATCCATGTTTGCAACATAACCCTTTGGTGCAGTCTGGATGGGTGAGAACCAGCTACTTTACAATCAAAGTGATGCAGTAGAAATAAAGCCTCTTGATTGCTTCTAATCCGCTAGATTTCTAGTGTTGATGGAAAAGATAATCCGAGATTTCTCAATTAGGGGAGGTGGAACAATCTACACCTTTAACCAGGGAATAACATCCACCTGTCCAAGTCTTGTGCTTGATTGTAAAGGGGACTCGCTCATCCAATTACATACAAAGTGTAGTTTATAACAAAATTCCAGACTATCTCATTCTGTTCTCTCATTAAATATTTAATATCGGTGTCCCACATTGCTTGGTGACTAAGATCTTATAGTGCTTATTAGTGTGGGTTCTGAACTTTTATTAAATAACGCATTTTTTTGGGCTTGCCTAGAGAAGCAAATCCGTGTAGCGAGGGGCTCAGCCTGTTAGTCAAAGCGGACAATATTGTATAATGTGGGTTTGGGTTGTTACAATTGGTATCAGAACTGACTCTCAAAGGATAGAGGCTCCTAGAGCGTTTGTTAATAGGCGGTTGAGAGATTTCGATTGACCCACACGGACACGTAGTCCTGTGGGGGAGGTGAATGTGGTATCCCGACATTGCCGGGTGACTAAGATCTTGTGGTGCTTTATAGTACGAACTTTGTACATTCATTGTATATTGTGTTTTTTTGGGCTTGTCTAGAAAAGTGAAGTCGTGCAGTGAGGGGCTCTGTTCGTTACCCAAAGCAGACAATATTGTAAAAATTTTGGTTCGGATTGTTACATATACGCTGAACATAAACATCACTAATCTCCAAGCAATGGATATTGCTTGACTTTCAAGAAATTAAAAATAAAACTCAATTCATAATTTTTTTTATTATTAAAAAAGCCTTAAAAAGTTTCAAACTATATAACATATAGCTAATTGTGGGACTTTAATTATATAGGCTTGGAGGTTCAATAACTTACACGGGCCTACCATATCCAAACCAAAAAGCTAACTGTTGCGGCTGGCCTATACTTTGCGTCCGCATAACCCTAATTTTTTATGTGAATTTTAACATTATTGTTAAGTGGGTATCATGAATTCATCTGGTTTTGTTTAGTAGCCTCTCCGTTCGGACAGAGGGGTGGTTCTTGTCTAAGCAGAGCTCCTTCCGAATGGAGAAGGCTTTCCCGTTTAGACACTGTGTGATTTTTCCTACGTCAACTTAGATCTGATTTTGGCAATTTCCTTTCTTCTCCTATATATATGAGTGCTATTCTAAGGTTGCGGAAATAAGGAGATTTTGATATTGTGAGAGAGAGGAGCCACTTTGTGAGCCGTCTTTGGTTGTAAAAGGACTTTTGGGTTTGTAAGTGTTTTCACTCTTGTAATCTTCTTTGATTCATAGTTGATAGTTGATTGATCATCGCCTGCCCGTGGACGTAGGTATCTTGTCGAACCACGTAAAATCTTTTGTGTTCTTCGTCTTGTTGTGTTCATTTGTTTTTTGCTCTTCTTTATTGCGTTTGTTACTTTCGTTACATAACAAATTGGTATTAGAGTTTTTGGTTATGGCTATTGCGAAATACAAAGTAGAGAAGTTTTACAGCCAAAATAGTTTTGGCCTTTGGCACATCAAGATGTGCATTTTGTTACGACAATAAGGGTTGACAGAGATTTTGGATGAGACATTGCCATCAACGTTGACCGCAGATCAGAAGACCGAGATGCAAGAAAAGGTGCATAGCGCCATTCAATTATCTCTTGTTGATGGAGTCTTGTGTAAGGTGCAGAAGAAGAATCTGCTTTTGGATTTTAAAAAAAGCTAGAGAAGTTGTACATAAAGAAGTTGTTCACCAACCATTTGTATTTATATATTCTCAATATAAAGGAAGGTATGTCTATTAACGAGCACCTTGATGAATTTAATAAAATTATTATTGACTTGAAGAACATTGATGTTAAGGTTGAAGAAGAAGACCAAGGCCTTAATTGTTTTGTGTTCATTGCCTGATTCATTGGAGACTTTTGTTAATTCCATGTTATATGAAAGGGATACCATTTCTTTGGTAGATGTTAAGGCATTTTTAAAGTCGAAAGAGTTGAGTACTAAGTTGAATGGGAAAGACAATTTATGAAGGGTTGTTTGGCTTTCTCTAATAATAGAGGCCGACCTACTGAGAGGGGCTGTGGTAGTGGTAATGGTAGAGGCTGAGAGGTAGAGGCTAAGGTGGATCTGGAGGTCAATCTCCGTCTAGAACACTCAAGAATGAGATTGAATGTTACTGTTGTTACAAGTTTGGGCACTACAAAACTGAGTGTCCTAAGCTCAAAAAACAAGGAAGTAAGAAGAAGGAGAATTCTGCTAATATCGCTAGGGTTGCAAAAGAAACCATTGAGGTTGCAAATAACATCCTTTCGGTTATCGTTTCAAATAATCGCTCCAAGGAGGAGTGTATTCTTGATTCGAGTAGTTCTTATCATATGACCCCTAATCGAGATTGGTTTATCACCTATGAGGCAATCGATGGTGGTTCAGTCTTAATGGGTAACAACATGGTCTGTAAGACAATTGTGATGGGTACAGTTCAAATTCGGTTGCATGACAGAATCGTAAGGACTTTGACAGATGTTCGACATATACTGGACTTGAAGAAAAATCTGATTTCTTTGGGCAGTTTGGATTCCAACGGTTGCAAGTTTTCTGCGGAAGGTGGAGCTATGAAGGATTGTAAGAGATCCTTGGTTGTGATGAAAGGTAACACGAAGTCAATGGCCTAGCAATACAATTTTTGATTCTGCAGGTGTTTCATCTTCATCTTCAGTTGATCCAGATTCAGATACTACCCGTTTGTAGCATATGTGTTTAGGTCACATGAGCTAAAGGGATATAGCAATTTTGAGCAAACAGGGTTTGCTTTGTGGACAGTCTACGGGAAAGCTTGACTTTTGTGAGTATTGTGTTTCTGAAAACAGAAAAGGGTGAAGTTTAGTACTGTGATTTACAGAACCAAGGATATAGTTGACTACATCCATTCGAATCTTTGGGGTCCTGTAACTACCAATCGCATGGTGATGCTCGATATTTTCTTTTTTCATTGATGAATAGTTAAGGAATGTTTGGTTGTATTTTCTAAAGCACAAAAATGAGGCGTTCGCAACATTCAAGCAGTGGAAAGTCTTGATTGAGAAGTAAGCAACAAAGCAGGTCAAGCAGCTTAGAACAAACAACGTCATAGAATTTTGCGATGGAGAGTTTAATAAGTTCTGTCAGAATGAAGGCACTGTGAGACACAGTACAGACACACCCCAACAAAATAGAGTCGCAAAACGGATGATCATAACACTTATGGAGAGAGCTCGTTGCATGGTGTCAAATGTCGGGTTGTCTAAGGCATTTTGGCCTGAGACCGTCAATACAACTTATTATTTGGTAAACCGCTCTCGTAATATTTCTACTGAAACTAAAACTCCAGATGAAATATGATTTGATACTTCTGTTGATTACAGTGTTGTCTAAGGCGATCGCCTCGTCGCCTAAGCAATTGGGTAAGGCGATTTTCGATGATATGGCCTTAACATGTTCCATGCCAGAAGTCGTCAAAGACGCCATGCTTAGGCGATCGCCTTAAGTAAAGCGAGAGGCGCCCAGGTAATGGCTTTTCTAATTGTAATGTATTTTATTTGTATGTCCTGTATGTTTATAGTGTTTTATACACTTATTTAACAATTCTGTAAGAGGCATGGCAATATAAAAGAACTTAATTGTAGATTAGAAGTATTATTATCTGATCTATTATAGTAATAAAAGTATTATTATCAAATATACAACTAGTCTAATAAACAGTTAAATTGTTTGAGATGTTGCAAAAATTCTAAAGTTTTGGGGAAAGTAACATATAAAAATTTTTAAGTAAGGATTGATATTTCATATTCTATAACGAGCCAATTATCATCATTCTTCCCCAAATCTATGTCCACCTACTATGAAACATCTTTCCTTCATCAACCAAATTGATCACCTATTTGGGAAGTTTTCCCAACATGGATTTGATTTTTTGAGAATTAGTTTAGATGTCTATGGGATTGAACCTATAATGTCTTCCATATTATTAGGACTAACAAATAAAATTTATATAGATAACAAAACTTTGAATATTAATGTAGAAAAAAAAAAACTACTAAAGCTTAAAATGGTTATATCACTTATATACGTCATATGTAACTTTTAGATTGAACTTTTTAGTGTTACTATAATGATAATATATTATTGAACTTAAAATGAAGTAACTTTTAATGTATAATATATATTTTTATTAGTTAACGCCTTGTTTTGCTTAGGCTAGCGCTTTTTTGTCGCCTCACTTTTCGAGCAACGTGAAACCTTAGTGCCTTAAGGGCGCTTTTTGCCTTTAATTACACTGTGTAGTAGGATGTTACTTTTGTGTTTTGTGATAGCCAGAGTACAATACATTTGATCAAAAATCAAATGTATCATGAGAGAACCAAACACAGAGACATTATATATCATTTTCTTTGAGATGTTATGACACAAGGTGACATTATAGTTAAGAAGATTGCCACAATAGAGATTCCAGCATTCCCCTACTCAAGTTTGAACACTATTTGGACTTGATTAACATTTCTCGATGTTGAACCCTTGCGAGCGTGTGGCGTCTAAGGGCGCATTTGGAGGCATATGTGATTCAGTTATTTTGTTCGTATGGTTTGCTTGAATTCAAGCCAAAGTGGAGATCTATTAAGTGGGTGTCAAGAATTCACCCAATTTTTGTTCAGTGGCCTCTGCGTCCGAACGGAGAGGTGGTCCCCGTCCGAATGGAGATGGCTTTGCCGTTCGGATGCTTGTGGTTTTTCTTGCGTTGACTCGGGTCCAATTTTGACAATTTTCTTTCTTCTCCTATATATATGAGTGTTATTCTAGGGTTGCAGGAATAAGGAGATTTTGATCATTGTGAGAGAGAGGAGCCACTTTGTGAGCCGTCTTTGAGTGTAAAGGGGTTTTTGAGTTTGTGAGTGTTTTCACTCTTGTAAGCTCCTTTGATTCATAGTGGATTGATCATTGCCGCCTGTGAATGTTGGCATCTTGCCGAAACATGTAAAGTCTTTTGTGTTCTTTGTCTTGCCATGTTTGTTTTTTTTTGCTCTTCTTTATTTCATTTGTTGCTTCCGTTGCATAACAATTATAATTTTAAAACCAACATATTTGATAGATTCATATATAATAATGGATGTTTTATGATATGCATATTTGTTACGTATTAAAAAAATGATTTGCATATTTGTTATGACAACAATTATTTATTTAATATATGTGCATACGTAACTACAAATGTAACTATTAATATATGTGCATAATAAATACATAGATACCTACACACATATTACCTAATCCTCGTCGTATTTGTTCCTATTCTTTTAGAATGTCATATCGGCATGTCCGTAACATGTTCTATTTTGTATCCCATATCCTCATCCATGCTTCAAAGCATGCAGAGACCTATGCATGAGAATAAAGATGATATTCAAAGTTGAACAAATTAGTTTGGTAGTAGACTTATAAATCATACTATGAAACTCTAGGAGAGTGTGATTGAGAAAAATTAAGACAGGAAATGATGTTTGAAAATTAGCATAGTTCTGTGGCAGTCCATGGAGGGATATTGATCGTCTTTGAAAAGATGGCTTCAGAAAAAGGAAGGATTCAATTAAAAATATCAACGTGACCATGGAGATGAGTGATGGATTTAAACTAGGATGAGAATAATTAAAGGGGAGACAGACAGGTGGTGGGGCAGCTTGGTGGGCAGACAGACAAGTGGGGGCTTGGTGAATGGCCCTTGTAGAGTTTTTGAAGGTGTTGTTGAGTCCACATTGTGGAATGTTAAAGCTAAATTGTCGAGTACCCAATATTTTTGGCTTTCAGGGAGTTCCACCTTGTTTATACATAGTTTTTCTTCTTTTTTCTATTCATTAAGTACATGGGACCACCTCCTTGGTGCCTTTAGTAATATACATGCACTTTACTTATTAAAAAAAAAATAATTATAATAATAACAATATTAACTAAAGGGGAGACGAGTGATTCCAATCACATCAGGCTTACATCAACGATTGGCATTGAGCCTCAATCTTTTTTGTTAGTTATGATTGAACTTACTAGGTATACCTTTTTATGAAAAGGGAAAGTTCTATAAGACGGCTACGAGGCAATGTATGCTTTCTTGTATGATATATTGGGCAGTTAAAGAAACAAGTTTTCATGGGAGATCAATGATAGTACCCAAAAATGTACAGGAGCAGGTCCATGGGTCTCCAAATTCCAAAGGTCGAATTATTTTAAATGGGATGGGTTGCAAATAGCTTTTCCTTTTTCTTAGCTTTCTATAACTAAGGTTTTTGTGGGGATGCTTTGGACATTTTCATGACTAGATCTTGCTGCTATTTTCACTTGATGTGTAGTTTACTTTTTCTTATGTACAACTTGCACAGCCTTTTCTGATGGAAATACATTCATGAATCCATAATAATAAACAGTCTCCTTGTTTGTTGGATGTCTCCCTATTGAAATCTTTGTCTAGACTCCTTTTCTTCTTCTTCTTCTTCTTCTTCTTCCGCATGCAAAGGTATGCTTTATAATGCATTTGGATGAGATAGGCTAAAGACATTATCTCACCTATTGAATTGTTTGTTTCTTGAAAACGTCAGCCAGCAGTGCTTCTCAGAAGCAACAACTCGTCGTCAGGCCGATTTGTTGTCTTCATTCACAACAATCAAAACTGTTATGAATAACTTGTATGACGGCCTAACAGAAGTTCTTCTCTGTCTTCTTAAGAAGACTGATACTCGCGAGAATGTTCTTGAGTATATTGCAGAGGTGATCAACAAAAACTCCTCAAGGGCTCATATACAGGTAAAATTTTCCCAGGCATAGCATTGTTCAAGTTACTGTTACAATATATGACAAATTGCTAAGACTAAGTCGTAGTCAGAAATTTTATTTACCAAATGACATGCTAGTATTATTTCCCTGGTATGTCCTGCCTAAGAATGTTTTTGGTAAAAGCAGACATCATAGTGCCACTGGGACTTAGCCTCTGCTTTTTGTTGCATGAGAATTTATTTTGGAGTAATTCAACACACCTTTTCTACTTTAACCTTTCTTTATATGTAAATTTTCTCACAGGTTGATCCACTATCTTGTGCAAGTTCAGGCATGTTTGTCAATCTCAGTGCTGTTATGCTTCGGCTCAGCGAGCCATTTTTAGATGCAAATTTAACAAAAAGGGGCAAAATTGATCCCAAATATGTATTTTACAGTACCCGTTTGGATTTAAGGTGAGAGTCTTCTATTCGGAGGACATCTATTAGATTTTCTTTCCCTGTAGTTTTTGTGATATTTTCTAATTGTCCTGAATATTGGTCATGAACCTATACTAGAGACTTGACGGCTCTTCATGCATCATCGGAAGAAGTTGCTGAATGGTTGAATAAAGATCATCCTGGGAGGGCTGACGGCTCTAGACAAAATAGTGATGGAGAAAATCGGATGATACAATCTCATGAAGCTACCAGTTCTGGCAATTATGCTGGTGGACCTTCTCCACTCCAAAGTAACAAGCCAATGTCAACTTGTAGCGAAAAAACTAAATACCCATTTATTTGTGAATGTTTCTTTATGACTGCAAGGGTGCTCAATTTGGGGCTGTTAAAAGCATTTTCTGACTTTAAGCATCTAGTTCAGGTAATGCACATGCTTTATCATTGCTGACGGAAAAGATCATATTAGTATTTTGTAATGCCTTATTTATTGATTTCAATAATTTTAAGCTATTCACTTTATTTTGTTCCTTGGAACTGAGATTTCTTTTAATAGGTTAAGATTATTTGATTCACTGATGATGTTTATTTCTTTAAACAAACTCTATCCAGGACATTTCAAGATGTGAAGATACTCTTTCCACTTTGAAAGCCATGCAGGGGCAAGCACCTTCTCCACAACTGGATCTGGATATAGCTCGCCTTGAGAAAGAAATTGAGCTATATTCACAGGAAAAGTTATGTTATGAAGCACAGATACTGAGGGTACGTCAGTGCTCTCCCCCCCCCCCCCCCCCCCCCCAATCTTCCTTCCTTCTTCCCCTCTTCATTCCCATCTATGTGTGGGCTTCTGTATTTGTGTTGTGTTGGTGCTGTTTAAGATTTTATTGTTTTCCATTTTTACACTTTGAGCTTATTTGTTTGAGTGCATTTGACATTCTCACCCACTCAACTCGTGGCCTTTCATGGCTCACATAAGTACATTATCTACCATTTGATAACAATGTTATTAAATTGGTCTGGTATTCAACTCTTAGCATGCATGACTCGGGGAAATCAGGGAGAAATTGGCAATTTAGTTAAGCATGCAAGTTGGCATTAACAAGTTATCCATATGACTGTGAACCATGTTCAAGGTCCGCTGTGATTTTGGGGTTTTCACCAAGGGCATAGCTGGGTTAATGGGAATTGTGCGAGGAAGAAGAGTAAGAGTACTTGATGCAATTAATTCAAATACATTTGAGCTATTTAGTGGATTTTGTTTAACCAAAGTTTTGGAAGGATCAGATTGTAGTGGATGGCTTGATTCGAGTATGTGCAGTGGACAGAGTTTGTCCAATTCCTACTGCCTTTTCCAGATGGGTTTAAGGCTTTTGATCCTTAATAGCGTTAGTGGGCAGTTCTGTTCTGTTGGTGGAAAACTTACCCAGGGATCAAGAGATAAAAATATCTGATTATTTGCCCTGGTCAGAAATGGAGGCTGAAAATTTTGGATTGCTGGGGATGAAAGATGTTGGTAATTTTATTTCTGAATCAGTGGCATCTTTATCAAAAGTGGAATTTTTAGAGGAAGCATTGAAAACTTAAGCAATCTGGGTTCTTCCTGGTAAAGAAGAATGAATTGATTATATTTCATCCCTGGTCATCTGTAAAATGGAAAAGGGGGAAGTCAGCCCTTTGCGATAATAACCAGAGTGATCTTTTGAATTTAAAGGTTATTTTTTCGTCGTGATGGTAGTCCTTGAGGGGCAAGATGAGAGATTGTTTGGTCATGTCTAGTGACCAAACGTCACATTATTTGGTCTCATGCAGTATTAGAGTTGGTTAAGATGGTATCATCATGTGATGAAGGTCAGTGACCTGATGAGTAAGGTGGCATGATTTGGTTTACATTGAAGGTGCTACAAGGAGATGACAAAGGCCAAAAGAATATTTGTTCAGAGTTTGAGTAGAACACATGGTAGTCCATACGAGTCAATAGAATATATATATCTATATATATATATGGCTGTAATGGATCTGGGTAATGAAAAAGAATTTGTGTCGCCAATTGTTGACCCCAACTAATTGGGATAAAGCTTTGTTGAATTATGTTGGAACATCTCTTTACTAGTTATTAGTAGAACATTCTTCACACCTGACTTATGCAGTAATAATGCAATATATGTTCTTAACTCTAAACTACTCTACAGACCTTAATCCTGATTATTTGAGGTCCGGTACATGGATCCTCTCATCACCAGTTGGCGCTTTATGAAGCTATACGTACTCATATGCCTTTTTATTTAGGGTGTTTATTTTGATTATCTGATAATTTTTTGTTTATTAATGGATTTTTTTTGTTGATGCATGTAGCCCTCTGCATATATTTGTACCCCATGAAGTATTCTAGTTATTAGGGAAGATGGCTTTGGTAGTATATAAAAGTATAAGTTGGTACTGTGTTTTAACATCTCTTGATGTGTTATGTTAGATCAAAGGGTGTATTTATTTTATTTTCTTTCACAACTTTGTAAAAAATAAAGATGGAAAAATCGAATATTCCTTAATACGGTGTTTATATCCCATGTTAGGGAAATTTAATGCCTCTATCAAAGAAAGTTGGTTTATTTTCTCATTTGATAGTGTTAACTTATGTACTGCCACTGCCTATGGGGACTGAAACCCACCTCCCAAAATTCCTCCCTACCCATTGACATACCAATGGAAACAGTTTGCGGAGATAAACTTTATTGACCTGTCTTCATGCTGTTACTGACATAATTAATTTAATTCTTTATGTATAGAATGGAGGACTTCTTCAGCAAGCACTGTCTTTCTACCAGTTAATGGTGGTTTGGTTGGTTGACCTGGTAGGTGGTTTTAAAATGCCTCTGCCGTCGACTTGCCCAATGGAATTTGCATGCATGCCAGAGCATTTCGTGGAAGATGCCATGGAATTGCTTATTTTTGCTTCTCGGATTCCTAAGGCTTTGGATGGAGTTGTCTTGGTGGGCTACATGCTAAAGCTTTATCCTGAATTCATATACATACTTATTCTTAATAAGCTCTTGGAGATATGTAATTTCATTCTTGCATGACAGGATGATTTCATGAACTTCATCATCATGTTCATGGCGAGCCCAAACTTTGTCAGGAATCCCTATCTAAGAGCAAAGATGGTCGAAGTCCTAAACTGCTGGATGCCTCGTAGAAGGTGATTCATGCCTTCCATTTCAAAGAAATAGAAGGGCTATCTTATTTTGAAACTTCTAATATTTTTTCTGGGCTGAATATTTGGGTATTAAGACTGTCCTATTTTGTAACTTTTTTTTTAATAATATTTGGGTATTCACTTCTTCTATCAAATTTGTGTTGCAGTGGCTCATCCATTACAACTGCTCTTTTTGAAGGGCACCAACTGTCTCTTGAGTATCTTGTGAGGAACCTTTTGAAGCTTTATGTTGACATTGAGTTCACAGGTTCTCACACTCAGGTGATTATCACAGCTTCTCTCCTCTCTCTTTTTTTTCCTACAACTTTATCACTATAATTTCCTTATTCATCTTGGATGCTCTTCTTTTCATCTAATAATTATCTTTGAATCTTCTTCATATGCCATGAAATCTTGGCCCTTTTCTATCAGGTCTGACAACATTGCTATATTTATTCTTCTGTTGTCTTCTCGATCCCTGGGGATCATTCCGGTCTGTTATTTCATAACTTAGGGAGGGCATTTGGACCAATATTTATAGACCAGTTCATGTATTGAATGTCTTGTTGTTCCATAACCAAGTTACTAGGTTTAAATGGCTTTGGTTGCTTTTCAGATTGATTGCAAGGATATACCGGCTAGGTTTTAGTGTTCTGAGACCATTTGTTATATTAATGTTTCTGGCAATCTATGATCCAAATTATTAACTTTTTGACTCCATTCGATTCAGTCTTTTCCACTTTCTTTATAATATTCACTTGTTCATGAATTGTCTCCAACAATCAATTTTTTTTTCCCATTTTCCATTGTTGACTTTAAGAATGGGAAGCTTTCAATTCATTGCTTTTTTAATTGGTCTGCCTGTTTATATCTTGTGCAGTTCTATGACAAGTTTAACATCCGCCATAATATTGCCGAACTTCTAGAATACCTATGGCAGGTTCCTAGTCACCGCAACGCATGGAGACAGGTCATACTCGCGCTCTGTTTGTGTTGAAACTTCTACTACTTGCCTTTTGAATTTGGAGCTTAGATGAACTTCTGCCCCTCTGAGTTCTATATTCTATTTCAGATTGCTAAGGAAGAGGAGAAGGGTGTCTATTTGAACTTCTTAAACTTCCTGATTAATGATAGCATTTATCTTCTTGATGAAAGTCTCAACAAAATTCTTGAACTCAAAGAGCTGGAAGCCGAGATGTCTAATACTGTGGAATGGGAGCAAAGACCAGCTCAAGAGAGGCAGGAGAGAACCCGACTATTCCACTCCCAAGAGAATGTCAGTTTTTATTTAATTTCTAAATTGTGTTTTATTGCTTAATTTAAAATGCCTATTCAAATGAATATTCCTTGGTGTTTATAGATCATTCGGATTGATATGAAGTTGGCAAATGAAGATGTGAGTATGCTTGCATTTACGTCGGAGCAGATAACAGTTCCTTTCCTACTTCCAGAGATGGTAATGTATCTTCTATAATCTGTATTCAGAATATAAGGGACATCTAGTTGGTTAGCTGAAGCTTCCATTGAATCTCAACAAGTTTTGCCCTGTTACATTTCTTCTCAATCATGGTTGGATGTTTCTCTCTTCTTCCAGGTGGAAAGAGTGGCCAGCATGCTCAATTACTTTTTGTTACAACTAGTGGGCCCCCAAAGGAAATCTCTTACCTTAAAAGACCCTGAAAAATACGAGTTCCGTCCAAAAGAGTTGCTTAAGCAGGTTGGCATCAAAAACTTTCTTATTTTCCATGTTTATGAACAATATGTCTGTTTATTTGGTGAACAAGTTAACAGTGGAAGCTAAGCAGCTGAGAGGTTCCACTTAGTGGATTTATCCGTTCATAATCAATTGTCACTGGAATAATTGGCTATTCTTCCCAGTCAGGTGTGAGAATTGGTTGGGTTCAGGTTAGGCTGTATTAGTCTGTGAACTAAAATTACATGCAGGTAATGAGGTGTTAAGAGAACCTTGTCAAATTTGGTCGTTGGTAGAAGGACAGGAGGCTCCCACCACTGAGAGGTTTGGGGAGGGTTAGATAAACGCAACCTTACTCCTGCAAGTGGAAAGGTTGTTTTCGCGACTCAAATCCATGACCTCCAAGTTACAATGTTGCAACGTTACTATTGCACCAAGGCTGTCCTCAAATTTGGTGGGCGGTGGAGTTCATAATTAATTATGAGTAGGTGTCTAGTATTATTGCCTCAGTTTGACGTGGACCTTGATTGAGGGTGTGTTGAACCAAGTGCATAGCAGCATTTTTTGTTAAACATGTTCCACTTCCATACCACGTGTCTTGTGGATGTATCATGGGCTAAAGGTAAGTGCACTTGATGGGCCTTGATTGTTCTCAACCCTGACGAATCACATCTGCCTTTCTGTAGGGGATGTTACAGCATTTTAACTAGCTATTGGCAAGGGTAGTCAAAATGCTTTCATGTTTTCATGATACTATGTTTTTTGCTATTGATCGGTCCACTCCCATGCTTGCAATATATTATATTTATACATATGATGCAATTGCAGTTTAGACCAAAATATAAACTGATTATCTTGTTTGATTTGAAGATTGTCAACATATATGTAAATCTGGCGAGGGGTGATACGGAAAATATTTTCCCATCTGCCATCACAAAGGATGGTCGATCATACAATGAGCAGGTATTCGGTTGACGAAAAACTATTATAAACTGCTCTTTACATTACTCCTTAATTTTTATTTATGTGATAAGAGAATGTTACAGGATTCTCATTCTCTCCTGAGTGCATAATTGATTGAGTGTTATCTGATGGTTTGAATCTACCCCAGGTGTTTAGTGCTGCAGTGGTTCTCCTTCGGAGAATCGGTGAAGATGGAAGGATTATACAGGAATTCATTAAGCTTGGTGCAAAAGTCAAAGTTGCTGCTTCTGAGGCCATGGATGCTGAAGCTGCTCTTGGAGAGATACCGGATGAGTTCCTTGATCCAATTCAGGTATGTTTCAGGTCTTTTTGTATTTTAGTTTGGAGCCTTTCTTATTACAGTTTGATACCTAATCATGATACCATAGTGTATGAGCATAATGATAATTTGAGATGCAACCGCTGAAGTGTTTCTTCCTCATGTTATGTTCTTACCGTGTATGAAATGGTAACATGCAGTACACTTTAATGAAGGATCCGGTTATTTTACCTTCTTCAAGAATGACAGTGGACCGCCATGTCATTCAGAGGCATCTTCTAAGCGATAATGTACATCTTTTGTCCTACTTTTAACTCAATTTGATCATTAGAAGTCAGTTCTTAACTCCGCTAATACCATGAATTACAGAGTGATCCATTCAATCGTTCCCATCTTACACCGGACATGTTGATACCCGACACAGAGCTGAAAGCAAAAATTGAAGAGTTCATCAGATCACAAGAATTGAAGAAACGCGGTGAAAGCCTGAGCATTCAAAGTGCCAAGGATACGATACAAACTACAACCGATGGAATGACTTTGATTGATTAGGAAAGAATTGTACAAGTCCTAGGTTTTTTGTAAATGTGAATTGGATTTTGTATTTTGCAATCAGTGGAATAGATTCCCTTATGCCATTACACCGAAAGTGGATTGTAAGTGTTGGATTAATTATCTTATCAATTTATATGCAGGGATAGTTAAACCTTATTGGCAGATTTTTTGGCCTCTTATGTCTCAAAAACTTGCCATCAGGGGAGCTCTGCATATTTTGTAGGAGAGATTGAAATTTACAGAGTTTTTGGCATGGTTTTTGCACTAGTGGTAGCCATACTCTTATAATAATAATAATAATAAAAAAGGGCTCAAAAAGCCCATATTGTCTCTGTAGCAAAAGAGTCGGTCTTGTAGCGATTCGAATCAAAGTCGTGTGTATCTTTCTTAAATGAATTTTTTCATCTTTAATCAAACTGCAGTTAATAAGTCTAGAGTTGTTTGTATGTAAGAGATGAATCTTTTTATCTCTAATCAAATTGCCAGTTTGATGAATGTCAAACGTGAAATTGTTTAATGGATATCGTAACAAAAGCAGAAACTGGAGTTTCCACTACGGTTCAATCGAAGATGTCTAATATTTGTGTTCAGTTCTAACTTCAAACTGCCTCAAGCACAAGGACACAATGCACAGTTATAAATAACCTACGATGTGCCTTGGGCCTCTGCAATCAGCTTAAATCTTGTTTCGAACTACTTCATTTAACCAAAATCACAAGCTGCACATGCCAGAGTTTTTGGAAGCTCAAAATAGCTCCGATGCAAAATTACAGGCCGCACCGACAATTTCGGCTCTCCAAACCATTTCGCCCAAACACCCGCTTCCTATTTGCTAGTTTCCTCACAATTAATTTTAAATCATTATGTCTTACATACAGTAATATCTTTTATTTAAAAATCAATCCTCGTATACAATGTGATATACCACTATGTGACACACCAACCACTGCATGACACGTGCAACCGCAAAATCGGTTCATGACCCATAATAGAGCTCAGGCTCGGCCATATAACTTGTGTTCGGTCGCCCAACTCGGGCTCGGCCACATAACTTGTGCTCGGTCGCTTAGTTCATGTTCGGCCTTATAATCTGTGCTCGGCCATTTAGTACATGCTCGGTCATACATCTCATCCTCAGTCAGTCAAGGGCATAACCTACATGGGCCGAGCTCACAATATCAAAGCAAGACAGTTCTCCCATAAAGACTAACTTGTATAGATGCAAGCTTGCAATACAACACATCAATGATCAGACCTAATCATCGCTTCAGTAAGCACCAAGTAGGAAATAAGGAAGCTATCTCCAACAAGGAAACTGCCACACTAAGTTACCATATTCAAAAAGGTAACTGATATCTCCAGAGATCCAATCCCTATATTCATGGCTCCAAATACTAATCAACTTAGGAGAGATATTGCCTATAAATCCAACCCCTAAAGGTACGCTTTAGGTTCATGCTCATTATTTTGGCTTTCATTACGAGTCTTTCAATTCAATTTATTGACTTAAGCATCGGAGCGGCTACCGCCGGAGCCAACCCGGTGGTCCTCTGATCTTCTGTTTCGAGTGTTTCGCAGGGAGCCGAGCTTGGATTTCACGTGGGCCAAAAAGTGCAGCATCACAATGCTTATAAAAGCATATAATTATAGTGTGTGGAAATATTGTAAGAAATATGATGAGAAATTCTTGCATGGACAAACGTCTGATTTTTAGAAGATAAAAAAATAACACCCTATTTATATAGCAAGATGTTATTTCTGGAATTCATGAATCGAGTCAATGAATCTGATTCATACAAAAACTTCTCAAATATGAGACTCTCGTCCCTACCCTTAAGCACAGCATTCACACACAATTCAAAAATAATAATGATACATGCCCTACCTTCTTAACTCACATTCACAATCTGTTTTAATGTGACGATGCCACCTCAACAATCACATTGATAAATATTTTTTTTAATTTGAAAAAAAAAAAAAGGCCTCATGCACACTTAGAACTTTTCTTCTTTTATTATTTAAATTGTTAATGTGATAAATGCCACATTAGATGTCATATTAGGTAGACTGTAAAAGTAGGTTAAGAAAGTGGCACCTTTATTATTTTATTACCAATTTGTTTTAAAGTGATTTAGTAACAAAATGGAAGAACCGATTCAGATTTGAGCATTCAAATCTAAATGCAGTCGTGAAGACTTTTTCTCCTCTTTGATAGATCGTACGACTCATTTTCCTACAACCAAGTTACCAACTACATGTGTAATATACAAATGACAATCCTAAGAACTCAAATGTCTCCTACTATTTCATATGCATGTACCGTGTCATCCGCAGAACTGTACGTGCAAGCTAGCTACCCTGCTACCACCGCCCACAATGTCGAACACTGCAGATTTCCAAACTCCGCCACCGCATATAGCTCTCTTCCCAAGTGCCGGCATGGGTCATCTGACCCCATTCCTTCGACTCGCCGCCATGTTAGCTTCGTGTAACTGTACTATCACCATTATCACCGTCAAGCCCACCGTGTCCGTTGCAGAGTCCACTCACATTTCTGGCTTCTTCTCCACCCAGCCACGTATCAATCATCTCGAGCTTCAAATTCTTCCATTTACACCTTCTAATCCCACCACCGACGACCCTTTCATTACTCAGTTTGAAGCCATCAGTTGCTCCTCCGTCCCCTCCTATAATCTTCATCACCACCTCTCTCTGCCATCTTCTCCGACCTTACTGTCGCGAGCAGTGTTAGTCTGATTGCTGACAATCTTTGCTTACCCAACTACATTGTCTCCACCACCTCTGCTAGATTCTTCTCTCTCATGGCGTACATTCCATTCTTTTTATCTGAAAACTCTGATAAATTTTGTAGCAGCGACAATAGCATTGAGCTGCCCGGTTTATCGCCATTGCCAATATCCAGTATTCCTCTGCCGCTCTTTAACCCAAATCATCTCTTCACAAGCCTGTTAGCATCAAATGCTCGCTCTCTTTCGAAAGCAAAAGGGGTTTTATTGAACACTTACTGACTTGTTGGAACAAGAAATAATCACTACACTCAATGGTAGAAAAGTTTTAGGTTTAGGGCAGTAAACGAGTCGAACTATTCGAGTTTGATTAGATTTAAGGTTCATTGACTTGCAAAATTAACAAGTCGAACATATTTTGAGACTTATAAATTTATTAAGCTCATTTCTATCTCAATTTATTAAGTTAAAAGTAATATAATACTATATAAAAAATCAAGTTACTTAAGTTTTAGCTTGATTAAAGACTCATTCAAGACTGATTAGAAAAATTAACGAGTTAAATTTAAACACAATTTAAAACTAATGTATTTTAATAAGTTAAGCTTGAACAACCCCCGGCCCGGCTTAGTTTGACTCATTTGCAGCCTATCCCAGCTATTCTCCCAATTGGGCCATTGGAACCTTACGAGCTCAAAGGGGGCTATCATCTTCCATGGCTGGATGATCAAGCTACCGAGTCTGTAGTGTATATTAGCTTTGGAAGCAGAACAGCCCTGTCTAAGGATCAAATAAGATAACTTGGGAATGGGTTAGAAAGAAGTGGATGTGCATTCTTGTGGGTATTAAAAAGGCAAGAAAGTGGACAAAGACAACGGCGAAAAGCTACAAGACTTGCTAACCATTCATTCCTGGAAAGAACAAAGAAGAAGGGAAGAGTAATGAAAGGATGGGTGAGCCAGGAGGAGATTCTTACGCATCCCGCCATTGGAGGGTTTGTTAGCCACTATGGATGGAACTCAGTGAAAGAAGCAGCTCAACAAGGGGTGCCCGCAACACGGGAACCAGAAGATAAATGCAGAGGTGGTGGAGAAGGGGGGATTGGGAATACGGGTAAGGCATTGGGGTTGGGGTGGGGGGAGGGTGGTGAAGGGGGAAGATATTGGGGAGAAGGTTAGAGAGATGATGGAAAATGAGAGCTTGAGGCAAAAGGCTAGGAAGGTTGGGGAAGAAGCTAGGAAGGCTGGTGAGGCTGTTTGAACTTCGGAGAATGTGCTGATGGAAGTAAACGAAATGGTGAAGCCTAAAGATGGGGAAGTAACATAATCTGTTGTTATGTAGTTTCTTAATTTCCACGCATTTCAACTTGATTTGATATGATTCTGTTTTAGCGGTGTAAATGAGTCGAGTTAAGTAATAGATTGTTCAAACTTGGCTTGCTAAATAAACGAGTTTCAAATTATGTTTAAGCTCAACTCGTTAGTTTCTTGAACTAATCTCGAATAAATTTCTAATTGAGCTGATCACGAGCCAAATTTGACGAATAGTTTGATTTTTTATATAATATTAAATCACTTATTGACTTATCGAGTCGAACTCGAATTGAGCATAATAAATTAATGAATTTCAAAATATATTCAAGTTTAATTTGTTTATCTCGCAAACTGATCTCGAACAGCCTCTAACCAAGCCGAGCTTTACACCCAGATGCAACTGGTCACTCCCAAACCATGAAGGAAGCAAGTCTTCTCCATCATCTGAACAAGAATCATCCGGATTGATATAGAGAACAGTTAAAAGAATAGTGTGAATAAAATGTCAAGAATCTTATACAAATTGAAGCATGATGCCAATGCCAATTCACTTAAATGGCCATGAAAGAGTGATATATACAAATGTCCATAGCTCACAAATACCGTACATATGTTCACCTGCGCCTGACTTCGATTCATTTTTGTTATGAAATGGTCCTTGCCATATCTGCAGACATCAGTTCTCCAGACATTTTTTGAGGTTGATCTTGATGATCATCATCTTCCTGTTAATTATCGCCATTCAATCCCTGTTGATCTCTACCGCAAACAAAACAACAAACATAAAAATCTACAAACAATATGATATTAAAATTTATGAGATGTACAGAATGATAATGATAATAATAATAATAATAATAATAATAATGGTGGAAGAAGGAATAGGTAAAACTAAGGAAGCCATCAGAGAAAGTGAAACATTCAGGAGGAGGACAATCTTTAGATTATATAATTCAACATTTAGATTTAAATAAGAAAGATAATCCACCATGGAAAAAGTATTTGCAGGGAGAAGATCTTTCATGGGGCCTCTTAATCAAATACAATATCTTTATATATGATTGCAAATGCTAAATTTGATTCCTTCAATAATTCAACAAACTAACAAACAAGAACACATAATGTGGCCAGGAACAGAAGTGAGCAAACATAAGACCAAGTTCGAAGTTGGAAAGTTCACTCTCCATCATTTTTGCATACTCAAGATACAGATGATGCCAAACACCAGTAGCATCAAAGCAGAATCACCTCACATAGTGTTCTTCCCAAGCCCCGGCATGGGTCATTTAACACCCTTTCTCCGACTTGCAGCCATGCTAGCTTCTCGTAACTGTAGTATTACCCTCATCGCCACACAAACAACAGTTTGTCCCGCAGATTTCTCCGAAATCTCTAGCTTCTTCTCCAGCCACCCAGAAATCAAGCGCCTTGAATTCCAAATCAATCAACGTAACACCTCCAATTCCACCACTGATGATCCTTTCATTAACCAATTTGAAATCATTAATTGCTCAGTTCAGCTCCTTCCTCCTCTCCTGTCTTCTTTACCTCAGCCAGTCTCTGCTATCTTTTCTGATTTTGTTGTAGCTGCTAGCCTCACTCAAATAGCAGCTGACCTAGGTATTCCCCATTACATCGTCTCCACCACCTCTGCTCGATGTTATTCCACCATTGCCTACCTTCCTGTACTGATGTCTGAAACCCCTGCTAAATTTAGTGGCAGTTCTAGGGATATTGAGATCCCTGGTCTAGCCCCACTGCCAAAATCAATAATTCCTCCCTCATGGCTAGATGATTTACCATCTAATCATCTATTAACAGCCTACTTAATACCAAATGCTCGATCTCTCCCAAAAGTAAAAGGTATCTTATTGAACTCCTTTAACTGGTTTGAACCAGAAACAATTGCTGCCCTCATGGATGGCAGAGTTTTAAGTAATCTCCCCCCTGTTTTCCCAGTTGGTCCATTACAACCTTACAAGCTCAAGAATGGCCATCATATTCCATGGCTAGATGACCAACCTGCAGAATCCGTAGTGTATGTCAGCTTTGGAAGCAGAACAGCCATGTCGAATGATCAAATAAGAGAAATAGGAATCGGGTTGGAGCAAAGTGGTTTTGCATTCTTGTGGGTATTAAAATCCAGCAAAGTGGATGAAAATGAAACCAGAGAGCTTCAGGAGTTGCTAGGTGATTCATTCCTTGAAAGTACAAAGAAAAAGGGGATGGTAGTGAGGGGATTGGTGAATCAAGAGGCAATTTTGGCACATTCTGCCATTGGAGGTTTTGTCAACCACTGCGAATGGGACTCAGTGATGGAAGCAGCTAGGCAAGGGGTGCCGATGTTAGCATGGCCGCAACACGGGGACCAAAAGATGAGCTCAGAGGTGATAGAGAATGCTGGCTTGGGGATGTGGGCAAAAGATTGGGGTTGGGGTGGGGAAAGCTTGGTGAAGGGGAAAGAGATTGGGGAGAGGGTGAGGGAATTGATGGGGAATGGCATCTTGAGAGTTAAGGCTAAGAAGGTTGGGGAAGAGGCTAGGAAGGCTTATGAATTTGGTGGGAGCTCTGAGAAGGTGTTGATGGGAATCACTGAAATGTTAAAGCAGAAAGATAGTCACTAGCTACTAGAGAATCTAGTGATTGTAATTGAAAATAATTGATGTACTGAAGCTGAAAGATGGGAACTGGCTGCAACTGTTGCTCTTTCCTCTTTTCTTTTATCAATTCTACTTCTTCTTTTTTTTTTTTTGGACTATGAATTGGTAATCGGGTGCCTTTGTGAATTATGGGTTCATGAAACAACCCTAAATTGGAATTCAAGGATGCCCTCTATGTCAATGCAAATAAGTTGGAACAAAAGGGAAATATATACTGTACATATCTTGCAGAAAAATCATTTTCACAAAACAAATTACGACCACGACATAATCAAGGAAGAGCTAACTGGTTGTGTGCATAATAAGAAATATGGAGAAATGCTGCATGTCTATTCCCTCAAGCATTTCATTTTGAAATGCTAAACTGACCTAGTTGGTTGTCCTTTCCAGTAACACTGTCCATAATCCTATCTGACCAGAAAAGCATGCAGATTCAATGTATCCAACTTCATGGAAGGATGTTCATCATCAATTGCCATACTTGACTGAGGAATCTGCATATTTTTGCACTGCGCTTCTTCCATTACCAACTAACAGTAATCATCTATCCTATCTCGCCAAACTACACCTGAAAATGGTGGGACCTGAAATCCGTTACTCTCCTTCCCAGCTCTGGCACGGGTCATCTAACACCCTTTCTGAGATTTGATTTTTGAATTGTGACCCACAATGTCCAAGTCACCTTCATCACTTCTCATTCGACAATCTTATTTGCCAGAGTCACAAATACTGTCCCCCTTCTTTTCCGGTTTCCCTCAAATTACTCCAAAGCAATTTCATCTCTTCCCATTTAACAAGGCTTCAATTAATTCAGAAGACCCTTTCCATGTCCAGTACAAAAGCATTTGCTGCTCTTCTCACCTCTTAACCTTCCTAACCCTCACCTTATCTGCCAAATTCTCAACACCTTTTGTATCCTTCCACCCCATACATGGCTTAAAAGCTAGAAGAGATTCTGATGATATGAAGGATGTTTGTTAAAATTACAAGCCAATAATCCATATCCCCCATACCCAAATCATGGATTCCTCCACCTTTACTATTAAACACAGATAATCTCCTACAAGTCCATATCATAGAAAATGAAAAGAAAATGATACAATCTTGTGGAATTGAGTGAGGTAGTGGCTGATCATCAGTGACAACCATAGGACCATTTGCACCATGTAATTTTGAGGGGAACCAACCATTAGCATGGCCCGAGGATCAAATTGTAAGGTTAGTGATTTGACTAAAAAAAACCTTTTAAGGTCAGTGTTATACGTTAGCTTAGGGAGCAAATCAGAGAGTTAGGTGATGGATTGTTGGGGAGTGTAGGTTTTTGGGGTTGGTAAAGGAAAAGAAAGTCAATCGAAAAGATGAAGGGGAATTGAGTGAGGTGGTGGCTAATAGGTTCATGGCGTAGTCAAGGAAAAGGCTTGGTGGTGAAAAATTGGGAGATATTGGGTCACCCAACGGTTGGTGGGTTTGAGTCATTGTGGGTAGAACATAGTGATTGGATTTAGGGTGTCACATTGGTTTTTTTTTTTTGGGGGGGGGGGGGGGGGGGGGGTGGTTATGTGTGATTGTGAGTTACCATAGCCCCAACATACAGACCAGTAGATAAATGCATGTGGTGGAAAGGGCTGGGCTGGGGATGTGGGTGAAGAGTCAGGGGTGGGGTGGAAGGGAGATAACTGGTGAAAAGGGGAGGAGATAGGGGAAAAGGTTAGGAAGATACAGAACAAGGACTTGACGAGGGCTGGAGTTTTGAAGAAGGAACCTTATCCTTCAAAGGATAGGGGACTTCAGTGGGCTGGCCCTCCTGCAAATTGTGTTCCATAAATTTCCCCCAGGAGGGGCGGGGAGGGAATTTTGGGTTGCTAAGCAATCCACAGTGTTCACATTTTTAAGAATGGTTGCTGGAACTCACTGAGAAGTCGAAGAAGTCCCGAGTAGTATAGAACTTCTTTCTCCCTTGTTATTTTGTTCTTTGAGTGTCTCCGTGAGCATTACAGAACTAGAATATGTTCAAAATTGGTGACCATGTCACATTTTTGCTGAAAAGAAAAGGTTTTTAAGGAGAATAGGTTCTGAGAAAAACTCAATATATAGGTTTCAGTAATTAATTCTTTGTGCATCTAAAGATGCACTAGTGAGGACTCAAAAATGCAAGAAAGTTGTGGGAATCATGAAAGATCCTCAAAACCAGATCAGACGAAGATCAAGCAACGAACTCATTAAAGGTACAACTAACCAGATAATACAAAAACACAAAACTAGCAACAGATAGAACTCTTCATGTATTTGATGCAACCGCTGGATGGAAAAAGTTCAAAGCTTTCTTTTATTAGTGCAACAAATGACTATACCACTTAGGCAGAGAGAGCACTCTTTGAAATGAAATCAAAAGAGATCCCATTCTCTTGGAGTCGTTCTTGGAGATCTGTTGAGCCAAATACAATCCCGGGTGGAAAAACACCTCCCTTTGGCAGGTTGTTACGTTGACTCAGTAGAATAAGAGCACACTGAAGTAGAATTATTGGAGTGGTCAGATAACCAATTGCAGGTCCCATTACTCTTGTTATTATTTCCATATCGGGTTTCATGTTCCCCTGTGAGACAAGACTGCAGTCACTAAATCCATGTCCGACAAACCACATCTTAAAGGAAGCACTTATCACCTCATCCTCGGTGGGACCGTTCTTCCTGAACCGCCCAAGGCTGAAGACTGAGGGAAATTTTAAGAGAAGCCACCTCCCAAAAGCAATTTTACCCAACAGTGATGAATTGAAAGATACCCAACAAAGACTTGGATCCTATCTTTACCCCAAAGTGAGCCGGCTTCACTGATGACCAGAAAGACTCCCTTTTCTCAATCTGTTCAGCACTCTCATTAGCACCGAGAAGACCACAGGGATTTTCTGTCAGAGTTGCAAGTGTTCTTCGGACAACAACAGCATCTGCTGATGGTATCTTTACAGCCCAAAGACCAATCTTCTCCTGATGTTCTATCAATACTCCTTTGGGAGGTGGGGGGCCAGGAATCTGCAAATAAAGGGGCAAATTTAATATCAGCAAATACAGCCCCCAATTTATTAAGCTGATTCAGAAGTTGTCATTATTATTATTACTACTATTACTACTTAAAAAATGAACAGTCCGAGTGCATCAGGCTCCACCACTGCAACGTCTGAGGAGGGTTAAGTGTTGTTTTTGCGACTCAAACCGGTAATTTTTAGGTTACAATAGAGCAATCTTTCCGTTGCGAAAAGGCACACCCTCACTACTACTATATCTGAAAAATAATATAAGAGAAAAAATATGAAAATATGTTTTCTCCTAACAGTGCAATGGACACATTACACATCTCACTGAGAATGATGATACCACATCCAATTTGAAGTTTATTGGGAAAATCTCTCTCATCATTTCTAACCAAGAAATCAAAATTATTTCTAGCATCCACTTTAAAGGGTATAAATGACATTTAAGCAGTTCCATCCATTCCGTTTACCGACAAACTCTGACACGAGTACTGAATGTAATTTCTCAAACTTGAGAGATCTAGTTGTATTTTCACCAAATCTCAGAGATGGTCAGTGTAATTTACCCACAAAAAAAAATTTTCAAATTATGTTACCCAAGAAAAGAAAATAAACTTCTAATGTTCCTTAGGTTTTCAAGTATGACAAACTTAACTCAAGAAAGCCACATATCTGTATTTAGTCTCAATTTATTGGACCACCTAATTTTCACAAGCCTTGAACAAACAGAGCCAGACAGAGTATGAAGCAAATCGTACAAAGTAAAGGCAGAAAATGCATAGTAAGATAAGAAAAGATACCAAAATTAAGGCCAAGAGAAGTTGATCGTGGTCTTTCTAGACCAAGTGAAACATTCTCTAACATGATATTCCTCAAGTTGTTAAGAACACCACAAATACTCTCTGGATAAAGAATAGTTTGAGCAAACCACACATAAAGTTAATATATGTGGTTACTAAAATTTAAATTTGAGTCAATCTGTTTTTACTCAAACTAAAACCAACTCTATCATAGACTCAAATTTATAACTGGAACTTAACTCAGTAAAACCATTGGAAAGCATGAAACACAAAACCAGCTTTTACTCAAATTTCATCACGGGAGATGACAACAACATTTCATATTAAAGCCTACTATTTAAACTTTATGCATATGTTATATTCCCGTGTAATATATATGTGTATATGCCCCAGGACACACAAAGAGACGGGATGGTAAATACATAAAAGAAAGAAATCTTCTTACCACAGGCCGAGCTCTTCTGGGTCTTGACCGCCTCAATTCCTGCAATTTGTTCGCACTAGCCACCCCCAGAACCGCCGACTCATAAGTCCCGAAATTCCAAACAAGCCTCTTGTCCGACTCCAGACTCAAATACGCTTCGACACTGTTCGGCGCCGCCAGAGAGAGCCACTGCCTCGAATTAAAGATCAGCCCCAGTTCAGCCGGAACAGAATCAAACCCACAAGCCGAAACTACCAAAGAGCCATTTTCCACTGCCTTGTCATGGTACGTTACCTCCATTCTTTCCATGAACTCAGGCTCGCCGCAAATGTCCAAGTAACCACAGCCCGAATCAACGCAGGCAGCAACGACAGGCTCACCGTAGAGACAGAAAGGGCCAACGCAGTTGAGAATGAGCTTGGTTTGGGCGGCGAGGCGGCGTAGGGATGATGGGTCGGAGGTGTCGGCGGTGAGGACAGGGATGGACGGTGGTGGGTTGGGGTGAGATGCCCATATTAAGGTTTGGGCTAATTTGGAAGGATTTCGGCCGGCAATGGCGAGCGTTTTGAGTGGAGAAGAAGGGGCGTTGAAAAATTTGAGAGCTTCTCTGACTACATACTTGCCTGTGAAACCTGAAGCGCCCAAGATTATGAGGTCATAGGTGGGACGATCACAGTGTTCTTGATCTTCCTCCATGGTTGAATCGAATGAATGAATTGAATACAGCAGGAAAGAAATCGGATTAAAGACTTGAAAGAGTTGAAAGGCTGGAAGTAGAAGTGAGGAAGTTGAGAAATGGCCTCTATGAGCTAGCCTGTTTAAGTGTATAGGAAATGGAAAGGTTGAAAGTTGTGATCTTGTAGTATTCTACTTGTGTTAAAATTTGGAAATGTGTGCCACCATTCTAGATTTAGAATGTACCACAGTACCAGGATTTGGTTTTATATTTAAAAGCAAAAAATAGAATTTTTTCCCGATAATCAAGAAGTTTTATAAAATAATTGACAAAAGTGAGATATTTTAAAAATATTTAGAAAATTCATGTTCACATAAAAGTGTTTTTAAATAAAAATATATATTATTAGTAAAGATGCCTTTAAATATATTTAGAAAACCAATGTTTAGATAAAAGTACCTTTAAATGAAAGATATTATTTGTAAAAGTGTATTTAAATATAAAAGAAAAAATTACATTAATTTTTTTTATATAAATTTTTGATAATTACGAGAATCTCTCTTATTTTTTTTGAAATTATACAAACCTTTCTTGAAATATACTAACAATATTCAAATTTTCTCGTTGATACAATTTTTGTTATTAACTTAAACGAGTTGAAATTAGAATTTTGGATATAATTTTACTATATGCTGAAAGTGCCTTGATCATGTTGTAATGATCATAATACTTATTTTCTTGTGACTAGAGAAGACAATTTTAATTTCTATTGCACAAATATAAAGAAACTTTCTTAACTTTATCACCCAATCACGCAGTTTTTCACTCTCTTTTTGAGACTTCAAGTATGCGCATTCCCTCCTCCCCTCTTTTTAACTCCCATTGTCTATATTTTTTTTTATGTATGTGTGTATGTATACATAATGTTTATATATCACCCAACTCTCTGACAACAAGAATAGAATTGTATTCTTACATATTTTACCAACTTTGAATATTGATATAATATGCAGTAGCATGAGAATTCGATTTTATGAGAAAATGACATATTCCTCATCAACAGCAAGAGTTAATAACCTTGTATTGCAGTTTGAGAACATAAATTGTAGATGCGGTCGAAGGACAACAATTTGGATTGTAAAATCTAAGAGAAAGAGATAAGCTTTATTATACATGCCATAGTGGAAATTGTAACTTCATAAATTAGCTTTATCCAAGTTTAACTAATAATATGCTCTCTACGTCAACACCAAGTGTCGAAGTTAATGAAAATGGACAGATGGGACAATTTATTGTAGAACTTAGGTATGAAATTAAAGCATTATCTACAAGGATCCAAGTGCTTGAAAGTAATCAAGGAATAATGAAGGTGCTTGTAAAAACAAGTTTAGTGTTTGTCGGCACATCAATGTTGATAGCCTGGAAATTTTAGTGAAGTAGTAATTAAGTTGTTTTATTTTGTAGTGTTTTTTTGGTAACCAATGACTATGCAAGGAAATGTTAGTTATTTTCTGTAAGTAAACTCTCCCTTGGAGCAAAATTATATATTATATTCATATATAGAAATATTCCATGAGTATGTATCCCAAGTATCCAACATCTTATACTTGTAGTCAATAACTATATGTGATGGCCTATACATCTAAAAAACAAGTGGGTTATACAACCAACACTAATCAATAACTATATGTGATGGCCTATACAACTAAAAAACAAGTGGCTTATAGAACCAACACACTATATTCACCATCTAGCCCACATGCCAAAAAACCACAGTGGACTGAGATCTTATAAAAAAAATCCAAAAGTAAAGTATCTAGAACTATCATCACCTCACCCACATACCAAAAAATAATAATGGGCTAGTTGATTAACTGCAACAAAAAATACATTATTTCTACCTCATAAAAACAGAACCATTCTTCTTCAAATCTATGATGCTTTTGGGGTTGACCTACCTCTACCTCTGGGTGGAAGAGACCTTCCTTTCATTCTACCTCCCACTATCTCTCTTTGAGTTGAATCGTGTGTCGCATATGGAGATGATTGTGAAAAATTTTCTTGACTTTGATGTCCCAATAAATACAATTAAATTTGTTTAAGTAGTGATAATATAATTAAGCAATTAATATAAAAAATTACAGCAAGTTTTACCTGTTGTAAGTTACTAGTAATTGGGGTGTCCCTGCCTTTTCTGCTTCCTTTTTCTTTAGATTTCATAGTTGCCTTTTGGCATGTTCTTTTATTGTGGTTAAGTTATTTCTCGGATGATGCATCAAACTGTCTGGGACCTCTGGATTTGCTAGGTTCTGAAACTGCCTCATTAGTTGCTCTTTTCTGTTTTTTCTTAGTGAAGAAATAAAGAAGAGAAAGGAATTTATATTTATTTCTATGTATTTAAAACTGTACAATATGAAGTCTCTGATACCATATTGAAAATTTGGAGGCTCAACTCCCAACCTTGTTCTTCCTTAAAACTCAGGTGTTAAGTAGAGGTAAATAGGGCCCTTATATATAGACCAGAGGAGCTAGAGACGGGCGATGTGAGACACTCCAACATGTTAAGAAGAGGTAGAGAGGCCCTTATATATTGTGCAGGTGGGCTGTGCATGGCCCTTATATATTGTGCAGGTGGGCTGTGCATGGGCGATGTGGGATCGTAGCTGAGGACAATCCAACACACCCCCTTGACCTCAGCGGCCTACAAGACTGGTTGCGGCAACGTCCAACAGAACTGGCTGTTGGGATAGGCTGAGGTAGAAGCCCAATCTGGCTCTGATACCATATTGAAAATTTGGAAGCCCAACTCTCAATTAGCTCATCCTTAAAACCCAGGTATTCTGATACCATGTTAGAATATTCTAGATTACTCATACCACTTTGTCCCACATCGGATACACTCCCACATTGTATTCTCATATTGTACCTATAAATAGACCTCATATTGTACAGTTTTAAATACACAGAAATAAATATAAATTCCTTTCTCTTCTTTATTTCTTCATGATATCAGAGCCAAGTTGGGCTTCTACCTCAGCTTATCCCAACAGCCAGTTCTGTTAGACGTTGCCACAACCAGTCTTGTAGGCCGCTGAGGTCAAGGGGGTATGTTGGATTGTCCTCAGCTACGATCCCACATCGCCCATGCACAGCCCACCTGCACAATATATAAGGGCCCTCTCTACCTCTCCTTAACACCTGAGATTTAAGGATGAGCTAATTGAGAGTTGGGCTTCCAAATTTTATATACTTAGGTCTGCGAGGTAGTCTCCTAAAGGGTGGAGATTGGATAGGGTCACCAGTAGCTAGTGTCCAGATAGAATGGTCAACAATAGGATGAATTATGCCTCCATGTATAGCTAGGTATGTCATCTTACTATAACATGAATCACGAGGATCTTCCAAGTCTAATCTCTTGTAAGTAACAACTATTGCATGCTCACGTCGGATGCTTGGCAAATCTCATTCCCTACAAATACACTTTTTGTTTCCAATGTGAGCTCCATAAGATTTTCCCTCATCCAAAACATCAAATTCATACCCACCGGCAAAAAAAAAATATTGCACTCCCTTGACCGATCTATCACATGATTTAATTTCTTTCTAATGTTGGGTGTCACCAAAGATGTCCAAATACAGCCTTTGTCAAACCTCATTTGAATCGTAGTCATTACTTTACATGTTATCCCTTCTAGCATGATTAATATGGATTTACTCCTAAGATAACCTACTCAACGATTGAAAGACTCGGTCAAATTATTTATGATGTGGTCACTCGCATGCCTAATATCAAAGGCATGTCTTGCTCATGAATGCAGTGGCACTTTCATGAGTCAAAGTGTAGGCGTTTTGGGAAAGTCCTTTCAATCTCTCCATTGCTTCTTTGAAAGTCCATTGATTATAAACTCTAAGAGCCTTTTAAAAGAACTTTTTCAACAAAAGATCAGAAAATCTACTCATAAAGTTATTAAACAGATATCTGCAATTAGAGGCAGTCTTGGAGGAGGCCAGGGGGCAATTCCCCCCCCCCCCCCCAAAAAAAAAAAAAAAAACCCATTTTGAAAAATTAAAAAATCCCCTTAAAATTTAAAAAATTAGGAGTCGTCCCTCAAAATTTTTCATATTTCCATAGAAATCCCCTTCAATTTTATTTAAAATTGTTGCCCCCAACTTCTTGGTCTGGGTCCAATAGTCTTATTGCTATTAGGAACCACATCATCTCAAGTTGTGTCCAATACTCCATTAACTACTAGAAATCACTTAAATTTAAAAAATAGGACTAACAATCTTTAATTTGCTAGGAACTCCAGTAATTTTATTTGATAATATGCCCAATCAAATGATCAAATAAGAGTACGAGGAATTTGGAGCGAAGTGGTTTTGCTTTCTTGTGGGTATTAAAATCTAGCAAAGTGGATGAAAATGAAACTAAAGAGCTTTCAGGAGTTGCTAGCCGATTCATTCCTTGAAAGGACAAAGAAAAAGGGGATGATAGTGAAGGGATGGGTGACTTAAGAAGGGGTTGGGTCAGTGACAACCAATCCATTATATATCAAAGAGATTAAAAAAACAAAATATTCACAAGTCCAAAAACACTTTACGCCAAATGGGAGAAAGAAAAAAAAAATTGGGGGGGCTAAACTTTTCTTTTGGAAAAATTTTAGGGGAGATCTTGTTTTTTTATAAGTTGGGGTGAAGGACTTTAAGATGAAGGGGAATTGAGTGAGGTGGTGGCTGATAGGTTCATGTGGAGTAGTGAAGGAAAAAGGCTTGGTGGTGAAAATTTGGGAGAATCAAGAGGAGATTTGGGTCACCCAACAGTTGGGTTTGTGAGTCATTGTGGGGTGGAACCTAATGAGGACTCAAAAATGCAAGCAAGTTGTGGGAGTCCTGGAAGATCCTCAAAACCAGATCAGATGAAGATCAAGCCACAAACTCATTAAAGCTACAACCAACCTGATAAAACAAACAAACAAACACACAACAACAACAACAACAAAATCCTTAACAATGGATAGAATTTTTCTTGTATTAGATGCCACCTCTGGATGGAAGAAGTTCAAAGCTATCTCTTATTAGTGCAACAAATGAATATACCACTTAGACAGAAAGAGCACTCTTTGAAATGAAATCAAAAGATATTCCATTCTCTTGGAGTCTTTCTTGGAGATCCGTTGAGCCAAATACAATCCCGGGTGGAAAAACACCTCCCTTTGGCAGGTTGTTACGTTGACTCAGTAGAATAAGAGCACACTGAAGTAGAATTATTGGAGTGGTCAGATAACCAATCTCAGGTCCCATTACTCTTGTTATTATTTCCATATCGGGCTTCATGTTCCCCTTTGAGACAAGACTGCAGTCACTAAATCCATGTCCGACAAACCACATCTTAAAGGAAGCACTTGTCACCTCATCCTCAGTGGGACCCTTCTTCCTGAACCACCCAAGGCTGAAGAATGAGGGAAATTTGAGGAGAAGCCACCTCCCAAAAGAAGTTTTACCCAAGAGCCCCATGAACAACCCAACAGTGATGAATCGATAGATGCCCAACAAAGACTTGGACCCTATCTTCACACCAAAGTGAGCCGGCTTCACTGATGACCAGAAAATCTTCCTTTTCTCGATCTGTTCAGCACTCTCATTAGCCCCAAGAAGACCACTGGGATTTTCTGTCAGAGTTGCAAGTGTTCTTCGGACAACAATAGCATCTGCTGATGGTAGCTTTACAGCCCAAAGACCAATCTTCTCCTGATGTTCTATTACTTTTCCTTTGGGAGGAGGGGGGCCAGGAATCTGCAAATAAATGGGCAATTTTAATATCAGTATATACAGCCCCAATTTATCAAGCTGATTCAGAAGTTGTCATCATTACTACTACTACCAGTACTGTTGCTCCTCCAAAAAAAAAGATCAGTCCCAACACACGATGCTCCCACCACTACGAGGTCTAGGAAGGGTTAAAACATATGCAGCCTTACTCCCACAAGCGGATGAGGCTGATTCCGCAATTCAAACCATTAATCTTCAGTTCAAAATGAAGCAATCTTACCGTTGCAACAAGACGCGCCCTTACTACTACTACAACTGAAAAATAATATGAGAAAAAAAACTGAAAAATATGTTTTGTCCTAACAGTGCAATGGACACATTACACATCTCACTGAGAATGATGATACCACATCCAATTTGAAGTTTATTGGGAAAATCTTTCTCATCATTCCTAACCAAGGAATCGAATTTATTTCTAGCATCCACTTTAAATTAACTAGAAAATGTGACATAAGATGGTTTTATATAAGCACTGGATAGATCCTAGGAGCTATCCACTTTAAATTAATTAAAAAATAAATGTAACAGAAGATGGTTTTATATTACCACGATGGTTTTATATTACCACCGGATATATCCTAGGGGCAATCCATGAGATGGTTGAGTGTTAAAAGCCCTACAGTAGAGAAGGGAGTATGACCTCATGCACTAACAGTCCTATGGATTATCGTAACTTGGAAAGCAAGAAAACACATTGCCGCAATCATAAATTAAACATTGTGCGTAGTGGTCAATAATAGAATAAGGCAATCATTAATTCGACATTGTTCATAGTGGTCCATGCTAGATTGTAACAAACTAGATAATAATAAGTTCAACACCTCCTCCTCACACATCTACCACCACCACCAAAAATATTGAAAATTAATAAAAGACCTCTGCAAAAATATAGTGAAAGCACTTGAATGAACCCTTAATAATTCAGCCTGGTTTTTATGAATTGAATATATAAAGAAAAACAAACTAGAAGTCAAATTGTTATGAATTTCTCTTTCACCCAGCCTCACAAAGTAGTCAGTAGCATTCTAAGGTTTGATCTATAAAATAAGTATAGCTTTTAGAACAATATAAGCCCGCTTGCTCGCTTAGGTAATGCCAGCACTCCTCAATCTTATTAACCTCTTTGTGTTGCTATTATTGTCATTGAAGTCTTGAGACCACCAAGAGTTCGCTTGAGTGGTATCTTTTCCATCTTTCAAATAAGAGGTTGACGGTTCAAGTCCAAATTGGGACAAGAGGGTGTGTGGCTTACCTATCAAAAAAAAAAAAAATTTGTCGTTGAAGTCTTGAGACTAGCTACCTAAGGAAAATATATTAAAAACAATGCAAGTCAGCAAAATGAGAAAATTTCACTGCAAGAACTGGAACCATTGATTTAAACAACAGAAACAACATTTAAAAGACCAGTTGTCTGGCCAAATCATCAAGGGAGCAAATGTTTGCTGGATCGATCAAACCAAAATTCCTAAACTGAAGAAAATCAGTTATATTGATGATTTTCTAAAAGCAAGAAACTGCGGACACCAACTATCCAAAGGAAAGACTAAAAAGCAATCATAACAACTTCCAATGAGCACACTAGTATCTTGATTACATTACAAATATATTTCATCCATATGATGTAAAAACAGGAAACAACAATTACAAATTCCAAAGGAGAGTAAAACAACTGAAACCAAACCACAAATCAAGTAGTAGCTGTTTAATTGCAGAGAAAACTGAGGAAAATAAGAAAAAAAATTTCAAATTATGTTACCTAAGAAATGAAAATAAACTTCTAAATTTCTAATTATGTTATTTAGGTTTTCAAATATGATAAACTCAACTCAAGAGAGGCCCGTATCTGTATTTAGGCTCAATTTATTGGACCACATAATTTTCACAAGCCTTAAACAAACAGAGTCAGACAGAGTATGAAGCAAATTGGATAAAGGCTAGAAGATGCATACTAAGATAATAAAAAATTAAAAAAAAAAAAAAGATACCAAAATTAAGGCCAAGAGAAATTAACTGCGGCCTTTTTTGACCAAGTGAAACCTACTCTAACATGATACTATTCCTCAAGGTTAACAAAGACACCATAACTGCTCTCTGAATAAGAATTGTCTGAGTAAACCACATATAATGCTGATACGTATTAACAACATTTCATACCAAAGCTTAGTATTTAATCTTTATGCATATTTTATATAAACAATACAAATATACACGTGTAATGTATGTGTATGTATATGCCCCACGCACACACAAAGGGGCAGGAAGGTCAATGGATAAAAGAAAGAAAATTTCTTACCACGGGCCGAGCTCTTCTGGGTCTCGACCGCCTCAATTCCTGCAACTTGTCCGCATTAGCCACCCCCAAAACCGCCGACTCGTATGTCCCGAAATTCCCAACAACCGTCTTGTCCGACTCCAGACTCAAATACGCTTCGACCAGGTTCGGCGCAGCCGGAGACACCCACTGCCTCGAATTAAAGATCAGCCCCAGTTCAGCCGGAACAGAATCAAACCCACAAGCCGAAACCACCAAAGAACCCTTTTCCACCGCTTTGTCATGGTACGTTGCCTCCATTCTTTCCATGAACTCAGGCTCGCCGCAAATATCCAAGTAATCACATCCCGAATCAACGCAGGCAGTGACAACAGGTTCTCCGTAAAGGCGGAAAGGGCCAACGCAGTTGAGAATGAGCTTGGTTTGGGCGGCGAGGCGGCGTAGGGATGATGGGTCGGAGGTGTCGGCGGTGAGAATGGGGATGGACGGTGGAGGGTTTGGGCGAGAGGCCCATGTTAGGGCTTGGGCTAATTTGGTAGGATTGCGGCCGGCAAGGGCAAGGGTTTTGAGTGGAGAAGAAGGGACATTGAAAAATTTGAGAGCTTCTCTGACTACATACTTGCCTGTGAAACCTGAAGCACCCAAGATTATGAGGTCATAGGTGGGACGACCACAGTGTTCTTGATCTTCCTCCATGGTTGAATGAATGAATTGAATACAGCAGGAAAGAAATGAGATTAAAGACTTATGACTTGAGAGAGTTGAAAGCAGGAAGTAGAAGTGAGGCCGTTGAGAAATGCCCTTTATGAGCTCTTGCCTATTTTGTGTACAGGAAATAGAGAGGTAGACAGTTGTGATCTTGTGTGCTAACTGGGACTAGGATATTGTTTTTATATTTAAAAGGAAAAAGTAACATCGTCAAGGGTTCTATGGTGTAGTGGTTAGCACTCTGGACTTTGAATCCAGCGACCTGGGTTCGACTCCCGGTAGGACCTCTTTTTTTTTTATTATCATGCTCATTCATGTAACCATAGAATGATGCAATTATCTTTGTTCCTTTGGATTTTCTAATCCATTTCATCAACATGCCTTTTATTATTAACAACGTTGTGATTTTTTACCCCTTCATTTTTGGATAAGGTGGAGCTCTTTCTACTCCATTATTTGATGGAACTATACCCCTTCTTGTAGTATACAAGACAAGTTGGACAATGATTCAACTGCAAAACAAAAATTAAAAATATATATATATATATATATATATATATATCAATTTGAGCAAAGGTGACTATGACACGATTAATGATAGTAGTTCACAATTAGTTCTTGTGTCACAAGACATTATTATATGTTAAGTAAAGATTGTTCACAAGTGATTATGAAATACAATTTATTTTATTTTATTTCAGGAGATGTACTATATAAATTCAAAAAATACATTAAATACATATAATATAAATTATAAATAATTAAATATTTAATAAAGTAACTATCAAAAAATAAAATATATGAAAATTGCATTTTTAAGATCACCTTTTTCACTTGTACTACACTCCCAACTGAACAAATGCAATTTACCTCAGTAAATAAGGAATGCAACATTTTATTCCTGACAAATTTTACAAGTTCACTCAGGATACCACAAGTTTAAGGAAGAGAGAATTAAGTCTATATGAAAATGTATTGTTCCATGGCTAAGGTAACCAAAGAAACCACAATAACTGATTCCCCACTCCCTTAAAGCTTGGCTCTCTTACTTCCTCCTTGAAAAAACTCCAAAGTCAAAACTCAACATTTCAAAGCAAGAGTAGGATTACCAGTTGGACATTTCTGTCTCGGCAAACGCCTTGTTCTTTTTCCCCATCCTGTTAGACTACTATGCTCAAGTCCCAGCTCTTTATATATAGGTTGCTGTACCAGGGGCGGGCAAACTGCAGGCACAGCCAGAGAGGGAGTAGAACCCCCTAAACGCCTCCTCCCCTTACCATTCTTAGAAATGTCCCTCTGTGACAGACTTGACTGCCAAGTGCAACCACTAGCTCTAAACAGCTCTTCAATTGTTTGAAGATCCTCAGTCACCTCATGCCTCAACAGAGAAACAAGACCAGGTAGAATATCTCTTTGGAAGTCCTTCTGCTGCCTCCTCCTTCTTGCTTGACCTTTCCGAGGCCGTTTTGGCAATAAAGTGGCCCCAATTTCTTCGTCTTTCTGTTTCTCCAAGGCCGGAAGCCTACAATAGCACTCCTCAATCTTGATTTCTATCAACTTCAACGTCATGAACTCAAAGTAATCTATCCCATCAGGAATGGACTCTTCATGACAGGCATCATTGGTACCTGTGGAAACTGCTCTGACCTTGCACCCAAGATCACCCTTGTAAGAAGAAATTATCTCTGCAAACCAATGGAGGGAATCACTAGATGAAGCTTCTGATGGATAATGGGTGGGATCATCCGCAAGATTATGCACACCAGACGATGAGATGGCAATTATAGCCTCAGCTGCCACCCTAACAAGTTCTTCATGAGATTCCCTAGATTCGTCTAATGACAATTTAGTAGGCTTCTTAGGTTGGTCTTCTGGGGAGTCTGATTCAGGAGATAGATCCATTTCAGATTCAAGAACTGCTGGAGCCTCCAAATCTATCTCCGTGGTAGCAATCTTCACAATGGCTCTTGGGAGAGATGGAGCTGTTGGAGCCTCTTCTTCATTTAGACACAAATTCAAATCAATGTGATGTCTTAAACCAGAAATGCAACTACCTAGTCCTTTCTCTGTAACAAGATCCTTCACTTCAAGTTGATCTCCAGATTTGGGATCATGAGCCAAATTCTTCCTGGTATTATCAGCATCAACATTAGAAGCAAGGCCTCCAGATTTGGAGGGGGAGCTCTGAGAAGTTAGATCCTTAGGGGAGTGAGGTACATTTAGAATGGAAAACCCCAGAATCTTTCTATTACATGGACATTCATCCACTTTGATTTTCTTGAGCTCAAAATCACACACACATGTTGATGATGTAGACTCCCGAATCAAACTTAGAGAGGGACCCTTTTCCATTACAGCTTTGTGGGCAAACTGATGAAAATAGTTTTTTGAAGAATCTAAATTCATCTTATAAGAGGATTCCCTTTCTTTGGTCAGTTTGCCACTTGAAAATGCCTTTGCTTTAAGCCAAGGCAGTCCTCCCTTAGGGTTATCATGCATCCTTTGCCCATCTAAAAATCCAGGATTTTGTTGAGGAATCACCTCGTCATGAAACCTGGAGGGAGGTACCAAATCAGTGTTTGTATCCTTTGCAGGCTTCACATCCATGCAGTCTGAAGCCCTATCGTATTTCATAGGACCATGTGGCACAAATTGTTCAGCCTCTGAAATATTGCCAGTGGTACCACTCTGGAAATCAAATCCAATTGATGAGCAGCAAACCTGTAATTGTTTAGTATCCAACTGGGAACCAGAACATGGGCCAGTTTGGTAGGATATTTCAGCTGTTGAACTAGAAATCGACCTCAAACAGCTATTAGCATGCATCTGGCCTCCAACAAACTCTGGGCTTTGCATGAATCCATTAGAACTCTTATTGGCTGGATCAGAGCTGCTACCCCAAGGATTTTCTCGAACTGATATCACATTCTGGATCAAGCTATTTGAAGGCTTCCTCCATGATGAATCAGAGTTGGCCACATCAGATTGAGGAAAAAGTGGCCAAAGACTGCAGATATGGGGTGCCACAACAGATTGATCATGCCTTCCTTCAGAAATTTCCACACCAAAAATTTTCCTTTTTCCCTGAGTTTGAGTCTTACTCTGATCAGATGGGAGAAATGTTAGAGGCTCGTGGACTTTCCTAGGTTCAACTTGTAATGATTTAAATGGTGTCGGTGAATCTTTTGGAGAGACAACTCGATGCAAAGAATTGGAGTGGCATCTAGTTTTCCCTGAAAGGGAGGAAAGAGCCAAATCAAATGACCTGTTTATATTGTGGAACAACCTTCTATACAACAGCTAAATTGCTAAAGAACCTTTTTTCCAATGCTTTCTTCGTTGCAATGGATATTGCTAATGGGACAAATAAAGGATCGTAGCAACATTGGCTCCCAACAAGAAAAACCACAAGTATTACATTAGTTCCCTTTGCACTGGACAGAAGTAGGGAAATGACTTCCACCTCTAATTCTAAGAATACAATTAATAAAGAAACAATGAGTTTTATGCCAGAGAATGACTCCTTTGGGACAAACAAATATTCAGCTTTCTTTTGAAATTCTTCAAGATAAAAGACTTCTACCACATATACCTGTGCACAAAAATCTAAGAAGAATCTCTTTGCCAGTTATATGCATGTTGATTAACATTATGAATTGTTAATGATTAAGCTCAAATCCCAACAAACCCCTATACCCAACCCCCCAACCCCCCCCCCCCCCTTTTTAGATATATCAGGATCAGTTTTCTGGTTTTAGTTTTGCATTATTAATTCTTCAGATTTCTTCATCCTTTGTCAAGAAATAAGAGTTATGACAAAAGATCCTCGTGAAATAAAAACCAACCCAACAAATTAAGAAAATAAAAAAAGTGAATCCAAAAATGGAAAGAAAGAGCAATATTACAAAAACATCCTTACCAGCTTCAAAGTTGCCAGTGAACTGCTCTTTTTGGTCCCTTTTATTCTCTGAATGTGAACTGTTGAGGCAGATTCCTCTATCCCTTCCTACAAGGGAGCTTTGAGAGGATGTGTTAGATAAAAGATGGAAGCCTGAAGTGCCTGAATTTGAATTCACAGAGACATCCTTCCTTCTTATGTCCTCTTTGAGGCAGATGATATTGCATAAATTATCAACAGAAGCTGAAACAGATGTTTCCTCAAACTGGATAGGTTCATTCAAATCAGCCATATCACAGGTTTTCCTTAAATACAAATTACATCTTGAAGCATCACAATTACAGCCAGAGTTCAGAGCACTGCCAAGAGACAAGTTTACATTTCTCCCATGTATGAACTCACAATTCCTGTTAAGAGGGTAACTTTCCACCCCTAACACTCCAGAAACTCTTTCTTCTAGTGTTTTGCCTTCATTATTCAAATACAGACCAGCTGAATGTTCAAGGTTGAACATTCTTTTCTGAAACATGTTGTTGCATTTAGACTCGAGAGTTTCACAGTCCCTTAAAATTACTCTCTCTTGGGAGGGAAAAGGATTGGACATGTTCTCCCCTTTCATAAAACTAAGAGGAGATTGGATGCTATCAGTAGCTTGTGTAGATGGTCTGCCAAAAATTGAATCCATAAAGGGAAAATTAGAGAGGTTCCATGTCTTGTTGGCATCTTCTAAAGAAGATAGAAAGGGCTTTGACTGTGATGTTTCTGCCGATATTGGATGTTTGAGTACTTCTCTCCTTCTAATTTCATTCATCAAGTCCCTCTGTCTTTTATAAAGATGGTGGAGTTCTTGCAGCTGGATGACCAGAACACAGTCAAGAAAACAATGATGTCAAAGAAATCCATTGGTTAAATAGGAAACCAAGTCCACTTTGTATTGAGCCATGAGGGGCCTTTATTTCATAACCCATGACTCTCACATGAATGCTCAATAAATAATAAGTCAAAAATTGAAGTGATTAATCACAAACCCAAATCATTAAAAGAACAATGCACCATCTTTCTAAAAGTCAGCTCAAAAGGCATTACAGAGAAGAATTCATAACTTGAGAGGTAAAGTTGAGAAAACACATACCTGATGCCTGAAAATGGATTCATGCTTCAAAATAGTTTTTCTCAGTTGTTCCCTGGGATACCCCAAATATCCATCTATGGCTGGCCTTGTCAAGAATGATTCTTTATACTGGCTATTTTTCAAGGTTTTGTCTTCATGATATAAGCCCCAGATACCACTGCCCACATTATCATTTAGATCCCTCACAGAATAATATCCTGGAAAGTATGTCTTGGATTGTATTTCAGTTCCCATTCCTGTAATTAACTTAAGAAACTAGATTTACTTAGTAATGAATTAAGATACTCTAGTACAACAGTAAGAAAAATAATACAATTGCATATTCAGTTTTGTAAATGCACTTAGCAGAACCAACAATGTCATGAACAATGTTGGCAAGAATCACCAAGAAGGGCTAGCTTAGTGCATGAGCGTTAGATGTACTCAAGAAGAACCTGATTCTTTCCAAATTAACATTTAAGTGAAAATTCAAGGAAATCCAATCAAGATATTTAAACAAAATGAAAATAAAATTTTATATCAGGCAACATATCATCCTTAACATGAAGGGAAATTGCATATTCAGTTTTGTAAATGCACTTAGCAGAACCAACAATGTCATGAACTAAGGAATGTTTGCAAGAATCACTAAGAAGGGAAAGCTTAGTGCACGAGGGTTGGATGTACTCAACAGAACCTGATTCTTTCCAAATTAATGTTTAAGTGCAAATTTAAGGAAATGTAATCAAGAGATTTAAACAAAATGAAAATAAAATTTAATATCAGGCAACATATATCCTTAACATGAATGGACAGCTTTTCTGTATTCTTCCCTTTTTTCTTTTCTTTTTTTTTCTTTGTTCTTTGTTTCTTGTTTCTTGCTTTTTTTTAAACAAAGAACTCAATAATAGGGATGAGAAATACAAAAATCAAGTGAAACAACAGACCCTGGTGGCTAAGAACTACATTGGCATATCAATCACAACAAACTCCTCCAAATTGCTGAATTTCACTGACATTAATCTGGAAAATAGTCTTCAAAGTAGGTCCATGGGCAACAAGAATGGAATACTTATTTGAAGTATGAACTACCCAAGTCTTAGTAATAGCTGATAAACAAGAGCATGAACATGATGAGATGGATTTTTCTTCTTGCAGCACCACGCTCTAAAATGGTGAGCTGGTGCATGGAGTCAAATCATAAACATCGACTCATCTGGGGGTAATTGTGACCCCCCCCCCCCCCCCCAAAAAAAAAAAAGAAAAGAAAAGAAAGAAAGGGTGTCTCGCGAGACAAATAGATGACCTCCAATATCTGTTCTATTAACTTTCCAAAGCCTAGAATAATGAATGAGATATGACCACATGATCTCTCAAAATTTCCGTGATATGATAGACAGCCCTCAAAATTTAGTATAACTGTCCTTAAGAGAAAAATCCATGGCTTGTGAGTGAAGCTTCGTTGAGGTACAGATGAAGCAATCCCCTCAATTCCGAAGAATGAGAAACATCAGAAAGCCTTCAACCCCAGAGTTCTATAAGGATCCTACTATTGCCCAGTTTTTTTTTTTACTTTCATTCACTTTAACAAAAAGGGTTAGATTAGTAATTATTGCCATTATCCAATGCATCAATCACTAAAGCTTGAGTATAAGACACATAAACATTCCGTTATCAAATCAGGACATGGTCGCAGACTCAGAGTACGTCACAAGGTTAATTAGAAACTGACTTAAATAGTTTTCAAACTTCATGTCCCTAAATAGTCCACTTCAGCAGTGAGAGAGACCAAAATATCCACAAATAGCTTTCTCATCATGACTGCCAATCTGGATATACTTGAATATTGAGACATACTAGTATTAAGAGAAAGAAAGAGGAACATAAACAACATTCTTCTTCCGTGATTCCATCCACAAAATTGGGTAGTAACCCAGCTAAAAGAGTTTTGAAATGTCCAAATCTCAAAACAGTACACTTCAATAGTGTGAAACACCAAGACTAACCAAAGAAACTTCTCATCATCATAGATAATCTTAGCATACTTGATCCTCAAGATGTCCTAGTATCAATAATTGGCTGGGGAATAGGAATTCTAATATTTGCAATTTTGCCAGAAATGAAATTTTTAGTTGAAAAGGGATATGCATAGCATTTTACACAAACTTGATTGTGCAAAATAAAGATATCATCATGATTATCAAAATAGAATAGATGTTAAGCCTTTCACTTAAATCCTAACATGACCCATTTTAAATGCTATTGTGAAAAACAACATATATAGAATCTCATCAATTTCCTTGAAGCATCGAAATGCCCAATTAGGAAGCGCATTTCCAACTAAACAACCTGCACAGAACACTCAAAAACAGAAGATATTTACTTGAATCGAAGGCTAGTAATCAATCAGATTAGAAAACATAAGTTTCAAGAAAGAATCAAGCAACAAAACCATGGAAAACAAAAAAAATCAAACCCATAATTTGTGAGGCATTAAGTTCAATAAAAAAATTACCTTATACGCCCGTATAATCTCCACTAACTCTTTCTCAAAACACCACCATGAATTAAATAAATTGCCAGAAACTGACAACACAGCACAAACCCAACAACATCCACACAAAAAAAAGTATTCTCCAGTTCACTCTCGCAGTATCACAATCAGAAGAAGCCCATGGACCAGAAGAACCTTGCATGATCATCATCGAACGCAAGGGACGCAAGGGATATGTAGAAATTCCAATCTGCTGGACCACTCTGATCAGCAGATGTGAGAGAGATCCCACATCCAGATAAGATCTCTCTTCTCTCTCTACAAAAGACAAATAAACTTCTGAAGAACAATGACTTCAAATTTGTCAACATGTGATTGTTTATTATTCTACACACTTCCCTTTCACCTATGGCTTTGATTGAATCATTTCCTTCCCATTTAACACTAAAATATACACTTATATATTACTGGGTTTTTGAGGAACTAAGATATGGACACTTGTTTCATAATAATTTCTTGATTCTCCCCCCCTTACCTTGCCTTTCGTACACATAAATATATGTGCATATATATATATATATATATATAATACTCTTCCTTTGTTTAATAAAAATTTTCCGAAAATTTGGATAGCTGATTACTTTGCAAACGCAAACTCCGCAGTTTCCATAAAGCAGGAGCTGATCTCGTCCATATTTACTATACCCACGCTCATAGACCGAAGTCGAAATGAAGTACAGAATTCATAAACCTCGTGGAACTAGTGTGCAACTCGGACGACAACTCTGATGGATGGAGTTTGGGTGTAGTAATGTTTAAGTTCAACTTATATCTTAAAACAGTGCATACAATCAGACTCGAATTTAATTTTAAACTCGAATAATTTAACTTGATATTCATTCAAATTAAAATTTATTAACATCAAGTTCTACTCAAACTTGACTTAAATTCAATTATTAATTTCAAATTTTAATTTTTTTAATAAATTATTTTTTTTATTATATACTAAAAATTCTAATAATATTTTTCAATTTCTCTTTTTAAAAAAATAAAAAATGTTAAAATAATTCTTTGTACATAATTTAATTTTAAAAAAATATTAAATGTCAATAAATTTTTGAAATTATCAAAATATAAATAATAATTCTTATAAGAAATTCTTATTAATTTAATAATAAATAATTAAAGTATAAAAAAGTATAATGTATAAAATACTGAATTCGGGATTCGAGTTCATATTAGAATTTGGGATTGGATTCGAATTTTTAAAATCTCAATCCAAATTCAACTCTAATTTAAATCAAATTTAAATTATTTTATCCAAAAGCCCAATTCAACATGAAAAATATCAAGTCTAAGTGTTAAAAAACTCAAATTAAATTCAGATTAAATTCGACTTGGCTTGTCCAAATTGCAACCGTTTATGAAACACAATTTACTATTGAGATTCATGTTGCATGAGCATTGTGGGCGCGTGGGATGGGATTTGTTCCTGAATTGACTCTTCTGCTGTCACGAGAGATTATAGATTGGGAACACATTGTGGCATTTTGGACATCATAAATTCCTTGAATTGGATTGGTGGCCTCTTTTATTTGGTTGTTTTCGCTTTGATCGGTCCTTTATGCCCTAAGATTTATATTATTATTTTAAGTACAATTATGAAAAGTGAATACTTGTGTACATGCACTAAGTTTTAAACTTAAATCATGTTTATAAAAAAAAAAATATTATCATCTTAAATAAGACATGGGTCCTATAACTTAAGACTTACGAAATATCCAAACTATTACAGACAAATATTAGCTTAAGTTTGGTACAATCATGATTAATTGAATCGATTAATTGAGATAATCTTTCTCGAATGTATGCTCTTCGTTTTTAGATTTTCTCGATATATTATTAGATACATATCTCGCAGATAAATGCGATCAACACGTACAAGGTTAAAAAACTTACAAGTTCATATAATATTAAACTTATGAAAGCATTGCTCGTATCATATAATATTGGGTAATTATGTTAAGAACTCGTTTGTATGCACGGACCAATTTTTATTTTTTAAATACTTTAAGAATTAAATTCTTATTTATTACAACCACCTTTGTGAAAGAAGCTCTTAATAAGACTATCCTATCATATTTTACATGCTACACATCTAATTGTTCATTGAAAACTTAAAAAAAAAACTACTACTATAAAAATAAAAATAAATAAAAAAAACTCAATTCAAACTTCAAAGTTTATTGTCCAATTTAGTTGGCCAATGTTGCAAGGATATCATATAATTCTAAACAATTTATCAAGATTTATGGAACAAAGTAAATGATTCACTTTTCTTTTTTTTTTTTATCTTTTTTCATTCTCAACTTTGTCTCCATAGTTTTCCCCTTTTATTGGCTTTTAGTTTTCCTAATTTAGGCTTTGGAAAGATGCCATCGGTCAAAAGCAAGGAAAATTTTCCACTAGGATTTGAAACCTACCACAAACGGCTTTTGAAAGCCTAGGAGATTTCAAATGTTCCAAGAACAGTGATCCAAAGGATGACCCAAAAGAAGGAAAAGGAAAAGGAAAAAGAAAAAGTTTAATGCACATGCTTTGCCATTAGAGTTCTTATCTCAACCCTCTCAAATTTGTAATCCCTTTTGAAGTGAACTGTGAATATGGTGGGCTCGAGATATAATTGTGATTTTCTTCTTGGCTCACATGGATGTGGTCCTTTTACTGAATTACGATCCTCTCTATTACATTTTTTTTTTAATGTAGACTTGAATGCATGTCACATCATTTATTTATTAAAAATAATTTAATAATAAATAATGTGTCATATATTCAGAATATCTTGAAAAAAACTTAAGAAAAAGAGTAACAGAAAAGAGCCAAGTCCCCTTTGTACTAAGCTTCGTTTGCGGTTGCTTCGTGATGCAATTTTTTGTAATAGAAACACTCTTGAAGCTTTCCTAATGACAAGATTGTTAGAATTCGGACTTCTCGTTACAAGTACTTGAGTTGGAGTCTTATTGCTAAGAGGAACGGGTAACCTTTGTCCGGGGTACTAAAAAAAAACCCACTCCCCTCCCAATTAACATGGGTCTGGTTCTTCACAGTAACACACACCTAATAATAATTAAGTTCTCTCTTTCTCAGTCTTTGTATCAAAAAAAAAAAATTGACATGTAACATAAATGATGTCACGATTATACTTTAATATAAAATATATACCACATATAAAAATTCTTTATTCTATTTTATCAGTAGACTTTTTTCCCGGTCATAATCAACTTGACTCTCACTTACCAACTTGGTAATATATGTGAAAAATAAAAAATTATACAGAACACCATTGTTGTTTCTATTTTTAACACAAATGCCTTCGAAATGCAAAGTCCTATTCATTAGTACTAGAATTTGGGTTTGGAATTTTTGTTACAAATGCCCCCGACATTGTTTGAAGATACTTCAGCTTTTGTGCAAAAAAAGCCTATGAATGTACCTCAAAAAGTTCAATCTCCTAAAGATCTCACCAAACCTTTCTAGGGCCCAAAAGCCCAAGGATCTCCTCCCAAAGCCCAACACTTACATCATGGGCCAACCCGATTACACTTGGACTACAAGCAGCCAATGTCCAATATCCAGCCGTAACCTCATCCATCAATTGCTCTTTCTTCCACCCACAATACCCATCAAAGAATCTGAAGTCCCCAAGCCCAACCACATTCCTCTTCACCATCTCAGCAGCACAGCCCACACTCTCCTTAGTCCCATAATACAGCCCATTCATCACTTCCTCAAAAACCCCACTCTTCCCAACCCAATCATCTCCCCCTTTTGGGCCAACCAAGAACAAACTCTCCTCTAGTGGCCCACCAAAGAACAATGGCCGATCCGAGAACGTGCCTTCGACGTCTAGCACCGTTGATCTTGTTTCCTTGATTGACATTAACGATGGCCGATTGAGTATGATCCCAGTTGGACCCACAGGACCGGTTGATAAGAGAAGAATTACCGTCCGTTCAAAAATGTGGAACCCGTCGAGCTTTTCCTCAGCAATGAGTAAGCAACCCTTCTCTGGCTCGTGGATAGGATGGGCCCACTTTTCCCCAATTGTGATGTGAAGCGGCTGATCCACCGCTGTATCTGGATCAATCTCTGAAGAAGGCTCTTCCGGCCTTGATGCTCGTTCTCCGGCGACTAATCTTGCCCGGATTGATCGCCAATCAGCATCAACAAAAGGTTTGTTGTCATCTTCCGATGACGATGACCCCAGATTGCAACCTAGGATCCACAAATCACTATAAATTCAAAAGCTATGACTGAAATTTGAACGATTATACATTATCAACACTTTCTCTCAAAAGGCAAAAGTATAGCAGTAAACAATGGAAAATCAGATCTGTAAATGAAACCCTAAATGAATCACAAGAACAATCTTCCATGAAAGGGAAATTCAAGTACTTACATGTAATAGAAGATGGAAAGCCAATCTTTTTGTATTTACACTGACTGAAATTTGTCTTGGGAAGGGTGAGGAATTTAGCTCTGAATGAAGGGACAAATTTTGGGGTTTTGGTGAATGAATTTGAGGAGATAAAACAAGCTTCCATGATGTTTGTTTCTTCCTAGCTCCAATTTCTTTCTCCCTTTGTTTTGCTTGCTAGCTGCTGCAGATGGTGATCAACTAGGATGAGATGGATACAAATATATATATATATATATGCGTGTGTGTGTGTGTATCAATATCATATATGGACTTGGGGCTAAATGTAAATCACAAGGTGATTTCAATTTTATCCCATCTGTCGAGGTAGGATGTTTTATTGTGTGTAGCTGGCTTAGCTTGCTAAAGAGGAAGTATGGGCCAATGGATAATGAATTTACACGTAATACAAGGAAGCACTCCACGTGGAACTTTATGAGTGGGTAGTGGAGTCCAGTAAACTTGAATTGCGCCAACAGCTAACTTTTTCTTAGGTGAAACTTTTAAGGCCTTTATCAGTGACGTGTCATGCTCCTACCCAGTTCTGTTTCAGTGGTCTGACGCACTGCCAACTGGCATGTCAATTAAATAATTTACAAATTTAATACAAAGCCGTGTTCATTACTTAGCACGAATCTCATCAATAAAACGATTAAGGGTGCGATTCGACAGTGATTCTTATATAAATTTTTAAAAATTTTATAATTAATTTTTTAAAAATTATAAAAATATATTTAGATATAATAATTTAAATTAAAAAAATTAAAATTAATAAATTACTAAATTACTAAATATGTATCCCACATTTTAAAATTAAAAAACTATTTTTGAAAACTTAAACAAACATCGTCTTAATATTTTAATTTAGTTTATCAAATCGGAGTATTTAATATTATTCATAATATAATATTATTTAAATAAAATATTTATTTTTAAAAAATATAAATATAATATTTATTATATAATAAAATATAATTAGTGAAATTTATAAATCAGATAAATGAACTCGTCGATCCATCATAAAATTTCTCTTGTAATTGTAACTTTTTTATTGTCTATGACACGCAACATTCTAATCTTAGTCCTGTAATCTAGCATCAGGCCCCATTCATTTTTTTAATAAGTTGTAATTTACTGATTAAGGTGCAATGAATCGGATTAATAAATAAGAAAAGTATTAAAATGATTTATATATTTATTAATAACAGACATATTAATAGATGGTTCATATATTCTAGTGATATGTCAAAGTGTTCATTGGTTTTAATGTAATACATCGATACCAATAACTATTATTTTTTTTAAAGAATTTTTTCTTATTCTTTCTAAATGGCAATGTTTCTTTTGACCATATAGTTATTAAAATTAGACCGAATCGATCGATTCAAATGATTAAACTGGGATTTGGGTATTAAATCAATTCGGTTCAATTAAAATACTAATTTTATTAAAGAATTGAAAAAAATAAGTTGAATTGACCGATTTTTTTAAAAAATCAATTGAACCTCCTTTCATTTTTTTTTATCATCCTACAACTTTTTTTCTCACAAAATTTCTTATATTTGATTATTAAATGATGAAATTTAGTATAAAATAAGATATTGTTGCATGTATTTTTATTATATATACAAATATATTAAACGTTTACATTAAGAAAATTTTAATGATTATGCTTATATTTTATTATTTATCACTAGATAATAAAAAATATTTATTTTTCTTGTTATTTATTTAATTTTTAATATATTTATTGACATTTTTAATATATCAATTATAAAATCGGTTAAACCAGTGAACTGTGAACCAGCTACTTTATCAGTTCATCGTCTGGTCTAATTCTGATAACTATGGCTTGACTTGATTATTATTCTACAATTTTATTTTAAACAAATGTATCATTTTAATAAATTCTCACATGACATGTCAAAATTTAACATATGTTGTGACACAAGATTGGGCATTACTATTTTTTAGCATGCTCAATAACTTGTCATTGAATCATCCCATTTTGATAATTCTGGCAATTATTTGGCATTGGCATGACCATTGAAAATGCTCTTAGTTATTGTTCTATAAAGGTCTCGATCATTGATGTAAAACAAGTGATAAAAAAGTTTTTAGAGTAATAAGAATGCTAGAAGTTTGAGTTAACACTAAAGCACCTTATGAAACTGAAAGGACTCAATTACATTAATATGCACATACTTGAAATTCTCATATTTTTATTCTGAGCGGCCAATGCATTCAAATCATCACTCTTGATAATGACCTATGGCCAATTTTAACTAAATCTATATTTCTTTTTATGGATTGATTAGGGTAATGTTGAGTCAGCTTACGCACATTATACTAAATCTCTTTTTTTGTGACAATTAGACATGTCCCTTTAAACTCTAGCTGTCAACGATGAAGCAAAGAGGACTCGAATTTGAGACGCTTAGATTTTTATTTATTTATCTTTCAATTAAATATGATTAGATATTTTTTATTATTATTTATAGTAAGGTTTTAGTTTGTCAATTACTTTACATCGAAAAGTAGGATTGAGGTATCGATTGTGACTACTTTCTCCTTATTTTATCTAGTTTCTGATTTTATAAAAGGCCCAAATTTGATTTATTCCTATTTTTTTTAACTTTCTAATTCTATTAAGACTATCACAAGAATTACAAGTTTCTATTCAAAATATTAGTTTTTAAAATTTATAAACATGATGTAATAGTTTTTTATTATTCAAATTTTATTAATAATATATAAATTTCAACGAGTGAGTAATCATCTTGTTTGATTTAATTCAAGAAATTTGAGGCAGCCAATTCCTTTCAAATTTCCTGTTTTGTCAATCATGCCATTCACGAAGTTGAAGCTGGATTGAAAGATTTGAAGAAAGAGAAAAAAAAAGATTTCAAGTGCTTTTTATGATAATATACAACATAGAAATAGAATCTGGGATTGTGTTGTTCTCAATTGTAACTAGATGATGCTAATGTTTATGATGTAATATATATTTTTGTCTTTATGATGTAATATAAATGTAGTTGGTTTAGTATACATTAATTATATGAAAAAGCAGTATTACTATAAACTTGAGCTTACATGGGACAAGATTTTTTATCTCTTGAATAATTTAAATCTTGACAAATTTATATTTTTGAGATTTTGACTAATTTTTTTAATTTTTTTTTATTTTAAAATAAGTATTGATTAGAATTTAAATTTTTTTATATAAAATAAAAATAAATTATTTATCTTAAATTTATTTTTATATAATATGAAATTGAGCACAATTTTGTAAAGAAATAGTTCGAAATGAGAGAGACTAAATAAGAACAAGAAGAATTCACCGAAGAAGATTTTTCTCCTATCCTTTTGTCGGAAGAAAATGAGGATTTGGACAAAATAAATGAAGCGAAAGAGATCCGAGTAAATGAAAAAAAAAAAAGACAACTGACGAAATCGACTTTCACTTTAAAGAAACATACTATAAAAATAACCCAATTTATAAAATTTCTTATTTGGATAGGAATCAAGAAAATTCAAATAAAAAAATTGTTTAAAGAAAGCTAAGAAAAAAATTGCTCAAGTTGAAAAATAAAATAAAATGAAATGACAATTTTTTATTTTGATAAAAAAAAAATTAATTAGAAGAAAGAATTTATAATTTGTCAATAAAAAAAAAGTAACGTAATTATCAAAATTTACCTTAAAAAAACAATTGATAAAGACTCATGTAACTACGAAACGAACACTAAGATGGGTTTTGGGCTCACTAATTTTTACCAATCAAGATGTGAAAACCGATTATATCTTAAGCAATTATAGATGTCACATTCCTCGGTTACCCACTTCTATCCTATATTTCTCACAAAGATGGATTCATTGCTCATGTGATTCAATCACATCAATCTTTATTCTCCAAGTCTCACGTAATTCTACGCTTAAGAACAATCTTATTTTATTTACTATTATTATTTTAAATGCATAATCATATTAAATATTTTATTTATTATTATTTTAAGCCAGACTTTTATCAACAATCTATCTTTGAGGTAGATATACAAACTAACCCATTTTCTTTAATAGTGAATTAAATTTATATTCAAAAATTTTAAAAAATTATTTATATAAATAGATTCAAACTTATACTAAATTTATTTTTACTTAAATTCAAACCAATATGATATTATTCACGTACTTAAATGAAGAAGATAAAATATTGGGATAAGGTGAGAGTTTTTTTAAAAAATAATTTGAGTAAAAAATAAATACTTCGTTTGACTTGAGAGATTTGAAAAGAAATGAAGAAAAAGAAAAAACAAAGATAATTTATTTCGTATTTAGTTTAAAATTAGAGAAGAAAAGAAACGGATATGGAAATTGAAGAAAAAGAGATAGCTATTTAATGATTTTTTTATAATATCGATTTTAATATTAAAATTATATATTGATAGAGTTAATTACATTTTATTATTTTAAAATCTGCTCTCGATTTTACATAAAGCTTTCAATTATCAATTGTAACAATTCAATTGTTAACAACCTTCTTAAATTCTTAATGATAACTATTTATACGTTAAAATTATAGATTCTCGTTTGAAACTTACATAAAATTATAAGATATTATTTAAAATTCATATACAATTATAAAGTATTATTTTAAATTTTATATAAAATTAAAAAGTACTAAAATATAAGTAACTTGAAACGAGTAATTAAACTCAATTAAAATAAAAATTAAAAATTAAACTATTATAATTAATAATTAAAATCTTGTTTAAAATAGAAATAAATTTTAAAATATTAGAGTGTAATTAAGTAAAAAAAAAACACCACTTTCTTATTACTCGTAGCTAATATTATTCCGTCGCTTTTACTCAAAATTTGAGTTGGAAATTCGTATCAGGTGACGGTTTGGGAAGCCTCGAAATCAGATGTACTGGACATAGATACGGTCGTGAATACAGCAAATAAAACCCCAAGTACAGCTGCGTTCTAGAGAAAACCAGACGGAGACAAGCATTCCACAGAGAGAGAGTGTGCGCGCAATGGAGAGGGTGAGAAGGGTTATTGCGTCGCCGACACTGGTGGTTGTGCTAGCTTGCGCCGCATTGGTGATGATACCACAAGTCTTGTCCACTCGGTTCATTGTCGGAGCGAACATGGGATGGACTACCAACGTCAACTACACCGTTTGGGCCCAAGACAAGCATTTCTATCTCGGCGACTGGCTCTGTAAGTTCTTTCTCTCTACATTATCTTCTCTTTCATCTGTCTATCTTCAGATCTAGTCTTCTCCTGTCTTTTAATTTAATTTCTAAGCTGGGTTTTTACTTTTATCTATGCTGATTTGTTCCATCTCTCTCCGTCTATATAATTATATATACACGCATATGTTTCTATGATGCAATATGGATAGTTTTATGAGAGTTTCTTCCTCCCAATGTTGTTAATTCGTGTTATATTAGATAAAGCTCATTCAGTAATATATTCAATTTAAATGAAGTTCATATTGGAACTTCGATTCCTTCACTTTTGAGTTCATTTATGGTACTCTCTGGCTTAGATCTGCTTTGTTAAGCTCTGTCTCTTTTTCCTTTTTAGTTCTGCTTGCTTAAACCATTCATTTCTTTCTTGAATTGTCCACTGTTGCCTCTTTAGTTAACAAGTGCTCATCTGTCTCTCTTTATCCTTTTAACTTTATTTTTTTTTTTTTTTTGGTAAGTTGCTGTTAGATCTATCCTTCTGGATTTTCATTAATTGTTAGGTTTCAACAGATTAGGGTTTTGCAATTAACTCACGGAGATCCACTTGACAAGTCATCTGATGCTTTTCTTTGCCAAGCAGGGTTGAGGAACTAGACTCTGTAAATTGACTCAACCACCCTTTGGACTTGTGACTGTTTGCAGTGGCAAATCCATAAATTATAGCTATGGGCAAAAGTATAAGTATGAATGTATAAAAAAATTGTTTGGGGGAGGGAACTTCTAATTTTCTTATATAAAAAAATTATAACAAAATCTGTAATAAAAAATGCAAGTTCCTAATTTTTGGGATGCCCCCTTAGTCCCCACCACTGACCGTTTGGTTGCAAAGTAACCCTGTGCATTTTCTATCTAAGCAATGCTACGGATCCCACCCTCTAACATGAATGTGACCCACTATTTATTAAATGAACAACATTTTCTCACTCATGTGAAAGGTTGGGATCAAAGTGGGATAAAAAGGGTAGGATCCCTACCATTTCTCTTTTCCATTTATTGGAGGATTAAAGAGTTGTTTTTGGTACCACAAAGAACTTTTTATAATCCAAATCAGCAAACCCGGGTTCCAAGCATTTATTTGGTCAATACTCAATGTAAATATAGCAAAGTGTATACTGAAGATGCTCACATAAAGTGAAGGCATGATACCATCCGAACAAGTGGCTGATGGTAAAGAAATCTTTTTCAGCATAAGCAATTATGTTGTTTGGCCTTCTGCTTGTCCTTGTAGTGCTTTCAACCTAATTCACGCAATTGAAAAATCAAAACCTTATTCCAGTTACTTGGCTATAGGAAAAGTTGTCCACTCAAATTTGCTTTTCACTTTTGCATTCATCGTCTCATTTATTTCACTTTTGGAATCAGATGTTATTCACGAGTTGCAGGTAACTTTGAGACTTGCTTTGTATTTACAAGTTATCAGTCCCTTTCAGCTGTGTTTTTCACTGGGCAATGCCAATTTCATCACCAAATGTACCCAAGATCTTCCATCTCTAAAAATCTTATCGACTCAACTATCTATTCAACCATTATTTTTTAACCATTATTAATGATTACATATATTGAAATCTTATCAATCATCTCCGCAGCCAAGTGTTAGAAGGTCAACTGAAAAAGGAATCAGGTTGGAGCTTAGCCCATAGGTTAAGTTAAGAACTAGACTTGGTTTAGCAAGAAAAAACTTGACACCTAGAATAAGGTTTTTATTATGCTTGACGGGAGGCAAATGAGGACATGAGGTAAAACACTGCTTGCAATGTGACATGATCATAATACAAGCAAATGTCAACAAACCGTGTTCATAATTGATTGTTTGTGTTCATGCTTAAGATTTATTTCTGTCTTTGTTAAATAATGTCTTCTGCTCTTGTTTTCCTCTATGACACCTTTTTTTGTTGGTTCATGGGAAAATATACCCCCGCCTTAAAATTCAAACCCATGCTCATTCATAAAAAAATGGCACAAATGGATAGTCATTTGGGCCCATCACTTTTTGTTATTTTCAACGGTTGACACATTGATACCGATTAAAATAAGCAATATGACTGTTGGCCCAAGGCTGTCAAGGAAAATTGAAGCCTTTATATTAGACAATTTATTGCTGTTTGGTAATTTTTCCTTTTTCTTCCCAGTTTTTGTGTATGATAGGAACCAGATGAATGTGCTGGAGGTGAACAAGACCAACTACGACAACTGCAATTCTGATCATCCACTCCATAATTGGACTACTGGAGCTGGAAGGGATGTGGTTCCACTTAATGTGACTCGGCATTACTATTTCATTAGCGGGAAAGGCTTCTGCTATGGAGGCATGAAAGTAGCTGTCCTTGTTGAAAACCCACCACCCCCTCCGGTAGCTGCCCCGGTGAAGAGTGGCTCTTCAAGATCTACTTTTAGAGGCAAGATTGTCATACCGGCTCTTTCTGCCATTGCTGTGATGTGGGAGTCATTAATCTGGTTATGGTAGCAATACAGATCTACAAACTTTCCAGGACATCTGTGTCATTTCAGGCCGTTAGCTGAATTGTGAAAGAAAATTGAGTTGTATTTCATTGTTTGAAGAACTTCAAGTTATCCTTTTTTTTGTGTTGTTCTGTTCATCTAGTTTGACCTGAAAATCAAAGATTTTCTGATCAAATTAGTGCATGGTGGTGTGTATTGTTGACTAAAACATTCAAAAGTGCTTTATTGGAGAATTCAAGCGCTTAAATTGCGGAGATGCACTGTGTTGTGAGTTTTTGTGAGGAATGGAATCATGGATAGCCTTGGGCACTTAAAACCAACGTGGTTATTAGCAACTCATAGTGTTAAAATTCATTTTAGTTGTGTTAAAGTTAAATTTTAAAAAAATATTTTTTTGGCATTTTTGTTTTAATGGTGAAAGTTATTTTTTGATATTTTTGTTTTAAGAAATAGCTTTGGTCAAATTTAAATTGTTGAATTGAAATGATATGTGTCATTTAAATTATGACAGTCTAATAAAAAAAAAAATTTAAATTTGAGAGAGATTGTGATAAATTTAAATTTTGAATGAATATTTGATAAGTCATTAGAGAGCTTTTTTTTTTTTTTAAAGTATGGTCAAAATTTGAAAATATTAGTTTCAATGATTCTTGAATCAGAGTATTTCTTATGATATAATAATCCCAGTAAAACCATAGATGAATCGATGTGTAGATTACAAGTAAGGGTTACAAAAATTATCCGGTACATAGTTCTTAATTCCTAGAATAATGTGAAGTATTTTTTTATTAAAAAAATATGAAAAAAAATCTCTTATGTTTACTTCTAAACAAATAATGCAAGTATTTATTTATCAAAAATAAATAAATACAAGTAATTAATTAAAATAAATTATACCTTTTAAAAAAGGAGGGCTATTGGCACTTCTTTAATGTTTATTTGCACTCTATGATGTTAATGAAATTATAATATATCCTTGCATTTGAAAAACCTAATTTCTTGTCAAGGGTAATTTTGAAATTTTATATATAATTATGGAGTGTGAGTTGCTATCCAGAGAGTGTAAATAGTGTTTTCCTTTAAAAGAAATACTACTAACACTTCTTTTATTACTTATTTAATTAATTAATGACACTTAACAATTTAATTTTTCGTGGGGTGTTCAATCTTTGGAGCAATTATTCTTCAGCTTTCGTAGAGGCCACCAATCTTCAAGCAAATAACTTCATCCAAGTAAAAGGCCTTTCTTTGTTTACATGTGACTGAGACAGTTGCACATTTTCTCATTGTTATATTTAGATTGATAATCTTATTATAAGCGTCTGATTTGAGTAAAATAAATTATAAAAATTTAATATATATATATATATATGTGTGTGTGTGTGTGTGTGTGTGTGTAAAGTTTCAATGATGTTGAGTCCAAATGGAACATGGAAGAAATTGAAGTTGTGGAGGGATTTAAAGCTTCCCTTGTTCCCATTTCTAACTGTCTTCCTTGACACCCCAATCTGGGGTAAACAGGGTTTGGCAAATTCAATACCCAGTCAACTCAGGAGATAACCACTAAAGATGTTAATCAACACACACACAGAAGAAGGGCGGGGGGAAGAAAAGAGAATTGGTCTTTGAGTCTTGGAAACTGAAAATTCCTCAGAGATCCTTGCGATTATGGTTCCAATGGTGAGATTCTAAATCATTTGTATAATAGTATATTCTAAATATATTAGTGTCCTTATTATTTAAGTGCTGAGATTATTGGACTGGACCAATAATTAATACGATGGTCTGTTTGTAATGACAAAAATTATTATATCCCGAACAATCATCTTTTATACATGTGACATTTTATAATTAGTTAAAATTAATAATCTGGATCATAAAAACAGTAATAACTCAATTTTTTAGTGAATTTAGAATATCATATAGCGGTGTATTCTTTTAATAATACTCTATCATATGTATTATAACTACTAAAAAAGTAAATCATAAAACACACGATATCGTATTATTAAAATGATATATTAAAATAGTGATGCAACGGACACATCAAAAAAATTTCCTACCCATGGAGGCTTGGGAATGACAACAGCGCAAGAGACCCATTTCCCAACCCTACAAAAATTTTTTCCCCCAAACTTATTTAAACTCCGTGACTGGTGGGATCAGGTCCCCATTTATTTTTAAACTTTGATTTATTTATTTATTTTATTAAATTAATAGTAATTATCACATTTCAAACAAAACGATACACGTGTTAAAATAAAAAATATATATGTTAATAGAGAATCAAAATGATAGTATTTTTTTGCCAAAGATATAACTCCATCAAACTTGTATAAACTTTTAATAGATGACTAAAAAATATTATTATGAATATTGATTATGTAATATAAAACACTTTTATTGTTTTATTTTATATAATCGAGATGGGATGGAGTGAGGGGGGTGGGGTGGGGTGGGGGTACCTTTTCCCAAACCTTAATGGGATGGAAATAGCCTTTCTTAAACCTATTCTATTATGGACAGACTTGACGAATTCTTAACGAGACAGGTTAAATTGACATCTTTATTAAAACTGTTTGATTGCGTTTTCTCTTACGATCTTTCACTTTGCATTAAATAATAACAGAATCCTATTAAGACAATAAATTTTACCCCTTCCAATTACATCTTATCACATAAATAAATTTTATTTTTATATTTTTTAAAAATCAAACATCTTATTTAAATGATATTATTTTAGAGGTCGGTCCATGCCACGGGAATGGACTTCGTCCATGATAGAATTTCTCTATTAAAACTGCCAATACAGCATTTTTTTGGTACCAGCGATCATATTTGCACACGTGTAAGTTGATACGGCCCAACGAACCTCCGTTGAGCTGTACGTATAGCATGACTCTCCGGGCTCCAGTGAGGATGTTGCTGCTAAAATGCGCTGGGTGGCCAACTTTTGTTACTACAAATAACCTCATTTCCTGAAAGATATACATGACCAGATATGTCTGCGCTGGTGACTTTTTAGTGCCTTTACCCAGGCTGATTCGCCGTTATAAATATCTGCATCTGTATTGTAGAGAGAGAAACAGAGCGGTAGTGGCATTGCAGAGAGAGGGAGATCGAATTTGAGTGATGGAGGGTTTGGGGAAAGGAGTTTTCTTCTGGTTGATGATAATGGCAGGGATGCTAGCGTGTGCAGTCAGCCGATCGCCGGTGCTTCATAAGGTTGGAGGAAAGTACGGTTGGACACAGAATATCAACTACACGGAATGGTCGATTCATGAGCAATTCTACGTCGGTGATTGGCTCTGTAATATCTCTTTCTCTGTCACATATATGTTTGTGTGTGTGTGTGTGTGTATATATATATATATATATACGTGTGAGAGTATGGATGTATAATGTATATATCCTATTGATTCCATCGTTTCATGTTTATTTTAGTCTGAGTGAGTTCGAGCATTTCGCATCCTTCAATTTTTGAAATGCTTTAATTTCTTTTGTTTTTGAAAAATTCACAAACAAAATCTCGGTTCCATCTCTCTCATATTTTTTTTGAAAAATGGCTTCATCATTCTCTCTCTGTGTCTGTAGCATTATTATCAGCATAGATTTCAATCTCTCTCAGTAATTTCTAGAGTTTATCCTTAGGTTAAAGTGTTCAGTGCTTCTTCAATATCTTAAAGAGTGTAGATTACGATATATGGATACTGTCTCATTGTGTTCTAATTAATTAGCTCATTTTTAGCATCATTTATCGAAACTCATTACATGGAGATGTAGCCTTCCTTTTATCAAGTAGTTTGCCCTACCTTAATAGTTGAAGCGTCCTTTAATCATATGTCTGCGATCTTTTAGGAATTTTAGAGAACAACATTTGTTAATAATTGGTTGCAATGTAGCTCGGTATTTGTGGTTGGAGCAACTTCTTGCACATTATGGTCATGAGCAGAGAACCTTCAGTGGTAAATTTGGGGCTTTTGGAGAATAACCATCGTTGGACTCTTAACACACACTTTCGGTGATTCACTCACCTACCATCTTCTGTGATAAATTTACCTCTTCAATTTATGCAGAATTACCAGTCCCTCACGCTTGACGATATTGATAACAGTATTGATAGACAATTGGATGAATTTTAACAAAGATGATAATTTTATGTTGCTTTGAACAATAACCTCTCGTAGGTACATATATATGTATTTGTCATTTTTGTTCTGATATGTAATGATATAACTCAACAATCTTGCCAGACAGAGTCTAGCAGGGTGGCTAAGGGGGCATGATCCCTCAAAAACTTTGAAAATTTTAACTTTTTTATTGTAATTTTGCTTAAAAAAAAGGTTTAAAAATTAAGAATTGGTTTAACACTTTGGTCCCCAATCACAATTTCTCAGATTCGCCACTGCAGAGGACTATTTCCTTCAACTGTAACCTCTTAAGTGTCGGGAGTGATTTAGGGAAAAAAGGCTACAAATACAATGTACGCTGTTTTTGTTCCCAACTAGCTTTGAGCTGTAATTTAATCTCTATTATGAATAATTGGATTTTCATTTTTTATTTTATAAATCTGTGCTTCTGTCATAACTTGGATTGCTACAAAAAAAAAAAAAACAATTTTGTTCACTGATTAAAATGAATGTGTTTATATAGAGATTCAGTTTGTATATCCAGTTCATCTTTTTTAAGTCAGTCCAAGTTACTGCATTAATTTTGTATAGCTACTATCAAATTGCTCTCTGAGTTTCTAATATCAAAATTGGGTTTTACTGACTTCAATATCTTGCCATTCCTCTTAAGATTTTGTATTCGACAAGCGCTATTACAATGTGCTGGAGGTGAACGAGACAAACTATGAGCAGTGCAATGATCAAAACTTCATAATGAATATCACTAGGGGAGGGCGAGACGTGTTTAATCTCACAGAGGCGAAGCCTTTTTACTTCCTCAGCAGTGGAGGCTACTGCTATGGCGGAATGAAAGTGGCTGTCAATGTTGAAGAATTCATACCTTCTCCGGCACCTGCTCCGGCCAAAAACAGTTCTCCTACAAAAAATGGCTACCAGATTATGGTACCCATTATGGTCTTGATTGCTTTGTCATCGGCCTTCCTCCTGAAACTATATTAGCTGACAAGATTACATGAGTAGCATTGGAAAACTCATACAGTACTACAATGAAAGTCAAAGGATTCTTTTTTTCAGGTTTAGTTGTTTCTTCTTTAGTATTAAATCACAGACAATATGTGGTAAGAATTGAGCAATTCTGGTTTAGTGTGAAAACTTTTTAGAGAAATTGAAAGTTTTTGTTCGTTTAGGCTTTGAGGATGATTATCTATAAAATAAATTGGAAACAGCATGTTCACCAAATTTCTATCCTAAATAATGTTCTTTTAATATATTAGAATCACATTAATTATAAAATTTAAAATATTATCACTAATACAGTGACATATTAATGTTATATTATTTGAATATAAATTTAAGAAAAGTTAGCTAGCTCTTTATGAAAAGATAAATATAATAAATATTTTTATTCTTAAATATAAAATAATAGGACTCATATTTGTTTATTATAATGAGCCGTAAGCGAAATTTTTTTGAATAAAATTAATGTACTATTGTGATAATGCATAAATTTAATAATATTGTATCATGTACCAGACCTACAATTTTAGTGGGCAGCATGTCACGGACTTTTTTTAACACTCACAGGTCATGATGAGATGTAACACATAACTCAGAATGTTAATGAGGCCAATTCAAGACAGAGACTACTCTCCCGTCCCTGCCCGTTTAAAAATAAGCTCTCCATTCTCACTCTATCCTTTTTATTATGTCCCATCTCCACCCCAGCCGAATCTAAAAATTAAAATTTAAAAATAATTAATTTATATTATTTAAAATATAAATTTCTATTTACATACATTTACAAATAATATATATATATATAATATGTGCATATATACACATTTATATTTATATATTTGAAAATATTTAATGAATTATGAAAATATTAAATTTTATTTATCTAGTTTAAATATATAATTGGGGTGGGGCACTTGCCAATCCCATTAAAAACTTATGATGGGTGTTATCATCTCTATTTATTTTCGTCTTACCTCATTTATTTTTTTTATAAATTTATCTCATTAAAAATGAGCCAGTGCATCACCAGATATTACACCATACGTACTTAACAATGACTGAAAAAAAGTTTAATAGTAAATTAATAAGAACAAATTTCATGATTATTAAAATCAGTTTCAAAAACATGTTATATAAATAATGTCATACTTATGTTCTAATTTAAAATATATACTTACATATTAGAAATTAATTTGAATGATTAGAAAAAAAAAAATTCATGATATTCTATGACTATGATGTACTATCAAAGCTCATACCGTGTCCTGTCCCGACTCCCAAGGGAGTTTTTAAGTATGGTAATTTATTCTGTCATGTCGGGACCTGATTCGTTTTTAATGGAACAGGTATGGAATGCTCATAAACGAGATCGGGATGGAATCAGAGTGTGACTTTTAAAATCCCGTCAAGTTCGGGACGGGTTCGGAAGATGAGCACCTTGTCCCGTTTATATATTAACTTTTTTTTATTTATTCTTATATACACTATATTTACTAATAAATAACACTATATAAAATTAGTTTTAAGGTTGTTCATATTACACTAATATTTTTTTCTTGTATTAGTTATTTTGATAAAAAAATAATAATAATTTATTTATCAGAATAAAAATTTGAACTTACTTAAAATATATATATTGGGATTCGAGGTAGAATATGGTGGAATTAAAGAATATAAATAGGATTAAGATCGGAATTGGGATCGGAATAAACTTTTAAATAGAATAGAACAAATAATATAAACAAAATCGAGATTAGAAAGAGCCTGCCGCATTATGATTCCTAGGAGGTTATTCAATGCAAATCCACTCCATACAATCAGCTTAACCTTTGGAAACATGAAATGGAACAAAGATGGAGACTAGCACCTAACTTTTGGAGGCAGATAAAAACTTAAAACATTTATTACAAGCTTATTTTTATTTTTTGGGATTAATGAAAAAGAATGTATACGATTTTAGAAGTTTTAATCGACACTCATCCAAAAGACCCCAATAATGTTAATTTCTGAGCTTTGACATCAGTAATTAACTAGGCTACTTCATACCCACATGGCATGCCACAATACTTTAGGTAGTAGTCTTTTGTGATATTTTTCATTCGATCAGGTCGCGTGACAATATGTTCTTTTATTAACATTCAGTCATGTCTCATTAAAAAAATATAAGTCATATAATACATGACAAAATATCATTAAAAAAAATACATTTTCACGTTACTGGATGAGTCCCATTCAAAAAAATTTCATAGTCTTACATCTTCTAAAATTAAAAAGTTCTTTATTGTAAAAATTATTGTATTTATATGGTCCGGATCATACCATTGGTCCCGATTAATGATAAGTTGTTATGTGTATAATATGTTTGACTTTTAAAAGATAAAAAAAAAAAATAATATACATGACAACTTATAATTAGTCGAACTATCGACTCAAATGATACAATTATTTTTTCGTGTATTAAATAGCTTGCTTTGCCGGAGGAAGAGTGGCGTGCATTTCTGTCATTTGGCAGAGAGAATTGTTAAGAAAAACAAAGGGAAAGTTTCATCATTTTTACACTTGTTTTTTAAAATAAAAATAATAATTGTACAAAATATTATAATAATAAAAAAAATCCCTTCCAATTCTTCTTCTTCTTACTCCACCCAAAAAAATGAGGAAACCATCCCTTTATTTCCTTTCCCTTCCTTTCCCCACAAATATCTTATCCTTTCCTTTAGCTTCGCTCATTTCAATTTTTCATCTCTCTGATTCATAAATTTAATGATAAAGAAAAAAAAAGGAAAAGAATTAAAATTTTCATAAAACCTATCCTAATTAGATCGTGCCTCTTATCTCAATGTGAAATTTGTGTCTTATCTAGTTCCAATTGTATGAGAAATTTATTATAGATATTAATAATGATATGTTTTTCAATTTTGTATCTCAAATGACATACTATATCATTATTTATATATTAAAAGTTTATAAATACAAATGCCACCAAATTATTAGTTTATTATATTATTATTATTTTACAAGTTCTTACGAGTATTTCATTCTGAATCATTAGAAATGAACAATTATAAGATAAAAGAGTGACAGAAATATTATAATTCGTGTATTATAAATTAATTGAGTGAAAATAAATATTTACATATTTTCAAATGAAAAAGTGAAACTTTAATTTACGACTTTTTTTTTGTTTTTTAACTAACTGGATTAGTTAGTAGTGGACTTAAATTAGAGGGCTGGGGGGAATTTTAATTTTTTAAAAACTTTCTCTAAAATCTAGGAGTAAAATACTAATTTTCTAACAATTTGAGGAGGCCATAAGCCCTAAAGTACTTCTTAGAACTGCCAGTGAGACTAGTTCCCAATTGAATCTTAGTTAAATGACTTTTAAATTAAAATAAATTTGTTATTATATAAGAATGATCATTTTAAGACTGAGGTCCGGAGGCGGATTTAGCGAAAACTTCTTAAAATTTTTCATATTTCTATAAAACACTCATTTAAGTTTTATTTTTGTCTCTTTTAAATAAATAGTCTAAGTTTTTCACTATCGAGATTCTATTTTAATAATACAAATATTTATTATCTACGCAATTAATGTGACTATAATTTTCTTTTTCATAATTATATATAAAATTAAAGGATATTTTCACAAGATACTTGAGAAAACCATCATTTCTTAAAAATAAATTGAGAAAGTATGATGAGTTTAGAAAGTTTAATAAAAAGGGTCATGAATAGGGTAATACTTGCACATATTAATCGAACCGAACCGAACCCAAAACCCGTTTGTCGTTAAGATTCTGGGTCGGGTTCAGAACCGAGAATAATGCAATTCGAGTTTGGGATAAGATGATATTTCTTACCGTACCGTGTTTCCGCGCACACAGCCCTTTCCCAGAACACTCCTTCCAGTTCCCCCCACCCACCATCACCATGGCAACTCTCTGTTCCATCTCAGTGGCTACCATGCCCAACCCACTCAATCAATGCAGAATCCGAAAACTCCCTCCTAATTTATGCTCTCCAAAATCGTTTCTTCGAACCATTCTCTCATTTGGGAGCCCCAAAACTCCATCGACGAGAGCATCATCGCAGTCAGCCACCAGCGCCATCACCGTCGAAGAAGATCAGAAAGGAACCGAAGAATCGATGAGTATCGACGCTCTTCAACGCTTCATCAACCTCAATTTGGGCAACTGGACTGGTTCCTTCCACGTCAGTCCTATTTTCGTCCATGTTAATTGTTTTGTTAACCTCATAGATAACAATAAGAGGCATTTGTTGTTTGTCTGTGTAATAATCTTTGGTCGATTTCACAGCAATTTGATGCTCACGGGAATTTGATGCATAAAGTGACTACGAAGCTTGCGGTGAGCTCTTACGGCGAAGATGAACTCATCAGTTTAATCCAAACGTAAGCTTCGTTCAGGAATTCATTATACTAATAAACAGAAACTCGTGTATGCCAATATATGTATGTGTGCATGCGAGAATTACATGTTTCTGATGAATATTAGTAGTTAATTGGGGGTTGATCAGAAAATTTTGATCAGGTGATTGATAAATCCACTGAGGGTGTGCTTGGGTGTCCCACTGCCATCTATCAAGAATTACACTGCGGAGAATGATGGAAACCATTTTATGACTGATGGGAAATATTCCGTTATACACTTTCAGAAAATGATGGTGCTTCTATTGTTCATTGTAATTCCTGATGATGATTGCCGCTTCTTGTTATGGGTTCATAATTTGTGTAAAATACGCTATGTAAGACTTATGCAACATTCTGCGAGTCTACCAATTGCATTTATTTGTTACATCCAATCCTGAAATTTCAACTCTGCTAATGTTTGTCTTGGTATTAACGTTGACATATATAGAATGGGATGGAATGGTGGTGTATTCTCCTTATTTCCAGCCTATATTAATGATTCATTTTGTTTAAACTAAGTGAAGCTAGTTTATCTGTTTATGTAATAAAGGCTACCCATACTCCTTTGTTCATTTTATTCATATATTGTTTAAATAAAAGGGAAATAGAAGCCTTTGGAACCAATTTGAGAATCTTTTTGTGGAAGTAAGACTTGAAGGGCAAAATGTGGCCCTAATGTTTGACATCTCGAATTTGTCTGTCTGTGAAAGATACTGTCTATATTTCAGCAGATTGTCTGGTAAACAGGTTCAAATAAATAAATGGAAGTGTTAGTTTGTGATTCATTGAGGTTGTCTTTGTTTAAATGGAAAATAAATCCATGAAAGGAAGCCTATCAATGCCATTGGATGAGGTTATACCACAGTACCACATTTCATTGGCAAACCATCAAAATAATTGCACTTACTTATCAAAAAAAAAAAATTGCACTGAAGACACAAGGGTAGTGGGCCTGTTTCCCAGATATACAATTCTTAGAAAAAGAAATCTATAATTTATATCAGTGATAGTTATATATTCTGCTTATATATTAATAATTATATATATATATATATATGTATATGGTATCAAATTTTGTAGTTTTTATATCTCTGTGAACAAAGCAGCTTAATGCAATTGACTTTTTTAGGTTATACATCAAACAATCCCCATCAAGCACTTCAATTTCTGGATATGATCATGAGCCGGAATGGGCAGAGTACAAAATCAAAGAAACCAACATGTTTACTGTGGACAAATATCAACAGGTGAGCTCCTTCAATACTTTGAAACTTTGTTGTTTACATTGGCAAATCCTCTTGGAAAGAGAGCTTTTAAGTTTGATCATAGTTTGCTTGATTTCTTCATTCTTTTTTTGTTGAATATCCATTATGATTAGTTTGCAGATTGGCTTTTTCCCCAGTGAGAAGGCCTTTGCACTACGCTACCAGACAGCTGGCATGTTAGGAAACTGTGTTAAGACAAGGGGTGCTAGGTGAAGATGACACTGGAGAAGAATCACCCAAGTGAGTGCTATATATGTGGAGAAACTGTTACTTATGCACTGCATTGATAATTTGTTTACAGCAGTTAGCTGATTCAGCAATTCAATATAATCATTACTATTAATGCGTCTGGAATTAAGGCTGCACATTGGTGGAGATGTTTCCAGAGGCTCCTGGTTTCGTGTTTGGCCAACAATAACTACTGAATAAATACACTGAATAGGGTGGGATGGGAGTTTATGGATGCCGATATTTCTTGAAGTAGTTTTCTAACTAATTATATGGTCGACCTAGGAATGTAGTACATGATTTGATTATTCACCTCTGTTCATCTCCGAGATGCTCTGCTTCAATAGCATTTCACAATATTAGCATGAGACCAAGCGGAGTGTTTTGAAACATCACTAGGGATGACATTACGTGTGGTACTAAACACAGCCTAAACAAGCAACAGATTTTTATAAGAAAGTTCCATGAATCAGCTTTCAAAATAATTTATCTCTGATGACAATGAGCTATTATATCTAGGCTATAAACAATTTTTGTGATGATTTTTTTATACTTAGTTTCTCCTTTCTGTTTTTGTTCTTGTTTTCTTCTGCATTTGATTAAAGGCATGCTTGGCCTCCTGTAGAAATGGAATTGTTCCATTGTGTCTTACAATTCATTTGGAAACCAATTCCAGTTTGGCTTTCTTAGCATTTGAAATCTCTCTCCTCGTCTTTTATCAGCTTGCTAGGAATCATTTTTAGGATATCATGAAGGGACACTGCTTTAGTTATTGTACCGTGATTTTCAGTGGTTGTTCCACTCTGAGAAATGATAATTTGCCTTCAAATTGTGTGGAAAATAAGACAGAACTGCTCCATTTTGAGGGGACATCACCTGTGTCTCAAGTTTATTTATGCTATTCAACATCGGGAAAGAGATGCTACCATTGGCTAATGTGACACGAGTGTCTGTTATATCTTATATGAGTAATACTTATTTCTAGATTGCTTGAGTAGTATGGCCCATCTAGTTATGGCCAAGCAATCCATTTAGGTTTGATCATTGGAGTTGTAAGTCGATTCTATTGTAGAATAAGCGAAAAGGAAAAGGAAAGGGCTTGCAAGTGGCCAATGATAACCATGTTTCTAATAATTGTGATTATTCACACATTTGTTTTCCGAATTGTATGTATTTTGTCTGGTTAATCTACTATATTGTAACCACTTCATATACATACATTTGTCTAATTGGATGATATGTAACCTCTTGTGGATGTAACTCGGGTTTTAGAAAAATAATAATCTAAGTTACCAAAGTATTGATCTACAATAAAGAACTAGATTTTCTGTAAAAGGCCAAGCGACATTTAATAGAACGCATATAAAGCACATATACCAAGACTAATAAAGGCTATTACCCAGTATTGGTCCCACCAAAGTGGGATACCGGAAGGTGTAGACTAGATACAGAACCTGACTTTTGACTTCATTTGCTTAAAGTGGCTGATCTCAAATAGGAACTCTATGTTTCCACGTTTGATAGTTCGTGTATTTTATCATTGCACCAAGTAATAGCCTCTTAAAAATGTTATTACTCAGTGTTGATCCCTCCAACACGGGGTGTTAGGAGGGTGGATCGGAGATAAGCCTAATCTTTCTCTAGACTGAAAGTAATGTCTCACACCTGTCAGCTCGAGCTTTATAATACTTGCCAATGAAACCAGCCTTAACATCCTTAATTTTTAATTTTACAATAATCTCTTAGGAGTCTAAGATGGAAACCGTCTAACCAACAGTCTAGGGTCACAACTAGAAGATTTTATAGTGCTCAGTTTTCAAGGAGTATGTCAATGATCTTTAAAATTGAGTGTTGGAAATCTTGTAACGAGGTTATAATAGTCATAAGAAATTTCCTTTCTTTTTTTGGTAAGGAATTTACTTTCTTGAGATGATTCGCTAAAGGGTTCATATCAAAAAGCTGAAATGCAGTGCCATTGCAAAATATAGTAATTCCTTTCCCATTTCAAATAAAGTACCAGTGCCATTGTAAGTTTTCATTGTAATGGATCTCATTTAAGCTGTTATTTGCTTTTAAGGTACCATGTTTTCATGGTCCTCATATCATCCATGTTCTCTCTTCTCTTTCACCACGTAGAAACCTAAAGCTTCCCTCTCAGTCGGCCTTCTATTGTATGTGAGAATTGCCTTTATTCATTGGAGAAAGATGTGCGAGCGAGAGCTTTCCATATCATGGACCCAAAAGGCATTATAGAAATGCTTCTTATCTTCCTTGAAGAGAGAGGTGGTGGACTAGTTATTCCTTGTTCCCTTGACAACTCTAAGGTAATTTCAATTACCAGGTGCTGTGGATTTTTTATCTTTCAAGAACTACAGTAAAATATCTTTCCATAGCTAAATATTATTTCTGTGATATAAAATTTCTTGTATGGTTGCAGGACGACACAAACAGGATTATACCATTTCTTGGTAAATGGAAAGGTCATTCTAAAACGAAGCGCTCTGGTGTTTATGGAGCAACAATCGCTGAAGCTGATACAGCTGCTGTACTTGAAATTGACAATAAGGGTCAGCTAATTCAGGTTTGTGACGGTGCTTGCAATATAGATTTCAACTTCAACGAGTCATCTCATCTCTTCGATGCCCCTCTGCACCTATGAATTCATTTATCATGCAAATTATATTGTTTCCTCTGAGTTATCTTTCTAAAACTTTCTTCATATTCTTCTTCATTTATAATTTTGTTATGAAAGGATGAATAAGTGTGATATGCTTTTGTAATCCATGAATTGGTAAAAATAATAGGGTAGCATTCAAATTCCCCCCACCCTACTTGAAAAATAATTTTAACTCGGCCAACTTTTGCAGAGTTATATATGAGAATTAGATATTTTATATTCAATTTTTAATATCATTATGAGAATCGAACAGCAGAAAATGTGGCTGCTTAAATTATGGGGCAAGTGGTTTACATGTAAATGTTTTTACTGAGCAAAAGTTGGGACATAGCAGAGCACCAATGTGGTAAAATGTAGAATTTTTTGGAAGTCATACTTGGTCAATTTTTACTTTGGGCTTAGGAGTTCATTGGAATGGGAATGGATTGATGATTAAGTTTACCCCTGGTTGATTTCATAGAACTTGTTATAATCTAATTCCCCCCCCCCCCCCCCCCCCCTCTCTCTCTCTCTCTCTCTCATAATAACAGGATATAACTTCCACATTGGATGGAGGCAATGCCATCACTAATGTACATTGGACGGGTACCATGTCTGACAACTTGGTTAGATTCGATGGCGGTTTTCAAATAACTTTACTACCTGGAGGGATGTACATGGGTTGCCCTTGTGATGTAGCCAAGAATGTAGCAGAATCCAAGTCCTTCCATTTGGAGTTCTGTTGGCTTGAGTCACCTGGCAAGAGGCAGAGACTGGTTCGCACTTACGATGTGGAAGGTTTGGCTGTCTCATCGACTTATTTTTCTGAGACCAAAGTATGAATCCTCCTTGTACTTTGTTGTACATCTACTTTTTTTGGGTGGAATTGAAAATTGATCCGCATTGCCTAATATCTGCTCTTACTCAAATGAAGGCTCCCCTGTTGTATTCATTTACATTTGATTTTGTTTTTTGAATCTGTTTCAATGGAAATAAAATTAATGATTTCTAGAGTATATCAATGTTATTTGAAGGGTGTATATTTTATGGTCTAGGTTAGCCAATTTCTATTATGTTGGAAAAGCATAGAATATGTGTGGTGGATGGATCAATCTTGATGTATTGCAAAGAAACAGAAGTGGATTTTATCTAAAAATTGTTTTCTTTGATCTGTGTGCTACTCTAGATATTAAATTTCCTCTTGCTAAGTTGGTCCGAATTGTGACATTTGACTCTGCGAAATTGTTTTCCTACCACATCAATCAAAGTTCTTAAGTTGCGAAGTTGGTGTCCATTTTGGCACTTCACTCTGCAAAAATGGGTTGTAACTTGTTTGCTTAGTCTATTTTGGGGACACTACTTGAAAGTTTCTCTTATTTAGATACGAGTCATAATTTTATTTTATTATGTATATAATTATGTGACTATTTAATTTTAACTTTAACATAAAAATTAAATAAAATAAGAAAATACATGTACATTGTATACGTTACTGAAAATTAAGTATTATTATATTTTTTATTTTGTTGTACCCTTCATTTGTGTTTTTACCCCTTCCCCTTATCATCTCCCTTTCTATTGGAAGATGTAGAAATTAGCATTAATGCAGGGTAATTATCTTGCTTGTTGATTAGACCTGTATGAGATGAGTGCAGCTCAACCATAGAAAGGAAGCAGGCAATGGCTGTGTTTAGATGGGTGGTTCTACCATCCATTTTAGATTTTTTACGTTTCAAACGAACTTTTGAAATAATTTGGTGTTTGTTTGAATTTTTTGAAATATTCATTTAAATATTTTCAAGATATCAGTAAGTAATTTTTTTTTAAAACATTCATTTCCTAAACGACTGTTTCCAACACCTATCCAAACGAGCACAAAATGGTGGCTCTGTAACAACTACGTGTATATGGTTATGTTTGGATGAACGGTGTTATCGCCTATTTTACAAGGCGAAATGCCTATTTGTTTATTTATTATAAATAGTATGCATAGTTGGGACTAATGCGACTGCAGAATTTCAGCCACTGGCGTATGTGCGTGTTGCCTGTATGACATATATTGATATATGAAATCGCAAGCTTGCATCAATTATAATTGGTATATCAATTGATTTTGACCGTACGAAAATTATGGATCCAAGTCTCCATCTCTAACGAAATATGGGATTGATTTGTCTTTTTTGTCATGAATTGAATTGTGCTTATCTCTAAAGAAATATGAGATTGATTTGTCTTTTTTGGTCATGAGTTAAATTGTGCTTGTCTATCTTAGTAGTAACGGATCCATGAGACAGCAAAATTTTAAAAACTAAAAATTTCAAGAGATCTCGTATAAAAGTATGAAAAATTATAAGGGTAATTCTTGTTTTAAAAAAAAATTATATAAAAAGGGGATAAAATAAAATAAAATTTTAAAAAGTTTGGAATAATTAGGTTTAATGAATATTTGATATGTGAATTTATTAATATATGATATAATCTTATTGGTGTTTTTATTTCTTTATATTGAAAATTTATAATACATGTAATATAACAAAATGCTTCTGATTAAAAAAAAATAGATTAATTACATTTTAATGCCTTAAAATTTTGTCCTAATTTCAAGTAAAGATATCGATTATCAATTATAATAATTCAGTTTTTCAATTTTTAATTTCATTTTAATTGACATTAATTGTAAGTTGCCATTCCAAATTGATTACACTTTAATATCCTATAATTTTATATGACTTTCATAATAATGTCTTGTAATTATATACGAGTTTCAAATAAGATCCTATAATTTTATATAAGTTTTAAATGAAGTCGTATAATTTTAATATGTAAATGACTACAGTTAAGAATTTGAGATGACCGTTTAAAATTGGCTTCAATTGAAATAAAATTAAAAATTGAGAAACTGAAATTATTATAATTGATAATCAAAAACTTTATTTGAAATCAAAACAAAACTTCATGATTCATGAGATGAAACTCAACACATTCTTTATCCAAAAACTTAAAACTAATTGTGTAATGACATAAGCACGAAACTCAAACACATCCGGGTCCATTATTTCTATTTATATTTTCATATTTTACTTTAACTAGTTGAAAGATAAAAGCACTTTCTTCCTGTGACAGATATAAATACAAATACATTGTCTCAATTCCATGAATCGAATGAGAAGTGGGATCCATTATAATTTGATAGGAGAAAGCAATTAATACAAGGGATGGATACATTTATACATGTGTACGATTTTGTTTTTTCTTTTATTAAATTATTAAGGTTGACAATTGAAACTTCACTCCACCCATGTAAATGTTACATCACATATTCATCATGTTGCACACACTTGACATACCTAATTTTTTTTTTAAAAAACATTTTTAATATTTTTTCATGCAATACATATTTTTTGAAATTTATAATTAAATATAATATCCTTTCTACGTCTACGTACATCTGTCACGTGTGTTAAATCTTAAGTCAATTCAACATGAATGAAAATTTGATTTATATATTAAAATCTTATAACGTAATATTAGTATTTTTTTTTAGTATTACTTGTGGATTCAGAAATTATAATTAAGGGTTCAAAGAGTATATATTAGAAATTTATTTTTATGAAAATTCAATATATTTTAGAGGGTCAATTTAAAAAAATTAAAAATAATTACAATACAAAAGTTGAACTTTTTAAATTTTGGGAGAGTCGTGTCTCCATTTAGCCACCCTTATATCCCCCTCTAGTTATGCCAAGGAACATCTCTTCTCAACAAAATTGTGATAGTAAGAACCTATTGAGAAGTTTAAAATTAGAAATCTTATGAGATGAATTGGAACTCTCAATGACTAAAGATTTTTGCTAACTTTTTCAATTTGTCATTTTAAAACATTACTCCTAGTATTGTTACAATATATAATTAATAGTTTATAAAATCATTTGATTGATGTGACATAGTGATGCATGCCACTTTATTTAAGAAGTTAAAATTTGAGATGAAAGTTTAGAAATGTAAATATAATGGGTGAAGAGTAGGCGTGTCAATTAGTATTATTGTGTGTATTTGAATCGTGTCAAGGCATACATATTCGAAAATATGTGTGAACCTTAACCCGACGCTATTAACTAATCGTATCAAGTTTTAAAACTTAAACTCAACTCATTTATTAAACAGGTTATATGTATCGATACACTTAACCCGTTTATTTTAATTTTTTTATTTTTTAAATAAAAAAATTTATCTATTTTTTAATATGTATTAATAATTTTTAAGTTTAGTAACTTTGAATATGAGCGAAATCAAAGTAGAAACCTCTTTTATAAATAAAAAATCTCAAAAAATTGATAAATATTTGATGTGAGACGAATTACTTGAACTCATAATATATTTTATAATTAAACGTGTTAAGTCGTTTTAAACAGGTTGACACTAGTAAAATTCAAACATGACCTATTTATTAATCGTGTTATATGTATCAACCCATTTATGACCCAAACTCATTTATGCTAAACTCAAACCCGTTAACTTCGTATCGTGTTCGAGTCGTGTCGTGTTAAAAATTGACACCTCCAGTGGAAAGACATGCTGTGAAATTTTATATATATATATGAGATGAGATGAGATGAGATGATGTTGTAATAATTAAATGACATTTAGATTAAATTTTTATTTATCTTAATTATTATTTTTTAAAATTTTGAACTATCTTGATTAAATCATATTATCTTGTATGAAATCAAGTTTACAACATTAAAAATAAATAAATAAAATAAAAATATCCATGATGTAAGCAAACACATTTGTTGCGTAAAAGTCGATGTTGCGGTCATAATGGAAGTCGTCTTGTCTAAAACTGCCGTTTCAGAAGGGCAACTACTCCAATTCATCAAAGCTAACTTTTTTCGTGCCATGTCATCCACATCAATTTCCAGGGAATCTACACTGTTTTACAGCAAGAAAATGGTTTTCTTTTTTCCTTTCTTTTTGTTTTTTAAAAGCAATTAGTTTACAGAAAGACAATAATAGGTGAAAAACATCAAAATGATTTTTTTGTTTTCAGCTCTAGCCCTGGATTTTCTCAGCAATCAAAAGCCAAAGAAAGAGAGGAAAGGAGAACTCATGAATAGAGAAACATGAGAGAAAGACATAGACATTGCATATAGAGAGAGAAATTAGAGAGGTGAAGAAAGGACTCATATACACACAAGGACAGAGAGCGAGGCGAAGATAGTTTTTTTCAGAAGCAATGGCTGAAAAAGAGGGAGTTTTTAAGGTCTCAGCGCCTCCACGCCCGACGATAACTCTCCCAGCTCGCTCCTCCATCGAAACCCTCTTCACCGGGGGACCTGGTTTCAGCCCCGGACCCATGACTCTCGTCTCCAATTTGTTCTCCGATAACTATCCGGATTCCGACTGCCGATCCTTCTCTCAGCTCCTCGCCGGAGCCATGTTGTCGCCGGTTGCTGCAAAACAAAGCTCTCTCATCAGTAATTCTTCGAATGAAACGAATCCTGGAGATGGAAGTGAGAAGAATTTAGGGTTTAAGCAGAACCGTCCGATGAATTTGGTGGTTGCTCACTCCCCTATGTTTATGATTCCGCCTGGGTTGAGTCCTTCCGGTTTGCTTAACTCGCCAGGTTTCTTTTCTCCGCTTCAGGTATTTCAAACAATCGCTTAATTGCTAATTTATATAAAAGTTTTTTTTTTGGTGCTAATTTAAAAAAAAAACTGTTGGTGGAAGTGTTGATTTTAGCTGTTTGATGCTATGCATGGAACGATGGAATAGTACAATTAAAAAGAAATAGATTTGGGTAGCTGTTAATTTGTGATTGATGAAGCGAGTAAACTTTGTCAGTTCAAAGTCTAATTTTATACATAATTTTTGAATAATATAGTGTGTGGTTAGTAAAGAAAATACTATGGTTATGTTGCTTCATAGTTTATGTGCTTAATTCCTATGACTAATTATAGGGATTTTTTTTTATCGGTAAAAGTGAAATAGATATATGGAGCAGGGCTTGAGAAAGGCACCCCCAAAGAACAATAAAAGGGACTGGCTACCTCAATTAAAGTCTAAGATCCCTCAAAAAAGTCCATTAGCCTATCTACATACACAGGGTATTCTTCCTAAATTTTTATGGCCAAACTAGTTTCTTCTGCCTCTGGGGAAATAAGTGTTCTTGAATAAACAAATGCTTAAGTTACTGAGGATGCCACAAATCTAGCTTTGGCAGTAATGCTACCCTTTATTATATAGATCAGTTCCCTTCCCATTCTGTCCTAACGCTGACCTCAATTCCTTATTTCACTCCTCTGTTAATGTCTTTTCTTTATTGGGGTTGGATGTTTAAAACTAGGGAAGAGAGAGATTCTTGTGTCTGCTTGGCTGCCTCACACGAGTAAAGCTTTCATATTTTGTTTATTTCGAAATTTCAAACTATTTAAGGCAAAATATATTGCTGCATGGTTCATCATAATCATCTGCAATGACCTACTGGTTTGATATTGGTGGTAAATGTTTGATAGAATTTGTGAAAATGAGGAAAAGTGATGGTTGCATTTCAGAAATTTGTTCAAAATATCCGTAATTTGTAGTGTTGAACACCTTGTTTTTTTGGTTATCCGGGGGCTCAAACTTATTCATTGATAGCTATTATTCTTTTTTGAGCATTGTAAGTGTCTAATGCTTTCTGTATACTGGTGCACCCTCTTGGAACCTTTTTGAGCTTATAAAGTTTTTACTTGTCAAAAAAAAAAGTTCTAGAAAAATTATTATGCCATCAGCTGGTGTATCTGAAGATGAGAAACTGTTGCATATTGGAGCTATGCACAGATCTGTGGATTTTGTGATGTTGCAGTTTCTTGGGCTTTCTTATTAATGTTCCTTTTTCTGGAAAACGTTCGTATCCTCAAATACCTCATACATGGTGCATATTATCTGGTGGTGGAAACTCTACCGAGTCAGGTTCATGAGATCGACCCCTTTTAACTAAGTAAAAATACTTATTAATCAAAAGATTTCTGTTAAGAATTCAGATATATAAAAGTAATTTTTCCCTGCGATGTTTATAGTTATTGTTTTTGCAAAAAACAGGTTCTTGGACAAAAAGGATCACAGGAAGGGCACATGTGAAGACGATCAAGTTAGACGAGAAAAAGATAAACTTGCTGAGTCAAGAATTGAGAATTGAACTTAGGGTTTTTAGGTGCATACCTTAGCCTTATATAGTGGATTAATTTCCTTTCGTGATAGAATCCTTTTAAGAGTGAATCATGGACTTCTTATATCAATATGATAAGCTTGAAGTGGCAGTTTCCATATTGGAGTTTATAATTGTATTGCAGAAGTGAGAACTCCATATCTGAAAGAACAACTATGTTGAAAAGGTAGAACTTTGACTTGCCTTGAGCTCCGTTATCCCGTACTACAAGTGGTCAGCTCGGAAAGAGGGAAAAGAGCTCTATATGTGGTTACCGAACTAGGTTAGAGATCGTTCATCCAAACCTGAAAGCATATAACTCAATAGTTTAAAATCCGTAGTGAGGGCGGTGTGTGATTTAGTATTCACGTGTCCCGATGTTAATGATTGTGATATCTTCGGTCATATCAACTATATATAAGTGAAATTTTAAATGTGTATATATATATATACATATATATATATATAATTGAAATTTTAAATGTTGGTTAATAAAGAGAGAATTTGCTTATCCTGGAATACGCATTTATCATCTGGTAAATCAGGATATTTTGTCGAAAACTTAGCAGGTTTGTTATATAATGAAAACATTAAATCCAAAAATAATGTAGGATTTATACGCATTGTGTTCAATATGGATGAGGTGGCATGTGTTTATGATAGTGCTTAGCATATCGCCACTATATAAATTTGCTGAGGGTTACTGGCTCCTTGAATTATATGCAGAGCCCCTTTGGAATGTCACATCAGCAGGCTCTGGCACAAGTTACTGCTCAGGCTGCTTTATCTCAATCTTATATGCACATGCAAGCTGAATATCAACCTTCTTCATTAATAGCTTCAATGGAATCATCGTCACAGCATCCATCTTTTGGTTCCAATGCTACTACACAGCAACAGATGCAAACTGTAGTCTCGGAACCTGAAAGTTCCACAGTGGAATCATCAGAGGTTTCTCATTCTGATAGGAAATCAGTACCTCCTTCCCTTTCCGTCAATAAACCTACCAATGATGGCTACAATTGGCGAAAATATGGCCAGAAACAGGTCAAGGCAAGTGAATATCCTCGAAGCTATTACAAATGCACACATCTTAATTGCCCTGTCAAGAAGAAGGTCGAGCGTAATCTTGATGGCCAGATAACTGAGATTATCTACAAAGGCGAGCACAATCACGATCTACCTCAATCCAATAAACGTGCAAAAGACAATAGTGATCTAAATGGAAGTATGAACTCTCAGGTGAGGCCTGGAGTTGGTTTGCAAGGTCAGACAGATATAAGCAAGTCAAATGAAACTGTACCTTCTCATTCAGTGCCTGGGACAGATCTGGCATCCACCAAAGTGACACCCATACAAGTTCCTGGATCAAGTGATCATGAAGAAATAATCGATGCTGAAACAAGACAAGAGGAGGGGGGTGATGATGATGATGAACCAGATCCCAAGAGAAGGCAAGTTTCATAGCTAATATTTCTTCTTGGTGTAAAAATATTTTTATTTTATCTTCCTGATTTCTTATATAGGTTGCCTCCTAGTGCAGGAACACCGAGGTTGGGGCATCTGAGGTAGCTTTGTCACATAAAACTGTCACAGAAGCAAGAATCATTGTGCAAACAAGAAGTGAAGTTGATCTTTTGGATGATGGGTACAAGTGGCGGAAATATGGGCAGAAAGTGGTCAAGGGGAATCCTCATCCAAGGTGATAACTCTGTCTATATGTTAGGTCATCGGTGTTAATATTATTATATGGAATGATTCGTGCTGTAAATTTTGATAATTATATGGAAGACTTGTACTCTATTCATTATTTTGTGTCTGTCTCTGACGATTACAGTGTCCAAGTTGAGTCTCAGATTATTTTGCCAAATATTTTCCCATCATGAGCTTTGTTTTTGTGACTTCCTTGGCTTCTTAATCTATGAAATACTGATACATCTACAAGGTCGATGTATCCGTATCATGTCCCGATTCTTCATATACTCACGAATACATGTCCGATACTTTCTAAACATATCCATGATTTGAAAATAAGTTTTTAAATTCGTAACATGTATCTGATACTTTAGGATATACCAAGACAAATCTGTCATGCCTTGAACATTAAGGTCGACTTGTTTACTATAACGTATGAATATATGAAGAAATATTACAAGATTTTGAAGTACTTTGATTATTTCTTAGAGAAGAAGAGTTGATAAATTATGTTGAATTTGGTCCTAAATCTATGTCCATGCAACATAACTCTCATTTTTGTCACATGAATTTATTAATATTATAAGTTATTAACTTAAAATAGATGATAAACTCATAAAAAAATTGTTCAGCATAATTATGCATATTTATCATTATAAATAATGACTTTTTAATTTTATATATTCATGCATAAAAAATATGTTATTGTATACTTAATGTATCCATAACTTATTTTTTTTAGAATTTGTCATATTGGTGTTGTTAGTATCGTGTCGTATCCGTCTCTGATATCCGTGTCCATGCTTCATAATTTTTGATAGAACACTGACAGATGTTTAAGTGTCGATATCATATATTTGATAATTGATAGTGATTTAATGCACCGACCATTCTGAGAGTCATACAACCATTAGAGGAAGAAGTAATTTACAGCGAAGATGAAGTCCTAAGGGTCAGGCAGAAGTCAGGAGTACAAAGATGTAGCAAGTATTTGATTGAGAATCAGTTGATTGTTCTGCTCTAGCTGAGATACCTTTGTCTTGAGTTCTTTAATAGTTTTTGTAGAGAAGTGTTGCATTTCACCATGAATTTCAGTAGTGGCTTCACTATTGAAACTAGTATATATCTAACAGGATGATAGTTGTCAGAAATCTGCTGCGGGGAAGGGGGGTCTTCTAGCCAGTATTTTCCCCTTTAACTTGTAATCATATGACTCAATTGATTCATTTGTTGCTTTAAGGACATAATCATACCTCAATTCTACCAAAACACCAATTTGTTGGTTGAAGAGGCTTTCTTTTGATCTTTACCTCGAACTACACTTCTCGATTCTTTTTTTTATTTTTTCCTTCTCCCTCTCTCAAGGAAATGGTGCCTCTTTTTTCTTTTCTTCTTTTGGGTGGGGTTGGGGCGCTAACAACTAAAATCTTGCTCCTCCATTTCAAATACTCTTTTATTTGCAAGTCATATCCTCTTTTCACCTTTTTGCATGGAATTATTTGGAATTTTTTTGTAGTAGTAAATCATTTGAAATTTTGGATGGTGGAATAATTTGAGCAAGGGAATAAAATCAACTTATTGAGTGCGTATAGCAGATGGTGGAATAATTTGAGCAAGAGTTTTTGTTCATTGAGATGTTTATCCCTTGTGTAAGGTCATAATTTATTGTCCCTACATTTGATGGTTGCCTATAGCAGTTGGCCACAACCATGTTGTCACTACATCAAATTGATGGGGCCATTTTTTGTTCATTGAGATGTTTATCCCAAGTATAAGTTCACAATTTATTTTCCCTACATTTGATGGGTGCCTATAGCAAATAGCCACAACCATGTTGTCACTAAATCAAATTGTTGTGGCCATTCCTAACCCAACGAGTGTTAATCAATTTTAACCCAATGAATGTTGTGCACTTTAACGTCTGACAAGGTTATTGTTATTTTAGCAATTCTTATCTCATTCCATGTCCTATATTGCTATGCTTTTAGCTTGGCTGTTGGGTTTTGATTGGAACAGCTTATGATATTATGTTAATCCCCTACCTGCTGGATTTGGGACAGAAGAAGTTTTTGTTTCTACGAGAAAAAAATATATACACACACACACACACATATGTAGGGGTGCAACTCGGGCTGGCTAAACTGAGCCCAGGCCGAATTTTTCAGGGCTGACCTTTTTAATAGTCGGGATGGGCCTGGGTAGTGAAATTCAAGCAAATTTCGGGTTAGACTTGGGCTAAGGCTTGCAGACCCGAGCCCAGCCTGTGCGCGAGTTTTATGACTTTTTCCAAAACATATTTATTCTTATTTTATAATTGTAACACATAGAGATGGACTGAGACTTATAAACTCCTCAACTTTCACTAACATAACAATGTGGGACTATTATTTAAAAGGAAAAAGAAGGATCAAGTCCTTCTCCCACGCTTCCCCTATTCTGTCTCTGTTTGAGAGACTTAGCTTATTAGTTAGATCTTGACAATGTACAGAACAGAACACCTAGTCCCAAATGAAAAAACTCCCTAAATCAAAATTAAATGAAATTAGCTTCCTCCAACCAAGACCCAAACAAATATAACTCATGTAGATGCCTCCACTTTCTGCTATTATCAGCAGATCGGTCACCTGAAAAAAAATTATTCTTGGAGGAGACTCATTCAGACTGACAAACCCTAAACTGCCTGAATTTGGTCAACTGAAATCAGTACTAAAAAAATTACAGATTCAATCACCACCTGAAATCCAACTGCTGCCTGAAATCGTCGAAGCTACATGAACTGTGAGATCTATATTGCTGGATGTGTATGTGTTTGGGTTGACGAGTTGAGTGGATGTAAACAATACTGCGGTAAGAACGGCAGTGACTGGAGTATGATATTAGTGGATGTGAACATTAGTGTTGAGTGGATGTGAAACATTCGTTTTGAGCACCGACAATTACTGCATCTGTCCATATAATTCAACTCTGAGATGTTGTATGCTTTGTGAGACCAATCATGATTCTCTCTCACATCTGATAACAAATAATCACATTTCCTCATCTCTTTCAATTGTGTAGGAAGGGCAAGTAGAGAAAAGGTGAGAGAGTAAATGTCTAGAAAATCTGAGATATCCAACATCAGAAGATAGCCATACGTTAAGGGTTCTCTCTTTTTGTAAAAGAGCCTTTCATTCTATGAACGGTGTTATAACTATTTAGGCTGTCAATTCCATGACAGCTGTAAAAAAAAATTAGTTCAGTTTTTTTTTTTTTGGGTTGGAGATGGTTAAATTTTGTAATTTGGACAACCCGTTTGAACCCAAATTTATGTTCGGGAGTGGGCTCGGATTGATATTTTTGGGCTTAAGATTGGGTTCGGGATGGGCTTGGGTTAATTATTTTAGAATTTGGGTTGGGCTTGGACGTGCTTTAGCTTGAGCCCGGCTTGCCTAAGTTGCACCCCTACACAGATATACATATGTATGTATATATGTATAGCCTTTTTGTCAAAACTGCATATATGAAACTAATGATTCTGTCTTTGCTGATGTTGATCATTGATCAGGAAACTGAGGTTCTATTAGGGCATGTCATTCATTCCTTGACTCTCTTGTATGTGTTCCATTTATGTCCCCTGCGTTCCTATATTTTTCTGGTTATTTTATATAACTATTGATAAAACGCCCAAATTATTGATATATGGCTATTATTCTAGCTGCAGGCTCCCCCCTCTTCCTTTTACAGTTAGACGGGATGTCATTTGCTTGTTTGTACAGATCTGTTTCTCAGGCTATTTTGTTTCCCTGTTTGAGATATGTTTCAATATATATCTGTTTGCTACCATGACTTATAATTCCTTTGTCCCTTTCATGATGAATTGATCATGGTAAGATTAGATAAAAAATGTTCTCATGCTGCAATATTGTGAGATATATTCATCCTTAATAACTAGTAGGACAAAGCTTGTTGCAGAGCAAATAAATTAGAAATAGTAAAGTTTGTTGCGGTATGCACTTGCGATTTGATCTTGCCGCTTTTGCTAGAATTATGGATCTTTAAGTTGGATGAGTTATTATTATCTGTATTTTGTTGTTTCTACGCTGTCTGTATTTTCATGACAAGTTCTATCAACTTCCTGCACAGCGAAAAAATATAGGAGTTCTGTTAACTTCGTCTTTGAATCATCTCTGATGCATCTGAATTCTATCTACAGGAGTTATTACAAATGCACTAATGTGGGATGCAATGTCCGTAAGCATGTTGAGAGGGCTTCGACGGACCCTAAAGCTGTCGTAACCACATATGAAGGGAAACATAATCATGATATCCCAGCAGCTAGAAACCGCAGCCACAATGCAGCAAACAGTAATGCACTGAAGTTAAAACCACAAAAGGGGGTGCAACTGGATTACGGAAGCAAAGATGAAAGACCAGTTCTTTTACAGCTGAAAGAAGAGCGAATCACAGCATAAATTGCGGTGCTGAATCTGTCTGGTAAACCATATAGTTACAGGTTGGATTGGAATTTACCCGTCCACTGACATAAAAGTTATAAAACAAGCTGGAGCAATGAGAAAGAAAATCATTTGAAAGCTGATTAAGAAATCCACACAGATGGGCCATGTTGTATGTACTTGTGTAGAAATTGTCTTCCAAATATGGGAAAACAGAGCTAATATGTCTAGAGTATTTTTCAGTCGTTTATTCTAAGATGACTTACAGTGTTTGATTGTAATCCAAGTTTGCCACCATTTCTTTCTTCTTTCTGCTTATTTGGCCTTGTTTCTTGCACGGTTGTTTTGAGCTGCAAGCTACAAAAATGACGTTCCTAAATAATAATCTTGGCTATAATTTTAATAAATACAGTGATTTTTTTAGGTATGTGCGTTCGCGCACAGATGTGCATGGACTCGTCTTCCATGGACATGGATAATATTATATGTAAAAGATGAGTCCCAGGTAATAGGATGTAAAGGGTGAAGTAAGGTGAATTGTGGGTGTTAAACTTCAACTTAGGTGAGGGAGAAGTGCAAATCCAGTAATCATGTAAACCTGGAGGGGAGGGCTTGGAGATGGCAATATGGGGTATGGCTGTATGATCTTGAAATGCATAGCTAATTTGGTTGACAAAATATAAGTTCTTTTTTCTTAAATGCATATGTTAATCTGGTTGAGTCTTAGCGTTACCATAATTTTTCTTTTCTTTTTCTTTTTGAAATGCATATGCTAATCTGGTTTAGGGTGAATTTTAGCGCAATGGTAAGGTTGGTCTATGAAATTTGGAAGGTTATGAATGACTACATTTGAAGAAAATTTGAAAGGCAAAGCAATTTTTCATTATTTTTTTTAAATATCTAGTCTCATAACTAAACATTTTTAGTCAAAGGATGAACTCTAAAATGGAGTTGTTAGGATCACAATTTTTTGAATAATAATATTAATAATAGTTAAAAGTTTTATGTGATCAAATAATATTACGTGTCTTGTCCTACTGTTAGCAATAAAATAAGCTTAATAAAGAATCGATTATTAAGTCTATAAAAGAATCGTTTTAAGTCTTACATTAAAAAAGAACTCAAAAGTTAGACTAATTACATTTGATTAAAAAATTGAACCGTAAATATTCATATTATAATTTGTGATAACTTAGAAATTGTTTTGATAAATTTCATTACATTATATTTCAAATTTTCTATTATTCAATTGTTAGATTATGTAACAACTTTATTCAACATATATCTCAAGTACTAAAACATTATTAAAATTTTATATATATATATATATATATATATATATAAACAAAGGTACTTAAAACAGTTATAATATATTTTATATATCTATTAGAGTATTATTTATATTTATATTATTACATTAATATTGAAAAATAAAAATAAAAAATATTCTTAAGAATTGTCATTTTATGTTTCAAATTGTCTGAAATTTGTCTGTCTGTATGAAAAATTTTACTATGAATTAAGTTCGAAAAACAAATTTATGACATTCTTTCATTTAGATAAAATACTGCTTTTAGAATATACAAAAGTAACATCTTGTCTAAATGGCAAGATGTTATTGGTGTGACTAGTGATTCATATATACATTGATAAAGAAATGGATTAATTTCAAATGTTAAAAAAATAATAATAATCTTGTTTGACGGGATTAGCAGTGATACGCAGCTAAGATTACGTAGATTAGTTGAAGCCCAATTATATCAATTGAATTGATGGTGGCCCAAGCAACAATTTCGGGACCCACAGTGTTGATTAATCACTTTTATCTTTAACAACTAATCTGAGTTCTACCCTTAATTTGTGCAGTTGAGTTGTTGGGCAGTTGGCCTACAACCACCACCACCTGACCCCTTCTCCTCTCTCTCTCTCTCTCACACGCGCGCGCACACACACAGAGACACACCAAGCAACTAACGGAAATTAAAACTGAACTTCTCAACGGTTACATTTCACCTCTTTCTTTTCGATATCCATACCTTCTTTCGCAAAACACAAAAACAAAAAAGATGAAGAAATTTGGACCCACGAATGTCTCTTCCTTTGCTTTCGGACACACTAACCCATTAAAACCCTCCAACCCTTCTCCGCAGATCTCGCAAGACCGAGATGAGATGAAAGAGAAAGGATAGAGAGAGAATCACTGACACCCAACAGCTTTTTGCCCTCAATTAAAATTCCCATTTTAAGTGTTTTAAGCTATTCTGGTCAATCTTTCCTCTGTGCTAATGCAAACCCATTGGGAGCTAATGTAGGGGTTGATTCCCTCATCTTTGACTCGTTCCCCCCCTCCCCGGGCCGATATGGATTTCATGAATTCGCTTGAATTTTGATGGGTTTTGGGGCTAATGGGTTGCGTTAGCTCGAAACGGGCGAGGCCTTCTTCGCCTGCTTTCGATCTCTCGGTGTCAGCTCGGGATAATGGATCGTCGGCGAATTTGGATTCCTTGTTGCGGAACCGAGGTGGGTTCGGGGAATTGGAGAAGATAAAGGAGGAACCGGAGAAGGAGGATGAGGAATCGGTATCAGTGCCCCGCAATCGCAATCGCGAATTGAAGAATTCCAAGTCCTCAAAGAAAGGGAGCTCTGAGAAAAAGATTACTTTCAGCTTGAAATTTGGAAGGTATACGGAAGCAGAACAAATTGCTGCCGGATGGCCCCCTTGGCTCAGTGCCGTCGCTGGCGAAGCTGTCGAGGGATGGCTGCCTCTAAGGTCCGACTTATTCGAGAAATTGGATAAGGTATCGAATGCCCGAAGCTTCTGCATTTCCTTTTTCTTTCCCAACATCTCTTTATCCTCTGATTAGTTTATAGTTATTTATCCATTTCAAATAACTCAATTATACACAATTATTTATTCATTTCATTTTTTCTCAATTTTGAGCATGAGCCATTTCCTTTTTCTTTGATCGATAAGATAAGAGTATTATTTACAAAGGAGCCCGAGGGGGGCTAGCCCATGTACAAAAAAGGAGAGGGGTTTGCAAAAATTAATGCCTTAGCTCCCCCAAAAAATCAATGGCATTTCCTTTTTTTTCCTTGGAGCTGTCTAAAATTTTGATTGTGGTTGGGCATTTTTGGCAATCTATGCATATGTTTGTACTTGCGAGAATGTGTTTGCAGATCTTTTTGGTTGATTATATAATTAGGTACATGAAACTAGTTTTTTTTTTGGGGGGGGAGGGGAGGCTTACACCAAACTGGCATTGTATCCATCCAAAATCCATGAGGAGGAGATATATTTTGTGTTTACATATAATTTTATGTTTCTTTAAATTTGATTCAATTCAGTTGAACTATATATATTTTGTTGGATATGTAAGTTGAACAACCCATAGTCATATAGCTCTTTGTTTACTTATGTCATGGACTTCCCTAATTTAATTAGACCACATTTGGCCAGGTTATTTTGCAAATTTAGCTGTAGGGAGACTACATTATGAGGTCCTTTATCCATCGTTGAAATACAATATAAAATGTAGCTACTAAGACTACTTTTAGAGGTAAAGGTGAGGCGCATATATTTAAAATGGTTTTGAGGCTTACTTCTAGAGGATCACCCCCCTGGGAATCCAAGGTGCATAACTTCAGTCATTTTACTAGGACAATCAATGGGCTTCATTGAAACATGACCAGACCATCTTAATTGAGTTTTTCTCATGTCATCCTCATTTGGTTCCCATCAAACTTTGCACTAAGGTTTTTCATTATCTCTATTAAGTATTTACCTTTTCATTATCTCTATTAAGTATTGACCACATGGAGGTTTTTCATTATCTCTATTAAGTATTGACCTTTTCATTAATTTCCAGATGAAATATCTTTCATAATCGATCCCTTTGGCACAAAACCATATAGGTTTGTGCTATCCTTATTTCATGATTATAGTTTACTCAACCACTACATTCCAATGTTCCAAAGCATTAGAAAGAAAGGGTTCCTCCCTTCTCTTTTATGTTTTTGCGCTTCAAATAATACCCTTCCTTCAATGTATAAGAATATAATGGTAAAAGCATGAAACAACCCCTTCCTTTTTCAAGGGATATATTTCTCATCCCTCCTACCTTCCATTCAAAATTTACACCACTCAATACTGAATGGAGCATTAGCACAAGCTTTTTGTTTTTTAATTTCTTAACAAGCTCATCCAAGGTTTTCATCATATTTAAATAGTAGAAATGTACAATCCCTTTAAGCCAACACTGTAAGGTGATATTATTGCCCTGTTTTGCTCCACACAAGCTTGTGTGTGAAATGTACAAGAAACAAGTCATAAAGGAAAAACTATTAAACTTGAAAAAGAGAGAGGTAAGAAAATGTTGCATTTAATAATTTGGACTTTTGTTCCAAGAGCAACTGCAAATGATCCAATAAAGTAATAATCAATAGGAATCACAATTGGTTGCGTGGTTCAGTGTATAAACATGTGATTCCTCAACTAGTAGAAATATATATATATATATATGTATATATATTTTTTGTTACATACCACTGTTTATGATAGTGATGGTGCTGGTGGAGGTGATAATAATGGTTTTTTGAGCTTTCTAGTTTATATTATTTCTTTACTTTCACTTCTTGAGTAAGAAGCCACTAATTGTCCGCTAGATGGTTATATTGTCATATATTTTCACCTTGTCTTATAATGTTTCTGACCATAATCCTTTTCAATTTCTACTGTGTATGCAGATTGGACAAGGTACATACAGCAGCGTGTATCGTGCACGTAATGTCGAAACTGGTAGGATAGTTGCCCTGAAGAAGGTGCGCTTTGATACATTTCAACCAGAAAGTGTCCGGTTTATGTCACGAGAAATAACAATTCTCCGCAAGCTTGACCATCCAAATGTCATGAAACTGGAGGGCTTAATTACTTCTCGATTATCATGTAACATATACCTCGTATTCGAATATATGGAACATGATCTTTCTGGACTATTGTCATGTCCAGACATCAAGTTCAGTGATGCACAGGTTTGTTCATATTTTTAATTGTACATTGGATTTATGGAGAATATGCGACTAAAGTTTTTGTAAAACCATTTCTTCTGCATTCTCTGATTTTGCCAGAAACAAGAGTAAGTGAAAATTCCTTATACTGACTATCTCTATTTTTATTTTTATTTTGTGTGTGTGCATGTGTTGTAGATAAAGTGCTACATGTGGCAGCTACTATCTGGACTTCGGCATTGCCACTCACTAGGAATAATTCATAGAGACATTAAAGCATCGAATATTTTGGTAAACAATGAAGGAAATTTGAAGATAGCAGATTTTGGATTGGCAAATGTCCTTAGTTCAAGGCATAGGCAACCGTTAACAAGTCGTGTAGTGACTTTATGGTATCGTCCTCCTGAACTTCTATTGGGGTCAACAAATTATGGGACATCTGTGGATCTGTGGAGTGTGGGCTGTGTATTCGCAGAAATGTTCATTGGGAAGCCTATCCTTAAGGGAAGAACTGAGGTGACCACCTTCTCAAAACCTACTATTTCTAATGTTTGATTCTAACCTATTTACTGTTTCTAATAGGTCATGAAAGGAAGCACGTGGGTTTTTTACGGGAGAAATAAAAAACAGTTTGACACACAATATTGGAGAAAGACATATTTATTAGCCAAAGAAGTGATATATAAAGGAATTAATTTTCTGCCATAGCGTTTCATAAACAAAAAAAGAGGAAAAAAAATGAAATATGGCAAATAAATATTGTTGCTATCAGCAATTATTTTATCTTTTCCTCTCTTTTTTTTCTTTCAAGGGAGTGTACGTGGTGGTTGGGGGGTGGGGGAGCTCATGTAGTGATTCTTGCATCTTTTTCCAACCAATTTTGTCCCTATGTTTTATTGCCATCTAGAAAGGGGCCTTAAAATTTCACGACTCAATTATTGTGAAATTCCTCAGTGAAAAAAAAGTTGTGAAATTCTTCATATTTGTTTCTAAAGAAGGCGACATCATGAAAACGTAATTCTCCACATGAAGTTACAATTTTCTTATCCTCGTAGGTGCTTCACAATCTAATCTAGATTTCAAGATTGGTAACAACGTGAGTGGGATTTTACAGAATTTAATGCCTCAATATTCTTATTTCTCCATTTGTTATTTATTTATTTGGCTTGGGTGGGGCTGTGTGGGGTGGGGGTTTTTACTTGAAGCTGATCTGACATTTATAGAGACTAGTGCACATTTCTTGAACTCTGTCCAGGATTGAAAAGAATATCATATACGGATTACATATTTACTTGCATATTGATTGCTTTATTTTCGTTATTATTGAATTGGCATTAAAATTAATGAGTATTTTCTCCCATGTACAGGTTGAACAATTACACAAAATCTTCAAGCTTTGTGGTTCCCCACCTGATGAGTACTGGAAAAGGTCTAAGCTTCCTCTAGCAACCATGTTTAAACCCCAGCATCCTTACGAAAGTTCTCTTCGGCAGAGGTGTAAAGAATTCCCAAAATCTGCTGTGAACCTTATAGAAACTTTTCTTTCCATTGAACCTTACCGGCGTGGGACTACTTCATCTGCCCTTGATTCTGAGGTAACCCTTACTGGAAAACTTGGTCAACTATTATTTTTTTTATTAGTATAATCTTCTTGCAGCGTAATGTTCTGCAATTGTTGAACTTTATTAAGTTAGCTTTTGTAGTCTATTTTAGACAGTTCATTTCCTCAACTATTTTCTCAATCTGTAGTACTCCCAAGATCCTCATAACTAATTGTGTTACACGATCCTGAATTTTCATCAAACTTCATGTCTTGTTAAGATTATTTCTTCTGATTTGATGTCTTTGTGTTATACATGTTTTCAGTATTTCACCACAAAGCCTTACGCGTGTGATCCATCAAGTTTGCCAAAGTACCCACCGAACAAAGAGATTGATGCAAAATTGCGTGATGAAGTAAGAAGGTGAGGGGATACCTTATTCTTAATTGTCCAAATAAAGATTTTGATGTGGATAGCCTTTTTAGGCACTGCTAGGTTTTTACAGCCTGCACGCACAACACACACAAAAATGAAGAAGATAAGACTGCTAGTGCTGCTGGTACTTGGAGTTCACAGTGTGTGCAAGAAACGTGCTATTTTTGACAGACAACATGAGGGGTGGATACCTTCCCCATGTGCCCCCTAAAATTATTTAATTTATTATTATTTAAATGTTTGAATTGAAATAGTTCGTATTTTCAGAAGAAAGGTTGGTGTTAAAGGGCGAGCATCTGGATCTTCAAGAAATCCAAGAAGAGTCCATAAAGCTTTGCATGAATCCAGCACTTTCTGTAGAGTCATACCAACAGAGGTTTCTCTATCTCTCTCTCCTCTCTCTCTCTCTGTGTTTGTGTCAGCAGTTATATATTGAAGTGAGCTAGTTCTCACTAAATTCTTTATTGTTAATCTGCACAGGAGATGGAAGCCAGTGCTCAATTTGCTCGTAGAAACAATGGTGGTAATGCACATGTTGCTAAGGAAAAAGGAGCCACCGTGTGTCGGGAAACGATGAAGTCTTCATATGATACAGTGTCTGAGGCTTCAGCAGGGGACAGAGGTATCTCAAGTGGACAGTATTCGCTCAGTCCCTGTACAAGCCACGGCACCTGGCTTTGCATGGGCAAAAAGACGAAGAGGGGATGTTGCATCAACGAGATTACACGTTCAGAGCAGTTCAAGGGGTCAAAATTCGAGTGCATTGGACCCCTCTAGTGTCCTGCATGCAAAGGATACTTTGGACTCGAAAGGGCAAGTTAATGAAGATTTTCCAAGCTTGGTCCGCACTGGTTCGAGAGGTCACGATTCATATGAGGTAGCCAAGCGTAAATTGCGTAGGCAGCGAAGCCAACTTGACCGGCCTGATTCTTTTGATGCAACTGATATGTACCATCCTCAGGAATTATCATTGGTAAGCTATTCCATTAATACTGTCAGTTCATTGATAGGTCAGTAATGGTGGATTCAGACATTTGCTTTTGGGTGGGGAGGTGGAGGAGGCAGCCTCCATAGCACCCCCCTTCCATTGTTGATTAGGCTCCAATACTGAAACATGACAACAATGTTGCAGAAACATTGGTGCAGTGATTTTATTTAAATCAATTACTGTTTTTGGTTTGGAGCAAACATTGAAACTATCACCAGCTGATAGCTCAAATGATATCCCCCTACTCCACCATTTGGGGAAGGTGCACTATATGAAATTTCTTTATATACTGGTTTTGAAACACAATGTTTCTTACAAATGTATCAGGATTACAATGATAAACAAGAAATTTCGTTATATACTGGTTTTGAAACACAATGTTTCTTACAAATGTATCAGGATTACAATGATAAACAAGAAAGGGTTCAATTTTCGGGACCGTTGTTCTACCAATCACACAGAATTGATGAAGGACAAGAAAGTCATAGACATCAAGCCGTTGGTAGATCGCGGTTTTATAGAGGTACAAGAAGCTCAGTTCTAAAATTATGTTTGCTATATACTCTTATATATATCCACAGTATAATTTCTTTTCTGTTCATGATGTATATTTAGACGCTTTGCAAAAATAATGTCCCAGTTTATATACATGCATGTCTCAGAAGATAATATTTAGACACAGTATATCTATGAACCCCAGAAGATATACTGAGAGCTTATTTACTGCATAATCAACTCAACTCAACAAAGCAGTTTTGTCCTTATCCCAAATATTTGAAGTCGGCTTCATAAATTCTGTCTTTCTTTTCTGCAGGCTAATGATGCATAGACATTGGGAGTGCTGCAAGATCTTCCACAGCCTCGGAGAGGGCTAGGCTCGAGCAGAATTCCTAGCCGTCCTTCAGATTCCTGAGAAGCTCAAACTGCTCCTTCTTGCTGATAGATTTGGTGCTGCCTTCCAGAGGTTTTGGCCTTGAGCTTTGATCTCGCACCCAATGTACCCGAAAAAAAAAAAGGAAAAAAGAAAGAAAAAAAAAAGGAAAAAATTGTAAAATTATGTGATTCATGCAATATAATGGGAATGTTAAAAAGAAAATGGAGTTTACAAGAGAGAGTGATGGTACAAATCGAAACAGTTTTGAGAGCTAAAATTGATTCTATACACGTGGCAAAGTGGGATCGTTCCAAATGATTTAAAGAAGGGGAAAAAAAAAAAGGGGGGCTCATAGAGATTGCCTTGTAAAAGATAATGGAACGATTTAATTTTGGCTAGTGTTCATAGAACATTTATTCTAATCATTTGTTCTTGTGTTCGTAGCACACTTATTCTAATCATTTGTTCTTTTATTTTCTTTTCCTTTTTTTTTTTTTTAAATATATATGAATTTTTTTATTTTTTTTTTATTTTAGTGTTTGTATGTTATGGTGTATATTGACCCTTTATTCACAGTGACTTCGTCATATAAGTTTCCATCTTCATTGTCACATGCATGGGTACACATGCATGGTGAAGAGCAAGGATTGGTAGTAAAAACTTACTGTTGGTGCAAGTTCTCCTTGACAAAAAAATAAACAATAAGAGATAGATAGGGGGGAAGAAAAAAGTTAAAAACACATTATCATTAAGATGTGTATTACCTTTCTGACTTGAAGCTTTTTTTTTTAAAAAAAAAAAATTGATTATCTACGAATAGGTTTGGATCAACTTTTCAAATGCACTTAGATTATGTTTAGTATGCATAAATAGAATGCTCGTTACATAGAATAAAATAAGAAATGACATAAAATGAAATATGAATTATTCGTTGGACTAAAGAAATGATTAGAATGATTTTTAATAAAATATCCATTAACATTTCTATTACACTATACCAAACATGGCCTTAGTACGTTCTAATTAATTTTGGAATTCTTTAGAATAAAATTTTAAATTGCATTTTTTAACCACAATTTTTTTATTAAATGCAATTTGAAATAAAACAGTAAGTCTGATTTTTTAATTAAATTAGTCAAATTTATTATGAATGTCTTAATTTGATGTTAAACACCACCCAAAACACTAACTAGCAATTTGAATTAAAACAGTAAATTTGATTTTTTTATTAAATTAGTTAAGTTTATTATGAATATTTTAATTTAATATTTAACATTATCCAAACACTAACAATGAATTACACTAACTACTTAACTCAAACAATTATTTAACACTAACAGACTAATGAACTACACTAATCGCATAACTCAAACAATTGTTTAACTTACAATTGCTTCAATAACATCCATAAAATGGCCAGATATTGATAATAAACTTGAAATTTCGTCATCCATCTAATGCTTTTACATAATCAAATGCATATGATTTATTATTGATCTTAATTTACTATGATTTATCACCATATCATATTTTATTAATGATATTTTGTACAAATTTATTGGAATTACGAATTAAAATTTCGTTTGCATTCTGCTTTTTCATTATTTAGTTAAATGAGATGAAATTTTAAAAAAGTATTTATAATTTTACACTTTACCTAATTTTTTTAAAATAACACTAACTCTAAAATTATACTAACTTTTTCTATATTTATTAACAAATTACTAATATTTTTCCTCCAACTTAATTTTTTAAAATAACAAAATAATCCCTTTCATTTTATTTTATCTTTTTATATTTTTCTAATTTCAACCTTTTTTTAACTTTTTTTAATTTTTTATAAAAATAAATTTAACACAAATAATTTATATTTTTTTTTAAAAATTAATTAATATTTATTTTTAAAAAATTTTAAAAATAGTACATTTTAAAAAATGTAAAACAAATAAAAAACACATTTTTATAATTTTAAAAAAATATTTATAATTTATCAATAAAAATAAAAATAAAAATCTAAAAAACACTTCCTTAACCAACAAAAAATAGGCATAATTTATCCTTCTTTTTCTTAAAATCAACCTAAAAGCACAGATCAAAAAAAAAAAAAAATCAACCTAAAAACGAAAATCAGAAATCAACATAATTTTTCCTTGCAATTTATTTTCTATTACATTACTTTGTTTTGTTTCCACAATCTCATGAGCAAAAAAGGCGTTGCTTTAAGCAAAGCATAGAAAAAACTTTCCGACGCCAAAATTAATTATTCTAGAATGACGAAAAACATGGTAGAGGAAATCAAACCCCGCCCAAAAAAAAACACCATGGCAGAAAATGCAAACGAAATCTGTTCCTTGAGAGGGGAGGAACACAACGGCTGTTTTTCTTCTCTTTTCTTTTTCTGGGGAAAATTTCAACCTAAATTAAAGCCTGGTTTCGTACCTCTCTCTTTTCCGGATTGATCCATAAAGAGATCAGAGGAAGAGAAAGCTATAAGAAATTTTGAAAAGAGAGAAGAAAAAAAAAGAGAAGTGAAAAATAAATATGATGAGAAAAGGATGAGAGAAAAATGTAGGGCAATCCCCTCGCTTTGGCTGCAAATCAGAGCAGCAAAGCGGCCATGGAGTCCCAATTTGCTAATGTACGCCCATCGCACTAACGTGCGCCACGATTTAAAACCTCTCCCGTGGAATACCACGCCACCCCTTCCCTCACGGGGGAAGCGCTCGGCCTAAGGCGCTTTGTTTTCGCTCCCCCTTCTCTCTCCTCTTCTATATATACCCACAACCGCGCAGAAACCCTAATCCTGTCTCCTATTTTACCACGAGTCTTTCTCAAATTTGACTTATGTATCCTTCACAAATACCCTCTTTCCTTTCCTTTCCTTTCCTTTTCTTCTCTTTTATTTTATTTTTTATTTTTTATTTTTTATTTTTTAGAAAAGAGTAATGGTGTGTGACACATGTACTCATGTATATGGGATGCATGTGAATCACGGTACGAGTGTATGTGTTATATGTGCTACAAAATATTATTTTTTTTTAAAAAAATAGAGTTTCTTAAAAAGTAATTTTTCGTCACATAATTTTTTTATATATATATATTATTCAGATGAGTGTAGGGCTCATACTCATCACGGTCACATGGGTCTCACACTCATGTAAGTAGTTGTGTTAAAAAAAAAAATTTATGGTACAAAACATTACTTTTTTTTAAATGCTAAATGTTATGTTTTCCAATTTTAAAATTGACATAAAATGTGACATGCATTGAAGTTACTATAACACTACCTATAAACACTTTATAACCCAAAAAGAAAGCTTAAAAAGTTTCATTTGTATTTTCAAATAATTATTTGCTTCACTAAAATAAATTAACCATTTGGAGACTCAAAAAATGATTTTCATATATTTGGTTCAATATATTATATTCACTCAAGGCAATTAAGACCCTATCATGTATTGCTAAACATGTCCCATAATAGCGGTGATAAATTTTAGTCCAATTTTGTTAATATTTGTTGAAAATTGTCTTACATTGTAGTTGAAAATAATCCAAAGTAAAAATTTTATGATATATATAGTACTAAAGTATTTTTAGCTTAAGAATTAAATATATATTATTCTAAAGTTTTTTTTTCGGGAAGGAATTAGTCTAAAGTTGTTTGAATCACTTTTTTAAAACAACTTTTATATTTTGGTAAGTTATAAAATGACACAAGGTGCCGCTCGTCAACACAAGTCTTATACATAAGAAAAATGGTAATATGTATTACTGTAAACTCGAACTTATATAAGACAGAATGTTCTGAGTTTTAACAATTAAATTTTAAAATTATTCAATCGTGATTAAAACACGGTGCTTCATATAAGCACGAACTTATATTGTCTTTGTCAAAGGAGAAAGATTCACCAAGTGTATCCACATAATAGGGTGCACACAAAATCCATGTACAAGTTTGATATTGAACCAAGGGAGCAATGGAAGATTAGGAGTTACTATAACAATATATAACATATAATAGTAAAGCATTTTGATGTCAACATGACTGATAAATCAAGATGAATTTACATTTCTTAATCAACATGCCATGTCAAAAATAATAATAAACATATAATAGTAAAGCATTTTGATGTCAACATGACTGATAAATCAAGATAAATTTACATTTCTTAATATGCCATGTCAAAAAAAATATATTATTTTCCTTTCATTTATACAAGGCTGAAATTGCAATCTCGATCCTTCCTCGTTCAAGAATCAGACTTTAAATTCCAGACTGCCTCACACCTATCCAGATCAATTATCATCAAGCTTCACGATTGTAGGTATTTGGCCATGATTAACAAAGTCAATCTTGTTCAGTCTCACACAACAAAGTACTTTCTCTGGCAGTTCTTCTTGTTTCTGTGCCTGTTAAACAAAAATAATGACAATCTTGAGGGCAGTTAAAAACTCTGGGTGCATGCTGAAAGGAAAAGTTGGTTCCAATTGTTTGAAATCCACATCGACGTGACAAACAATCAACAATGCATCATAATCTTCCATTATTATTATTATTGCTATATAAAAAGCAAACCCACCCTCGTAGGAGGGGAAAGAGATGAGAGAATGACATTAATTACCTGAGAGAGGGGAGGGGAGGAGAGGAGAGATTGTAATTCCTTTTTCATGCTTGGATAGCTAATGAAGGAAAAGAAAGGAATATACAGTGTAATCCTCTCATTTTGCTTGGAAAATATAGTGGACAAAAAGGAAAGGAGAGGAAATGTTTTATTATGTGTGTATAAAGGGCAAAGTAGGAATTCACTTATTTTAAAAAGTAGGGGCAAAACGGGTAATCAACAACTCCCTAATCCTTACCTTCCGTCTCCTTACCACTTTTAGAAAGGAAAGCAAAATGGATTAAATAAGAGTTATGAGACCCCTCCCTCTCCTTATCTTTCCTTCCCCATTTTTAAACCAAGCATAAAGCGGACTCTTCACTCTTTCCCTTTCCTCTCATTGCCTTCCAACTCCCTCAATCCAAGCAGGGGTGTAGGGTGGCTACAAAACCAATCTTTATCTATTGCTTCAATGCCCATATCACATGGATAAAATAATCAATTCTTTTCTTGTTTCTTTCAATTGGCTCCAATAAATTCAAAATTCCAGAATCGATAACGGTGGATGTCAGAGGATAAATGTAATACCTGAATTGTTAAACCAAGATCCAGTATTCCATTTTTGAGACGTTCTCGGAATGCTTCAAGTCCCTTCCTTGCTATGTAGCTGAAGCGATGAATGTCGAGGTCAATCTCAAAGTAATTGGGGCCCTGCATGTCAAAAGCAAGAATCACACTATCTTAAGTCTTGTATATGTTCCAAACTCTGGATGGAATAGGCAACCAATTGGCTTAGAAACATAACTTTCCAAGGGTTTAGTAAACTATCCCCTACTTTCATCATCAGTTATACTGCTTGCAAGACATTGCTAAGTTGAATTTCAGTATAAGCGGCATAGTTCACTCACCATAAATAAAAGGACAACATGACTGCCTACTTAATCATGTATTTTCTCTAATAAGGCAAGATGCCAAACACCCTATTATGTCCAATTCCTTTCCTTTTTTTCTTTGATGAGTGTCTATGTCCAGTTCCTTCTTAAGGATAAGAAAACCCTCCCCATTGCATATATAGTGTACAGCTGTACTAGTAGGTAAGCAGCCATTGCATTGTAGCCATTTAACAAAAGATTGCCCTTGAGACACTCATTGTGGCACAAAAGCAAGATTCCAATAGGTATAATAGCAATGTAATAATGAAATGAAGTTCATATCTATCTCTATGATATATCATGATTATCATCTGTCTAACATTGTCAACAGCAAGAAAAAGCGAGGACTTGATACTACCTGGTAAAAATTGTGTTGAGGGCGTGAAAGGACTGGTTTTTCATTATAAGCATGTAAAAGCTTCCTTTCAGCAGAACTTGAGACGAGATCATCTGGATTAGCCACCCCAACCATGATCTTTAGCCTTTCCCTAAAAGGGACTGAGGATTCTTTTGCAAACCCTTTAACCTTTTCCATATCATCATCAATCAATCTCTGTATCATAAACAAACATTTTCAACAAACTGAAATATAATGTCTGAAAACAAGTGATAAATAAAGATTAAATGCAATAACTGTAAGGAATTAAAAGAAAACAAAACGAAATTTAATCAACGGTTGTTTAAATTCTGACTTCACTAAAAACTGTGTCAAAGCATGACGCTAATAGCCACCAATTTCCCAAACTAATATAATATCATTTGGACGGAGGTATCCCACTTGGTGACTTGGTTCTCAGCTTCCTCTCCAATAGAAGGAAATAGCAGATAAGCTACCACATAGCAAAATTGGAAGGCATATTTGAATATACTGAAATAGCTGCAACCTCAACTTAAACTTTCTTCCTTTTGTCCACCATAACCAGATTCAAAACTAGCAAAGGGAAAACACAAGAATAACCTATTACAACATCAATTGCAAGCTCTCCCCAAGCTAGGTCTCAAGCAATATATTTATATGTACAGTTGACCCTCTTATAATTAATATTCAATAAGTTAATAATCTCTAATATTTAATAAATTTTTAAGGAACCAAATTGGTTCCATGGTAGATACTTGGATATCCATATCCTAACAAACCCTTCTTTACAGGGAGCTAGGTCCTTGACTATTAACTTTAATTGAAATCTTAACAGAACTTCTATTTTTATTTTTTTTGGATAGGTAACAGAACAACTAATTTTTGGTAACAATATTGTTATTCCCAGTTAATTCGATTGTTAGGTCAATGTACAAAGTAAAATTCACCAAAATTAGTTACCAGCAAATGCTAACAGCACTCTTTGGGCCATAGTACTCCCAGAATTCTTTCCAAAGGGACAAGAATTGCTTGAATCAAATGTCACATGAGGACATAGCCTTTTCCGAGACTAAATATTCCGCACTCCACGATGTACCAAACTGAAAGGTCATCCATTTAAATGACTAATCCACAATATGATGTGTGATGATGATAAACAGTTGGGTAGGAGCAGCTTTTCTTCTATGATTCACCAATATATAATTATATATGCAAAAGGGATTGAAACCCAAAGTTTACTATATGGGACAAAGACATAACAAGTGAATTTTGATCAAACTGGGAATGTGGTAGGATAAAATCAGTAGTTTTGTTCAACGGGTATGAGACATTACTCTGCAAAATATGAATTGAAACTAAATGCTTAAATCCTATGATTCAAATTAATTCAAAAATTATTCGGGTAACTTGTTTAAATGTTGTTGCTGATCAATTCTACACCAACTAACAAAATAGCTAAAAAAACTTCTAAACAGGGGCAGATCTCCCATTTATTTTTATTTCAATTTTTTTTTGGGGGGGTGGGGAGGGGGGCAGGCACTTGCCCCCATTGAAATTTTGAGGTTAATTTAATATTTTACAAGTATTTTTTTATTTTTAAAATTAGCCCTACTAACTAAATCTTTTTAAACTTGGCCCCACTAAGCTTTTCGTACAAAATTCCTAATTAATCATATTGGGAAATAACATTAGAGAAAAATAAAGAGAGAGAGAGAGAGAGACACCCTGCTTCGTTTTTCAGACGCTACTTCAATTATTTTGCTCCTAATGTACTATCATTCCACATCAAATCAAATTGTGATTTACGGTTTCAATACTAAGTTTTGATAGTTCTTTTTCCCTAAACTTTATTTATTCACTTTATGTTATCACTTCAATTGGTAATTTAGTGATTAAGATAAGAATTAATGATTTTTCTCTCTCTCTCTCTCTCTCTCTCTCTCCAAGACCGCTCCTGAATATGATAAAAAAAAAACCTAGTTAAAGGCTTAAAGGTTAAAGTTTTAGCATCCGAAAAAGGAATATGAAGATACATATACACATGTATATCTAAAATGTATTTTTTATATATTTTTTCCTGGCCAAATCTCCATTGCAGGATACGTCATGCATGGGTTCTTAATGTTACTCTCCTTTAGCTTTTATCTTAAGGTTGCTTGAGAGTAGAGAAATGTCTTAAGGTGTGAACAATTTTTTCTCTTTAGAACTATTAATTACTCCAATTTTTTAATTATTAAATACTAATAATAATAAAAAATAACAATTACAACCTCTATATTCTCTCTTTCTTAACCCACCATTTAATTTACAAATATTCTTTAAATGGATTTTAAGTTAACTTATTATTCATGAGTTTTCTATACATTCATATGTTTTCTAAAGTCTCACTCGATCAATCGATTGACGGAATATGAATTGCACATATTGTATGCTAAATTGCAAGTAAGAAAGGAGGAGTAACCCAAATTTTCAGGCAGACATTTTAGTCAGTCGGTCAGTTTATTTTATTTCTACAAATGCTAGCATAACTCAGGATTCAGAGTAAACAGATAACTTGGGAAATTTTGTGGTTATATATGTTATGTGAATATATGTTTGTAGCCAAGATAAAATTTGGATTTCTATAGTCAAGATAAACCTTTGGACCGCTTCGTTGAAGATATTTATTTTATGATGTTTGTTGATCAATCTTATAATCAAGTAACATTTGAAATTCTACGTGCTTTCCGAACAAGGATATTTCTATTTCACTAGCCAACCAAAACATTCCATTGCACCAAAAAAAAAAACATTAAAAAAGACTTAGATAAACAATGGTCACATTAGCACATGACACAATGATGCTGTAACACTTTATTATTCTTTTTTTTATAAAACATATATTCTTTTAAATTTCACAGTAGACTTTCCTAACGAGAAAAATCCCCTGTAATTCCTACATGTGCATCTCATATGTACACACTGAAGGCAGAAGGAACAAGTATGCAGATATCCCATTCATTATCACAATTGTATTTCCACAGAAGAATATTAGTCCAGCCCAATAACGGAAAAAGGCTAATCCAGTGAATGGTCTGACAAACTCATTATTGGGTAGGGGGCAGAGCAGAAAATGACTATAGAGAAACATGTGTATGTTGCCACTCTGTAAAAATTATTAACCTGAAAGCATATGATAGCATGGCAACAAAAAGAACAATTTTTCCTTAAAAAGGAAAAATAGAGCAACTATATGCCTAAGTCCAAACTACTACTTTGGCAAGAGACAATTCAAAATAAATTTACCTTGATACTCTCTTGAAACTGGGGAGAGATATCTTTCTCAAAACTCTCAGAAAGTTTGAAATATAGTACAAGGCTCAGACCCTCCCCATCACTATCCCCAAGGAACATCGGCGCAGGATAAGTAGGCAACTGCCACAAGGCACACAAAGAAACTATAAGATAAACAATGAGAAACTACTCAAGGGCCACTACTTTCCACTTATTTTGAAGAAGTTGTCTCTTAATATTCCACTAGAACTACCCAGCATCATATGCAAACATAATAAGTCAAAAGGAGAAAATATCGAAGCAAGAAAAAAGTAGAAAAACACCTGGATATTGACAATAAGAAGCGGAGGCAACTTCCTATCAGCTTTCACAGAAGGAAGCTCAAGGTGTTGGGCAATATGATTAACCTTTTTTGGGCATACAAATAGATCAACACCAATTGGAATATAAGGACTGTGATTTGGAGCAGGGGATTTCCGTTTATCTCTGCATGTTGAATTCTTGGAGCATTAAATACTAAAGCAGACGTACATACGATGACTTGTGAATATTAACATATCTAGTCAATGATCACAGACCGAAATTAATAGCATACTTAAAATAGTTATCGCCACGGAGCTTAAAATTCGAAGGTTCAATCTCAGACCAACATCCTGTAGTTGGCTTTCCTTCAGGACAACATGGAATTGCGAGTCCTGCTCTGGGACGTAATAAGAATCTTTTCGATGCACCTGCACAAATATCAATATGTTTGCTGCTGTATAAAGTTACTCTCTTACATAACAGTAATTATATGTATTCTGATACCAATACTCTACTACTAGTACCTACTTATCGATGTAAGCTAAAAATTTAAATTTTGAAGATCAATGTTTGATATAAAAGTGTAGATCAGGGGATCACACCAACATATCTGAGAGAACTTCATAGATTTCTATGGAATCAATAACCTGGAATAAAAAATACTGAAGTTGACCATTAATCTAAACAGAATATAGAGTTCAACTGGTAATCAGTAAGAGGGTTTATGTACTTGGAATGATAGAGATGAATAACAAAAACACAATATAATTATTAGGTCACCCTCCAGATTTCATGCAAGCTTCTGGGAAACAGAGACACTAAAAATACTAGGCCCATAGAATAGGAATCTTCAAGATGTGGACTATATTCCAAAAAAAGTGATACCCAAGGAGAATTGAATTAGTAGTACACTTACAATACTCATTGGTCTCTTCTCCATCAACAGATTTCCTTTTAAACGAAAGCCTGATAACTGCTGATTTCTTTCTTTGAGATTGTGGGCCCAAGCTCGGTGCATTAATGATCTTGTCATTGAAACTTACTGAAGGAACCAACCGACGTAAGCCAGACTTCAAAATGTTACCTTGAGTTTTCTCTGCAGAATCATATCTATCTTCTTTCACACAATTAAAGCTTCCATAAGAGCGGTCTAATTTTTTCTTCCTCTTGGTGCAAAATTCTTCTGCCTTTCCCAAGTGTGAAAGTTCATAGCCCTGGGAACTTATAAGTGCTAATTCCATTCGATTCCTTGTATCCATCTTTGCTCACAAACTTCTCAGCGTTACCACCATCTATTTCCAGATACCTTTCATGGTATTCTTTGTACTTGCACTTGTTATCCACAAAGCATGATGAAGTTTCATACTGAAGCACTTGGCCACTTGAAATGTTAGGAAAACCGTCTGCAGGAGAAAAAATGGATTACAAACATAAATGTAAACGTATGATATTTCAGATATTGCATGAGAAGTAACAGTTATATTACTAGTTAGTTTACTAATAAAGTACCAATTAGTCTAGGAAAGTCATGCCCAGAAGCTAGTAGGCCTGAGCAAAAAAGTTAGGCTACAATGGAACATTGGGATGGTTGGATGGATTTGAAATGAAGGAATTTGGGGGTTAAAACAAATGTATAAGACGCGAGATTTGGAGACCTACGGGCATGCTAGAGTAGCAGTAGGGGATATGTATTTGCAAGGATCTTAGTGCAACTAAAATCCTTCTTGGCATGGATTTCAAATAACTCCTTTCATCTTATCATTTGAAATCCACACATAGAAGGCACCCAAATCAATCCCGCATCTTGTCAAAACCTAAATCTAAATGTAAGCCAGACTTCTTAAATAATTGAACTCAGCTCTATTCATTTAAAATCCCTTTATCCAAACAGACATTTGATATAGAGCCTCTTCGGCTTTGACAATTATATAAATGTAGAAGATATGGCAACTAAGATCATTACTACCGTAAGATATCTAATCTGTTAGTAGGTCCCCTGTGGTTAAACCAACTGAGATGACTGATACTTGTTCTGTAATATCTGTCGCCATATCAATGACACAACATTTTTTTCAGAATTTCTGAGAAGGCAGAAATCAGTCTTCAAGTTTAATAAAAAAATATTGATGTTCATTACCTCCGTGCACACTTGTGAAGTCATCATCTGAGTCAGACTCTAGAATACTGACTGAGTCAAACCACGCTTCCTCTTGGCAAATTACTGCAAACAGACGAATTTCTTATGTCAATTTCAAGTCGTTAACTGCGACAAAATTTCTACAGGTGGATAAAAAAATAAAAAAAAAAGACATTCGTGATTCATAGACTTGAGCAAACAACATGACCAGCATATGAAAAAAGAAATTAGATGAAAGATTACAAATCTGAAAAAACTTGCACATGTGCTGGACCCTTCTCTTCCGACACAATAACAATTGACCATAAAAAATGTATTCCAACTCTCAAGAGGAATAGAAATAAAATTGATAAAAATTGTAAATATTCATCTTTGATCAAATCTAGCTGCACAACAACTAAGATCATGAAATTTAAGGGTTGCAAAGGCTCGGGAATATTCTAATTAATAAAAAATACAGTATTAAGGACATGGCCAAGAACCTGTGTAAAATCAAATATCACCAGCTCAGAGAATCTTTTTTAACATAAAAAATGTGCAAGGCAATCAAGATGCCAGATTCTTTGGAGTTTGGTGCAGCAAGATATTTAATGATAACATGTACTTGCAACTAGTTGCCCAACGTCACCCCAATCCAGATTAGAATAAGTGGCACATATCAAATTGAGAATATTATTCTGTAAATTTGGAAATTGGCTGACAATACAAAATGGAAAAAGGGTAAGTTATACCATTATAGTATTATATTAATTTGGCAAAAACATTCAATCAAAAAAATTTGTCTAAAAATCAGATAAATTGGACCATAACATTTCTAAACTATTTGGAAGTTTTAGAATTGCCCATATTAGGCGTATAATTTGTGCTAGGAAGTTTGAATTTAGGCCTCTGTATTAACCAATTCCCTGCATTAAATTACTTGTTAAATCATACATTAAAACATGACCCGACCAAGAAAATCTGTTAGGCAGAAGGAGCAGTCTGCAAAGAACATTACATACAAGAAGGTGTTGCGTATTTCACTTGTCCAAAACCTTTCATTTTGAGCAACCAAATAGGAGATTACTAGCTATAATATCCAATCAGGTCCAAACTATAACTCTCGTTACCCTTAGGAAAATTAGAGGGAAGCAATAGCATACCAGTAGCATCAATTTGACTATGGAGCCATTGCAACTGGGTGCGATGAAATGTTGAGTTGGAAACCTCAGATCTTCTGCAGGTGGTTGTTGATTGAACAAACTCACTAACAGAAAAATCTTTTACATGAGTTCCAGCATGACTACTCCTTTTCCTGGCTCCATTGGGGACAATATTGGAAAGCTTTCCACGGGACTTGCCAAACCGGTGATGGTGTTTCGTCCGCGATTTAATTGTTTTAGATGGAGTTGATAGACAAGCACCCATTATGTTAGTTTTTTTCAAAAATATCAATAACAGCGAACGTAATCTTCGATTCTTCATACAAGATTCCCACCTCACAGTTGCGCACACCAAAAAGGAGGAGGACCTGACACATGACATATCAGAAAGCATCCAACAAACTTGAAATAAAGTAAAATTCAAAACTGAATAATAAGAACACTACTGATTTTCCATTTCCTAAGGGTATTCGCAAAATGCATAACAAGAATTCTAGCAATTCCACTATTTCTAAAGGCAGGTTTCAATTATTACCAACCTAAGAGCAATGACCAAATCTAAAATAATTATTAGTGTTCGTAATTGATGACCTTAAAGAGGCAATACCAGTCTCATCAAAATGGGTTGTTTTCTCATTAAAAAAAGACAGACAATACCATTGTGCAGTTCAAATGAACAGAGACTTGAACCATCCATATGGCAGTTTGACCTAGTAGAGTTTTATGGATAATTAATATAACGCCATATAATCATGTCTTTCCTACCTCAATACTTTCTCAAACAATTTTCCCATTTGATTGGCCAGAAGCACATATAATCAGCCACATAGTTATGCACAAATGGGGTAGAAGTCAATCTTTTCAATATACAAGAGCCTAAACCTAAAGTTCTCACTGAATCATTGCAAAGACAGGAAGATAAGTAGAGAATTTCTACTAGCACCTCGAAGTTATAACGTTGCCTCCTGACTCAACAGGAAAATGTGAAATGAGTGAATTAAAAGGGGAAGTAAGTTCTAGATGTAAGTTCATCTCCCAAATGTGGGAATTAAAATGGGAAAAAATCAAATGTGAAATATACTATAAAACAATGGATGAGCATATATCAGTTGTGAAGCATATTGCCTCAAGTTAGAACATTCTCTAAGTCCTTGTGCTTGGTCATCATCTCAGTGGCAATGACAAGCCTGACATGATATCATTTCATTATCAATTCGAGCAAATATCATCGTACTATGTATATTCTAAAATCTCAAATGTAATTATAAAGAGCATGTCTTAGCAAATAGCAGGCATCTTAAAGTAAAACCAAGACGGACAAGACTCTATTAAGAAAGTGATTAGGATCCTACAGCGAAAATTTTAAGTCGATTTTTTGTAAAATTGCATATTTCACTTCTCAGGACCACCTACAGAATCAGAGTAAAGAACTATATCATATGTTTAAATTGAAATAAATGGAAATTCAAATTCACAATTCAAATGAATCTGACAATGAAATGAGATTCAAATTTAATGCAATTCTCAGAGGGACTATAAGTAATCTAACAATTTTCACCATCTCCATTATGATTTAAAGAACAAGAACCGAAAATAAATAAACCTTAAAAAATCAAAACGACGAACGGAGAAAAATAACGGACATTATCCCAGATATGGTTATGTCACCCTTATAAACGGTGTTAAAAACCTTGGAAAGCAGAGAAATACAAAATGCAGATCAGACGGGAATGAAACAAATAAACAGACATCAAAAAGCATAATTTTAGAACATAAAACACATCGACATATATGTCAGAAAATTTAAAATCTGTAACTTGTTGTAATGCCATTGCAATATCACCCCAAAAAAAATGATGAATTAAAAACGATAATTCGTATTTCAGGAAGCAGAAAAGCTTAATGCGGAGAGAGAGCGTGCGTGTAAGGCGATTGAAAATGAGCGAGATATGCATTGAAGATTATAATTCATAAAACTTATTATACAACAGAAATGCATACATATATACATGCACATATATATGGAGATAGAGGGAGAACCTGGAAATTGAAGAGTTACAGAAACAATGAGGAAGATCGAAGGGTTTGGGGAATTATTATTGTCTCCCTCCCTCTCTGTAATAAAAACTGAACTGCGAGGAGAGGGAGAGGGTGGGTCCGACGGTGTCGGATCCAAATGCAATTCTAAACCTGTCTTTTTAGCAAACTCTTGTATATGATATATAGATGATGAGGAAGAAGAAAGACAGGGACGTCCCCAAATGTTTATCTTTGGATTTTTGTATGGTTTCTATTACAGTCATTCGCGTTCTTTTTCATCCCATTTCACTTCTATTTTTGTCCGAGACATCGCTGGCACACAGAGAGAGGCCTCTCCTCTCCCGGAGATTCTCTTCTTCGTCGTCGTATCTTTCCATTGCTTCCCACGTCATCATATAACCATGATAATATATGTTATTAAAAATGTATATTGCCACGTGTTATATTAGATGTAGACATGCGGGGTGAGTTTGAATTAGGGTTGTAGATAGATCATATTTAGATTTAGATTGGATCAGAACAAATTTGAATTCGATTTAAGAAATTTGATCTGATTCGATTTGTTAATTTGACGGATCAGGCGAATGTCAATCTATATTCAAATTTATTAATAACTGGATATCCGATCCGATCCGTTTAAAATTATAATATATATATATATATAAACGGATCGGATCTGCTTATATTATAGCTGATCCATTTATAGTTAGGATAATCAGATTCAAATTGAATCGAATTACGAATCACAATTTCTAATATTATATCCAAATTTAACGGATCAGATCAGATCAAGATTCGATTGACCACTCTAGTTGGAATGTGTCTGCACAGATAAAAATGGGTTGCGTAATGGAGTGCACCCAAATTGCCTCGGTGCACACACCACAATTGCACTGTGGAGGAAATAATAATAGTGCAATAACGGAATTATAATTTTGTGTTTAATCCAAGTTTAATCATTCTTTTTCAAACACTAAGATTGTATATTAAGTCTCAGTAATTAACCTAATCTTACTTATTTCAAACAAATTCTAAAATTTTCCTACTACTTTAATTAATTTTATTCTTTTTTTTCTCACTATTTAATCATATTATTATTTAATTTGACTAATTATTTTTATAACCAAATGTCAAATTTAATAAAATAGGAGTTGTATACATTCAAACTAACCATGTAAGGATTATGAATAATTTTTTCTTATTTTAACAGAATTTATTACCTAACTCACGTGGTTTAGAATTTATAAAATGTGAATATTTTAGTGTAGAACAATATTTCTAAACTTATGCACTTTTTGGTATTTTTGAATCGGTGGATTGCGATATTTAAAAATTTATGATTTGATTTATATATTTTAAAAAAGAGTAATGTTATTCATATTATAAAATTTTATCAAATTTTCTTATCTGTTAACGTGATTGTTCGAGTGCTAGTCAATTAAGTTTTTTAGTGCTTAGTCAATTAAGTATTTTAGACTCACTCGATATGACTAATACTAAGAGACTGAATTTATTAGCATCAAGAATAGTTACGTTAGTAGATAAATTTTTTTTAATAAAATATTAAAATAAGAATAATATCACTGAAAAACTAACATCTAATTGATATATGAATCTTATATGTATGTACATGATGTCAACACGTAAGAATATATGCTAATTAAATTGCGAATTTTTTATATCGGCCGCGGATCCTACCACTCTTACAAAGAAATAAGAAAATAAAATGCTTGGGTTCGAGCTTTAACTCTATTTTAACGATCTAAATAAATGAGCACAAAGTGTTCTCTCCCGCTATCGTTTTCTTCTGAAAGTCTCTCATGAGTTCCAGTCTAAGAGTCTCCGTGGGTCTCCTCCATTCTAGTCGTCTCTCACATCACCAGGGTTTTAGTGGATTCTACACTACAAGCATTCCTAGGGTTTCGATGCGCTCATCCTTGCAAAAGAAACTGAAGAAATTCTCGTTCGATCTTCCACGACTCTGCTCGGTGAACGGTGACGACAATGCTTTTGCTTGTGGTATGTCAGATGCTCAGAACAACTCTGTAGACCATGAAGGTGAAGGTTCAATGGAAAAGAATGAAAATCGTCAAGGAAAATTGCTCACTTTTAACGAGATATTGAAGAGATTGAGGAGATATGGGATTTCTGGAATATTGTCCTATGGGTTACTGAATACTGCTTACTATCTTACAACGTTTCTTCTGGTGTGGTTTTATGTTGCTCCAGCACCTGGAAAAATGGGTTATTTTGCAGCAGTGGAGAGATTTGTGAAATTAATGGCTATGGTTTGGGCTGGAAGCCAGGTTACTAAGCTTATCAGGGCCGGTGGGGCTCTGGCACTCGCACCATTTGTGGACAGAGGATTATCATGGTTCACTGTTAAATTTAAGTTTGAGTCTCAGGGGAAGGCTTTCATGGCGATTGTAGGATTTTGTTTTGGGCTGGCTCTCCTGCTATTTTTCGTTGTAACGTTGCTTTGGGCGTAAAGCTATTTCAGTTTGTTTCTCAACTATTCTTCTGAAATCGTGTCTTTTGAAATCATGCTATTTATATGCCTTGAATTGTCCATTTCTCTAAATTTCATATATTTCTGAATTGCAGTTTTGGATGCATATTACAATTGTTCTTAAAAAAAAAAAAAAAAGAGCACAAGTGACCAACAAACTCGGTATCCTCGTTCAATAGAGAGATAGTGTTGTTTGAATCCCCCACCCTCTAACACTGTTTCTAATTATGAATTCCTTGGTAGAAGATCAAGAACATATTCGAGAAAATGCTCCACTGAACTATAAGCAGCCTAAAACAACCCCTTCGGCCTTGGCCTTCGTTTATTATTCCTAATGCTCAAGACTCCAAGCAGATTTTGCTACGAGTGACATTAAATTGGTTTTTACTTGAAAAGAATTACCATAGCTTCTGTTGCTGATAGTGTGACAGGGTGTGATATAGTGGACTTCTGGACTATCTGGTCTGATACTCCGAGTTTCTTGGTTGGGGAGATGAAAAGTGTTCGTGGTTTTATTCCTTCAATAGTGATGTTCAATGTAGTGGCCAGCAGGTTAATATTCCTCAATAACTTTCAAACAATTTCAATGCACAGAATTGTTGTGTTTAAGGCACCAACTTCATTGAGTTAAAATCATCTAGAGGTAAGCTTGGGTGTGTCTTGGGTATCCTCCCAAAAAAGGTGTCTTGGGTTAGTAGAAAAAGGTTGATATTGTTCCATTTGTGTTCCTCATATGGACCCAGACATTAATCTGTTCACCAATCTCAATTAGGTGAACAAAAATATTTGATGTGATGAGAAAGTTTGTACTTTGAATGAAAAGGCAACAGGGGGGCTGCAAATTGGTTCCAAAGAGGAAAAATGTCATTATAATTATCTTTCTTACAATACAAACTAAATAAGGAATTATTCACACCTTCTATGTGTATCATCTTGGATCTAACAACATCCATTGTGATATTGTTTTTTTGTCCTGGCCATTTTCACAATGCCTATATGCCGAGATGCCATAGAAACGATGTACAAATCCTTCATAAGCTCTCAAACATCATCAGCAAGAACCGCCACTTTACTAGAAAACGGAGAACCAAGGAGAGTTGGCAAGTACAAACAAACGAGAACTGTGGCGTATGCTCACTTATCTAAGGTCCATCTGCTGTCTGGAACAAGTTCTACAGAAGTATGCTTCATCATTTTGTATGACCATGTTTGTTGATATTGGTGGAGGTCACAAAGCCATTCACACAAGGACTTACTAAAATATGCGAGTTTGCATAACTGTTGCTATCTTCTTTTTTGACAATCATGATCTGGAAATAATATCTACCTTCAGGATCTGTCTGAAAATTTGGCTTGCAACTCTTGAAGAAAAGGCAACTTGTAATTGTGTCGAGAACAATAAGGAGGGAATACAAGTAAGCATTTAACAGTCCCTCCAAGGCCACAGAAGGGCCAAGCCTTCCCAAGAGGTGATAAGCTCTTATAACCCGATATCGGAACAAGCCTTCTATAGCAAGGATACTCAAATTGACAGGGATATTCATTGAGAGTGTCATTGAATTCCTTTTCCAACTCAGCAAACAAGCTTTACGAATTGCCATATACCCGGCGCAGTTTTCCATCCCTGCCACAACTAAAGCTAAGTTGCAGATGATACCAGCATTGACAAGAAAGGAATAGAAAACAGCTTTGGCAACCAGAAGGACAAGAGGGTGGTTGTTTATTGAGAACCCAACTGCTTCAAGAGAATGAAAGGCAAGGAAGAGGAAGGAGAAGGCAACCATGTTGGTGACAATGATGAGGAGTGAATTGCAGAGTTGAGTTAGGAGCAGGGGCTTGTAAAGTGGTATGAAAGAGGAGAAGTGTGAAGGAAGAGATGATTTGTGGTGAGTTAGAGCTTGAATTATAAACACTTTTGCGATGACAAGGGATGTAAGAGCAAAAGGGAGACTGAAAAAAGAGGTGAAAATGGTTTGAGAAAGATTAGTATTGAAAAGTAAGACAAACTGTGAAGATGGAGGAAATCCTAAAGTATGAAAGATTGAATTAAAGCAAGCACGGATAACCAAAAGTGGTGGTGAAGAAGAGGCAGAAAGGGCCTGAGAGAGGAGAATTGAGGCTGAGAAGGGGAGTATAAGGAGAAGTGGGGTGGTGGTGAAGTACTGATAGTATTGGAAAAAGGTGTAGATTGATCTCCTCACGATCTTTCTTGTTTTCTCCAGTCCTTACATATCTGGGTTCTTCCATTGAGGATGTAGATGAATAGAAATTGTATCAGAAATGAATTGCATATATGTATATCTGTGTTTGAGTTTGAGAGAGAGGGAGAGAGAGACGGAGAGAGAAAGAGAGCAGAGACCTTGATAATTCCTCTTGAATATGAGGATTTCTTTAATGGGTTAGGCTCTTTTTTCTCCTCCTGTTTCCAGCTACCAGAAACTAACACAACTGCTTAGGTATTGGCAATTGTTTTTTCGGAGTCAATTGTAGTTTACGGCTTTGTGTTCTCTCCAACTTTTTCAGTTTTTTTTATTTTTTTTATCTTTTGGGTGACGAGCAGAACACCTTCGATCACCTCTATCTAACTAGGTTGTAGTCTACTCTTGATAGTTATCTTAGACTCACAGAAGACCAGCTCTCCACATAAATAGATAAATCTAGGGTCGGTGGCCCTCCAAGAAAATACGCCATCGATGAGTTTTGAACTAGAAACCTAGTGTTAATCTTTTATCCTGTACTACTCGAGCCATCCCTTGGGGCTTCAGATTGTTGTTACAATGGGATAGTGTAGAAAGATTTACTCTCTGTTTGATGTGATCATGTGAGATTAGAGCCTCATATCAATTGTGCTCATTCAATTGAAATCAATTTTGGATAGCTATGGTAAATGGACGTGACACCTTTATTTTGTTCCACCAATTGTTATAACCTATAGTGGGTGATACGTTGCTTGCACGAAAATTATGAGCATATAATATGTGGATGTTATCATTTTTCCGTCGAAGCACAACCATATATACTCTGATAGCTAGGGTTCCATTCATCAATTAAACAATTGTGTAATGATACGCCTACTAGTGTGAATAGTAGCTTTTGGCTTTCTACTTTAGATAAATGATTGCTATTTGGTGAAAAAATGAAAATTTATTTAGCATACCATGTTTTGGTTAAATCATTTTGTATTTGACAATGTGATTGTAAGGTTGACATCATATGAAACTGTGTATTTTAATTATTGAATAGTCTCAGAATTGATTTTTTCATTTTTTTAATTACTTTATTTCTAGTTTCAAGATTAAAACATTGTATTTCATATGAACTTGAATTTATAATAAAATTACTTTTTTTTGATTTACCATTCTTAGCTTTCCACATTAATAAGACCAAAATGAGATAATAACCTTTTACAGTTTACGTGGTTTAATGATGTGTCATGCCAATCTTGTTTTCACAAATAAAAGTTCAAATTCATTTTTTTTCAAACCTTTTGTGAGATCAAAACAAAATAATAACCTTTTACGACCTACGCGCCGATATAATGATATGTCATGCCAACCAAGTTTTCACAAATAAATGTTCAAACTCATTTTTGCATATTCATTTCAGAAATAAATGTTGAAACAAATTGGTTGCTAAGATTCATTAATTTTAGTTTTAAGAATTAGCTTGAATTGAAGATTGTTGCTTTTGATTTTAATAAACAAATTATTGTCTTTGTGACATTTTAGAAGGCTTTAAGTTTATTTGTTTAACTTAAATGGTTTCAAACATCAACTAGGATTTAGTTTTGATTAATTAATTTACAAGTAATCATGAATATTTTGAACACAATTAGGCCAAGAATGTGACATCAAACATTTATTTCTCATGACAAATGTCAGTATTAAAAATTAATTCCTTATCTCATTTTCAATTAAAATTGAGCATATATATATATATATCATGCCATATCTTAGAATATAATCACAAATTAAATGATTATGGTATGACTTAATCCAATATCAAGATCCTTTTCAAAAATAAATGTTTGAAAATCATTTCATATACATTTCAAGAATAAATGTTAGAAGCAATGATTATTATCATTTCATAATCAGCTTAAAGTTTGTTAAGAGGGGCTAGCTAAATAGGTCAACCCCTACCCAACAATCAAAACAACCATACAAAACATAAATACAGATTATTGACCATAATCAAATTTTACCACTAAGCAAAACCAAGTTCCACAAACAAGAGAAAAAGGAGATGATTATCTCTTGTAAGCATATTTCCCAAGCCATTCATAGATTGTTAGAAAATTCTTTAAAATTAGATTATTTTTTTGTGTTTTTGAAAATTCAAATTCATTAAAAATATGAAAACAATTCAAAAACATATATTTTCATCGTTTTTATTATTAAAAAAAAAAAAAGATCCAACAAGTGACGAAGTTGTTTTTCTGATTAAAAATATAAGGTAATCATACATTTTTATTAACATAAATAAAATTATCACTCTTTTTTCGTAAGTGAAAATGCATTAAGTTTAAATAGGCGATGAGACAAATTGTGTATCATTTGAAAGATGATTGCGCTAGGTGAAAATTTAATTCATAGACTATTTAATGATTTACAAAAAAAATTTATGTACATTTTGCAATTGATAAAACTAAAAAAAAAAATTGTGTATGTTTGTATTATGACCTACAATATGTGTATGTTTGAGAGAGAAGTGTTTTATAAAATAAAAAATATATATTTATTTTATAAAATAAAGAAAAAAAGAGGGTCAAATATAGATTATGTGTTGAATTTGGGTTCACTTAATTCATTTTTGACTTATTAAAAATTAGTTAAATTTAAATTTAACATATTTTAACCCGATCCATTTATAATTGATCCAAACACGGTCATTTTGCCAGCCTAGTCCACTGACACTTCACAATGAGATTATATGATGATCTTGTTGCGGTTTGTGCTCCTTGAAACGTTTGGGCCTTCCCGAATTAGCCAGAGTTCAGCTAACATGCTTGAACCCACCTCAATGAAGCCCGTGAATCCTTTCACCTAATTTCCAGCTTCATCTTACAAATTCAATAATGTTATGGATTCCAATTCTTTTGTAGCATTTTTATCTTACTTTTTTCACATGATTGGGATTTACATGTTTTGTGAATTAAAAAAAATGAATGGTGAGTTTATTACTGTGAAAAATGTGGAATAAAGGTGACACAAAAAGATGAAATTTTTAGTATTGCTCTTACATTAACTTCTTTTAAGATTTCTGAAATTACATTGACATTTTTTATTTTTATCAACAAATTATAAAATACAAACATACCCCTCCAGTCATTTTTTTTTAAAATGACAAAACTGTCCATTTTATGTCAAAATTGAAAAAACTGAAAAAAATATATGAGAGGGACAGTTTTGTCACTTTGAAGAGAAAAATTGACTGGAGAGAGATATTTGTAATTTATGAAGTAAAATAAGAGAAGTAAGTATAATTTTAATAATTTTAAAAGAGGTCAGTATAATTATATAAAATTTTGAAAAAAGTTATTATAATTTATCAAAAGAAAAATATAAAAAAAAATTAAAATAGTAGCATTGTGACTAATCAAGTTTGATTCAACCCATACCGTGATAATTTCTTGATTCTTCCATAGAAAAATCAAAGGTTCAATCCTTGTAATTAACAAGAAAAATCTCATTTTATTGTTAGGACAAGATGCATGTAAATTGAGTTAGTAAAGGTGAAATTATTGAATTTATCGGCCTCAATAAAAAATAATTATCATTTAAAAAAATAAAATTGAAGAGAGATAATATTTATATATTATAAAAAAAATTAATATAATTTTAAAAAATTTAAAAAAATTAATATAATTTTAAAAATTTTAAAAAAATTAAAATAATTATTAAAAACTCGAAATGAGTATAATTTTAAAAATTCTATAAAAAATTAATATAATTATTAAAACATCGAAAGTCCACGCTTAAAAACTTGAAATTAGTATAATTTGAAAAATCTTATAAAAAATTAATATAATTATTAAAACCTCGAAAGTCCACACGGAAAGACTCGCGCCTGACGATATAAACTAAATAAAGGGGCTATTGCGACGTTTCAACTATTACAAACATTTCTTAACGAATATTTTATTAACTGACGCTAAGTTAATTTCCACTTCCGACCTTTTTTATATGTCCGTTTTCTACCTGAGAGAAGGAGGACTGAGCTCTTTCGCTTTGCCTTCTGCATCACCTTACCCCCATATATACGAGGATACATACATACATACATATATACACACACACATGTACATACAGTCTTTTGTCTACGATTAATTTCCAGTTCACATCGCTACTCTTCTGTTGGCGGGAATTCGTAGAAGACTTTCTGCAGCCGTCGATTTCACGGAGCTCGTTTTCTGCTGCTGCTCTATTCTGTACGTCTCTCTCTCTATATTATGCATCTGTGTACATATTTTGTGTTTGGAGGTATTGGAAATTGTTGTTGTACTGTTGAATTGTGTTGTTCTTTGTTCGCGGAGCTCAGATCTGTGCCATCTAGGGCTATTCTGTTTCTTGATTTGAACGCTGTTGCCCTTTTCATTTTATTTTCTAGAAATTGGTGTCTCATTTTGGGATTTAGGATTTATGTGAAAGGTTCAAGTAATTTTCATTGATTAGGGTTACTTATCTGCGAAGTTTGTGAAATGATCGAGTATAAAATGCAGCTCGTGAAAATAAATCAATTAGTAGAAAGAAAAAGAAGTACTTCTGAACTTAAATGTGGATAGTAGTCGAATCATTGATAGTAGTACACTTTTATGAAAAAAATGAGTGGTTGTTTATTGACATAATTGATCTTAAAGTTTTGATTGCTTGGGTGTTTCCCTGCTCAGTACATGATCTGTTTAGTACGTGGAGAGGGGGAGAAATTTCCAGGAGGAAGTGGAAGACCTGGGATATGGTTCCACATTGCCTAATGTGGTGCATATGGGGAGAGAGGAATCAAAGACATTTTGAGGGGAAAGAGGAGTCTATTCACAAGGTGAAGAGTAGATTTTTGATTCAGTTGAACGGTTGAGTTGCAGGAGGGTTAATCCCTCTTTAGAGAAGTTTTCAAATTTCCTAGATAATCTATATTCTTGTGTATATTCATAAAGTTTTATAGCTTAAACTGTTTTAATATAATCAGAACATCTTGCTTAGGCTCTGTCAACCCAGTTTCTTATTGCACTAAAAAAGAATTATTTGTGATTGAAGCACAATATATATATATATATATATATATATATTTTTGATCGGCATTGAAGTGCAACAATTAATTCTTGAAATGATGAAAGTCACTACTTGATTTAACAATTCTTTACCCAAAAAAGGGGAGAAGGCTTTAATCATTTTTGAAATAAAGTTGATAAGGGACTATATTGAGAACGTTTAAGGGAGGCATTCAGGATACCATTTTGTGGGATTTGCACTCCATTAGCAAGCTGAAAGGGAATAGAGGTCTTGGCATTAGGTTGTTAATGATTTTAAATCATCCTCTCTTAGGTAAATAGATTAGAATTTCTACTATGGAAAGAGAATTCTGGAGAAGGGTAGCAGCTTGAAATTATGATTGTGAAGATGGGATTGGATGTTAAATGAGATTAGTGGCATCCATAGAGTTGAGCATTGGAAAGCATCAGAGTTGGGTCATTAAATTTTTTCAAAGATGTGGATTTCAATGTGGGCGTGGGACGAGGCTTAAACTTTGGATAGATGTTTGTTGTGGGAATTTCCCACATAGAGAAAAGTTCCCAGAGTTGTTTCATGTTGCAGATAATAATGAAGTGTAGGGTGATGATGTGTAATCTGGGCAGGTGAAGTTATGCACTGGAATCCATTTTTTTTTTTTACAAGATTAGAGCGCTTGAAGCAGTTTTCCTTTATGTTGGATAACCTTTATGAGCAAAAGATCCATAAATTTTCATTCTGGGAAACTTTGTGTCCTTCATTCATTGTTTGGAATTTATTGGTTATGCCAAGGTTTGCGGCAGATATGCTAGGGGAGTAGGTGGTGGGTGGAAGAAATGGAAAATTGTTTGGAAAGGGGCTCAGTTGTAGGCTCTTAGCTTTGGGTGATGCGGAAAGAACATAAAAGAAAATCGTAAGAAAAAAGTTCTCTCTCTTCTTAAGCTAAAGGATTTCTTCCTTAGGTGGCTATTCATTTGGCATTGCTTTCCTCTACAATAGCTAGGTTGCCTTTCTTGAAGTACGTCAATTCTTGGGGCTCATACTATGCTTTGTGAGGTTAGATTTAAAGACCTTTACCCAGCATTTCCTTGTCCATCTTAACAGCTTAACCACCCATACCCTAAATTGCTTGCTTGGACTTTTCTTCCCATAGGTTGGCTAAACTCAATACTCATGGAAGTGTTAAATCTAGTCCAGACTATGCAACCGTTGAAGGTCTTTTAGATATGAAAGACGTTTCTGTATGATGGGGATAAGGCTCCAGGTAGTAGGCTTTAAATTCTTGTGATGGGGATAAGGCTTCGGGTCCAGATGATTTTTCCATGGCTTTCTTTAAGCATTGTTGGGAGGTGGTGGGGAGTGAGGTGATGAATGATTTTCAGTTCTTCCACGAGAATGGCAACTTTGAAAGAAGTTTAAATTCTACATTTATAGCTATAATTTCAGAAAGGGTGGTGGGGGAATGATATAAGGGATTTTAGGCCTATAGGCTTGGTAGGGGGTGTTTATAAGCTTTTGGCCAAAGTCTTAGCTAACAGATTGAAAGGTGTCATGGGAGGCCTTATTTCGGATAGTCAAAATGCTTTTGGTTGTGGGAGACAAATTTTTTATGCGGTTTTTATTGCTAATGAAAGCATTGATGCGAAGAGAAAAAGGAAGGGGAAAGGATTAATATGCAAGCTCGATTTGGAAAAAGCCTATGATCATGTGCGTTGAGATTTTTTGTTATACATGCTTGGCAGGATGGGGTTTGGGGAGCGATGGAGACAATGGATAAAGACTTGCATTTCTTTAGTCACCTTTTCAATTCTTGTAAATGGCTCCGCCATTGGATTTTTCAAGAGTTCAAGGGGCCTTAGGCAAGGTGATCCTTTCTCCCCTTTTTTATTTGTCATCATTATGGAAGCTCTTAGTAGATTGTTAATGAAAGCAGTGGAGCTAGGGTATTTCAAGGGTTTCATGGTGGGAAATAACGAAAACTCTATGGTTGAAGTTTTCCATCTTTTATTTGCCGATGACACAATCATTTTTTGTGAGGCAAGGGAGGAGCATCTTTGCTATCTTAGTTGCACTTTGTTTTGCTTTGAAGCAGTGTTGGGTCTCAAAATCAATTTCGGCAAAAGCGAGATAATCTCGGTGGGTGAGGGGGGAGAACGTGGAAGAGCTAGCTAGGAATCTGGGATGTAGGGTGGGTTCCCTCTCATCGACTTACTTGGGCTTGCCCCTAGGTGCCCCTTCGAGATCGAAAGTCATTTGGGATCTGATGGTGAATAAGTTTCAAAGAAGGCTTGCGGGTTGGAAGAAACAATATTTGTCAAAAGGTGGGAAACTTCCTCTTATTAGGAGCACTTTGGGTAGCCTTCCTACATATTATATGTCACTCTTTCCCATTCCAGCAGTGGTGGATAATCATCTTGTAGGTTGGTAGAAGATTATTTGTCCTTTGATGAGTGGGGGGCGTGGGAGTAAAGAAGCTTAGGGATTTTAACACAGCCTTACTTTGGAAAATAAACATGGTTGTTTGCTATTATTGAGAGAGATGCTTTGCGGTGTAGAGTGGTAGCTAACAAAAATTGGCAGCTCGTGGTGCAAATGGGTGTCCACTGCTTGGGAGGTGATGGTGCCCTCGGGGAAATGTTTGAAAGAACATCATGTAAGGATGGAGAGATTTCTCACCGTTTATCTTTTTTGTGGTTAGAAATGGGGCTAATTTTATATATTGATATGATGTTTGGTTTGGAGGGATATCATTGAATGGTAAATTTCTGAACTTGTTTTGTGTCACGGTAAATAAAGATGTTACAGTGGCGGATTCTCTGTCTCTGTCTCTCGGATAATGGAATGGTTTAGTGCCTAGAAAAGTTTTTTAAGATTGAAAGTTGGATGAGGTGACATAGTTGCTCTCTACCCTTCTGGGATTAGAGTGACAGGTGTGGTTGATGATAAGATGGAAAGCTTCTAAGGGAGGGATTTTCTGTGTCAGACTGTTCTATGCAGCTTTAACTAAGGGGAGGGGGAATGATTTCCCTTGGAAGAACATTTGGCGTGCAAAGGCTCCTTTTTTCATGGTTGGTTGCCTTGGAAGTCATTTACTTTGGATACCATGAAGAAGAAAGGCTATAGGTTGGTTAACAAGTGTTGCGTGTGCAAAAGGGAGGAGGAATCTAGTAACACTTACTTTTATATTATTCAGTAGCTAAAGATCTTTGGGATCTTTTGGTGTCCAATGAACTATACTGGGTTCTTTGGTGGATTTGCTTAGAAGATGGAGTCGGGTTTAAAAGGAGGAGAGTGAGTTTATGAAGGGAGACAAATAGAAGAATTTTCAAGGGGTTTGAACACTGGTGGTTTTTTTGAAACAATATATATTTTTTTTGATAACAATATCTTTCAAGATAGAATGGACTTTTCTGTTGTTTTTGGGAAAAATGTATATAGTTTTTTTTTTTAAAGTACAATGTTTATAGGGCTTTGATTTTGTTTAGATGTATACTTTATGTGTACATGGGTTTTGCACCCTTAGTTGTGCTTTTGAATGTGCTAAGCAACAAATTACTCTAAAAGCTTAAACTGTTAGAGAATGGGTCAACAATGTATATCAAGCTCTTAACCATAATTATCACAATTCATTCGTCCCGTAGCAAATTGCGAATTGGATTACATGATCCAAAACATGGATCATTCGTGATTTGATACACAAGATTTAGCATTCCAATGTAAAATATCAAAAGTCCCAAAAAATCATACAACAAATAAAAAAATACACACATAAATTGTTGGAATTTTTATTTTATAATGGCTTAGATTTGTTGGAATTTTTATTTTATAGTTTTCAACAAAATGATCTGAAGAAATTTACCTCTAACGTACCACGTTTTATAACAAGTGACAATATATGTCACGACCCGAAACCCAACCTATGCAGATTAGGGGTTCGTGATCAGCCACCGAGGCCTTTTTCCACGGTCACAATACTTTTCTCATTTCTAATCAATCAAACACAGTGGAATAAATTCTTTTTTTATTGCGGAAGCGTCAATATACCATTCAACATCAATCATTCATATATATTCCATAATAACTACAAAAATACATAATGTAAATCCTCAAAATCTGCTGATGTCATATTCGATATACATTCCACACTTACCAAAAGTAACTACATCACCTAATACAAAAAGTTAATAGTTATGAGCTTTCGACTATCCTGGCTGATCTTACTATTCCTTGCCAATATCGTTACCTGAAATGTGTTGGATAAAAATCCGTATGAGCTCGACAGCTCGTGAGTATTTCATAACATGCCAAGGGTTTCAAAACTACTATGTAGTACAGTCTGAAATGTCTATACTCATATGGAATTAAAATACATCATATCAAGTACAACAGATTAGAGAATGGTATCAAAGTCATTTTCAATAAATCTCAGTTCAATCACAATCGTAAATCAAAATCGATAACATAACACAATCAGAATAATGATCCAATAACATAGTTTGAAAATGAAGATTAGTATTATAATTCAAACATGGTTCAAAGTCGTTTTCAATATCAATAGTCACAGTCAAATCAACATCATAGTCTATTATTGTAGCTCGTTCATAGTTACGGTTCAAAATCGTTTTTAAATTCAATAGTCATAGTTCAAAATCAACATCATAGTTTGGTAACATAGTTCGATAACAATTTCATAGTCTGATTAATCAAAATCGTAGTTCAATAGTTCTCAATTCGATGATTCAAGTTCAATCGGAGTTCACATTCGATATTCATAAGAGTTCAAATCATTAAAATTCTCTCTTCTATGGCCAACAAATTAAAACCTCGCTGACTGAGATCAATATTCAATAACACCACCAATATACCCCGTGGGCAGGGTTCAAATGCCAGCAAATTAGAACCTCGCTGACTGAGATCAAATTCAATAGTACCACCCATATATCCCGTGGTTAGGGTTCAATAAGGTCACAATCTATTCAATGATGACCAATCATAGAAGGGTATTTTATTCAAAACATCAAAATCATACACAAAATCAATAACATCAATAACGATCTCAACTATTCAATTAAGAGTTTCATATTTGGCCTTTAGTCAAAACAATTCAAGGATTGGTGAGAAAAACTGTGTAGTGTCATGGGTACTCTATAAAACATTTTCTAAGTCAAAGGAAAAACAATATAGATATCAATGGGTTAAAGAGATGGCAGTATATATCAATAAGTTATTCAAAACAATATCAATGAAAGGCGTCTATTATCAAAGTCATAAAGGGTTTCGATATTTATATGTATAAAAAAATTCCATCTCAACATGGTATGAAAATACTCACAAGGCATTAGATATCGAAGTTGTAAAATAGTCGATATTTATATCTATAATGAAAATCCACCTCAACATGGTATGAAAAACTCACTTGAAGTCCCAAGAGCTAATCCAAAAATCCTTCCTTAATGAGGGTTCCTATAATCACAATTCAAGATCTCATTACTTTCTTGTTCAAAGTATCACATAATTTAACTTGTCAATTTAGAGCCCTCTCTATTCCAATTACCCTCTCCTTATAGCTTCATTAAGTCTTAGGGACGCGTTGGTCATTTTTCAGTTTGTTACCGGGTCTTGTTTTTTCCAAAAAGATGTCGCCGTTAGGTTTAAAGTGTCGAAATTAATTGTTTCAGACTTTTCTAGATCTAAATTTACGTATTTATAGTTTATTTTAGGCCTAGGGCATTTTCGTGATTTTATGTTTTTACGTGTCATATTTTTGGGTATTTCGTTTGCCAAAATGGACTTTACCGTTGAGTTCGGATTGTCCAAAATAGTCAATATAGACTACCTTTTATATTCAGTTGGCCCAGGGTATCATTAGGGGTAAAATGGTAATTTTACAATTCACGTGTCTTAATTTTCGGGACTTAATTTCAAAAATCGGACTTCGCCGTTGAGTCCGGAATGCCCAAAAACATTGGGTTACACTATTCTTTTATTTTATTTGGACTTCGGTTGACTAATTTTTGGCCCAATGGTGTTTTGGTAATTTTTTAAAATTAATCAGATTTAAAAATAATTTATTATTATTATTTTCTGGGTCATTTGTAATTAATCAGAAGCTGGGGGGTCAATTTGAAATTAACAGGAAGTTCTGGGGTCAAAACAGAATTTTAAAAAGATTTAAACTAAATCGTCCGGTTCGAGGGTTTAAGGGTTGAACCGATTCAAAAATCGTAGAACCAACCGGTTCAGTTCGGTTCACTTATGTCATGCTGACATCTTGATGACGTTAGCCCTAAATTCTATTTTAAAATCACTTAACCCAAAAACGACGCAGTTTTGGTAAAAACTTAAAAACCCCTTTTTAGTTCGATCAGGGCCCGACCCAAACCCGGATCCTGACCCGATCTGAACAGTGCTTCGTCTTCTTCACTGCGCCAACTAGACCAGTGAAACCCTAGGATTTTCAATTCTTATTTTGTGAAGTTTTGGCCATGTTTTTGTTCTGCTTTTGATGCTAATCAGTTCCTAAGTCCATAATTTAGAGTTCATCATCGATTTCTGGTCTCGAAGCCCTCTGAAAAGCTCTGTGTGAGCTTCCATGGCTGACTGGATAATCCTTCGATATACTCTCATTTATTCACCAAACTATGTGAAACTTGGTTTGTTATGATCCTACGGTTATGGGGATTCAATATTCGATCAATAAATTGAGTTAAAGACTCAAATGGTGAGATCGGTTTTAGATGTCGCGACCTGTAACTCCCTCATTCTCCCTCATCTGTCATCCTCCCAATCTAGTTTTTGTGGATTTAAAACCCTAGTGATCTATTATATCAGCCCCTAGTAATAGAAACCGATTTGGCTTCTGTCGATTCAGACCCCAGATCCAAGGTTCATCAATGGCTGCCGTTCATGGCTTGGGGCTTTTTAAGCCTCTTTGACCCTCTAAATTCATTCACAACAGCCCCTTACTGTTAGGTTAAGTCATGCATGCATTTTTATCCCTTTAAACAGTAAGTTTAACACGATTTTTCTAGAGAGAGAGAACTTTCATGGGTTTGGGCTTTACCTCTCGCGGCAGTCCCTGTCCCTCTTCTTGAACCTGGTTTCCAGAGCTCCTCAAGCTTCTGCCTTCCCCTTCTCAACTTGGTTCTTGATCCCTTCATGCACACACACACATGCACACACAACTTTTCCATTTCTCTCTCTAACTCTCTCTAGTTTCTCACTCTAGCCGACCCTACCTTCACATCATTCTTACAATTCTGAACTCACCATCACACGCAGCTCAAAAGTATATATTTATATATCATATATTGATTCAATATGTTTGATTTGACTTGCATGAAGCTTCATTGGTGGGTGTGGTGGCCCATGAGGGGCTGCCACCTAAATTTGATATTCAGCCATTTAGCATTATATGATGTACATATATATATATATATATATTGTGCAATACAAGGCAAAATATATGAGCAGCCCAAGTGGCTAACTTTTTGGACTTAAGTTCCTTCACTATTTTGGTTCAAGGGTTCAAATCTCATTGGTTATACTTTTGGCTCAATTTTCCTATTTTTCCTTATGCCTCGTTTGGGAATTTAATTATTTGTTCTATTTAATTTAATTTAATTTTTATTTATTTATGTATTTTTATTTTTATTTAATTTTTATATCACGGTCTAATTTTCCGTAACTTGTAATTTTGCTTTCACCAAATTTCTAATACCAATTTAGTAACTTAATTTCCCGGTAAATGGACCGGGGTGTTACAATATACGTTCCCGTTTCCATTCTCGTTCTCGTTCTCGTTCCAAGTACCATAATGATCCACTCTCCAGGTAACATTGCTCTCAACACTCTTCTTCACATGGGATCTTGGACTTGCACGTGAAGAGATAAACAAATCACGCAAATACGAAACAAAATATGGTGCAACTTTGCACAAACAAAAGTGGAGAATAAATGCAAATGGAGAGACTTGAACCTAAGACCTTCCATAACTAAGGCTCTGATACCATATTAATCGACCAATTACTCTAAAAGTGTAAGCTGTTAGAGAATGGGCCAACAATGTATATCAAGTTATCAACAAAATGATTATACAATTATTAGAAAAAAGGCCCAAAGAATAAAAGGGAAGGAAACATGCCTCCAATTTTAATAGGACAGTTGGTGAGGAAAGAAACTCTACTTGTGTCATACTTGGTGTCATATTGTTACACAACCAGCCCCGAGTCCTTGAAAATGATGAGGGTTGCATTAATTAACTAACTGATAGCTAGCTTAAAACTTTGTTTGAGCCCTTATGAACATGAATCCTGAAATTATTCGAGTAAATATTAGAGCGTTCTCCTTAAGTAATGCATTGTTTTAAATAGACCAAGAATGGCCGGGTTCATGTAGCCGACCTCAAATTGTTGGGATAACGCTTTATTGAGTTGAGTCGGTTTGGTGAGGAAAGAAATTCTTAAAATGTGCACTTCAAGGTAGTTGCTTCCCTCTCAGCACGGCAACAAACTATCGATCTAGGAAAACCAACAAGGGGTATTGAAGGTGTCTGGCTGATTAAATGATTGGCATTCCAGAATAGAAGTTTGTGTCACATGTGTATTCCAAAATGATCAAGTGCCATTATCTAACAAGCTTTCTTACATATAAACTCCAATTTCAGCTGATCTACAGATGAAGGAAATTTGAATGATTTGATAATCAAGTCGCATCCTAGACCAAAGATTTGGAGTCTAGAAGGCAAATTGGACACTTAGATGCCGACATGTACTTGAATCCATGTAACATAGGATCAAATAAATTTACATAAACATGCAAAAAGAAAATATTGTGTTAGATTCACTAGTGTCTTTACTGAATATCATGACAGACAAATCTTCCTAGTTCTTTTAATTCTGGTTTTTAATCTTTTTCCCCTTTGGAACAAATTCAAAGTTTCTTGGTGCTAGGCTGGGGTCCTGCCTCAACTTATGGGTGGGATCTTTAAAGTTCAGCAAGACAATGAAAAACTAAGATGCGTGTTAGTTCATCAGATGTTAGGACCATATGCATTGGTAAAAAGAAGGTATTTGGGGAAAACAATTTAAGATTTGTGGGTCATTTGGATGAAAAGAATTGCAGCATTCAATCACAGAGAAACCTAGAGAAGAAGAGAAGATTAAGATAGAATTCTGACATGCATAGGGTCTAAAAACCATAGTTGTCAAAACGTGTATCGAATGTATCTTTTTTTTTAAAATGTGTATCGTATCGTGTGTTGTAGATGTGTAATTTTTTTTAAATGCATTTATAAATATATATATATATATATATAATGTTAAAATGATATAATAACGTTTCAATTTACTTGTCATACAAATTAGATATATAAATTATTATTATTTGTCCAACAATTAAAAATCAAAGTTGTATCAAGCATAGTTGTCTCGTTTTTCAAATATATCGTATCATGTTTATACATAGTGTGACATATATATAGTGTGTAAAATATGTATAAAATAATAAAAATTATATTTTAACTCACTTGTAAAAAAATAACATAAATTTCGTCCAATACAAGAATTAGGATTTGTAAATACTACAAATTTCAAACTAAAATTAAATAATCCATCGAATATAGTTTATCAAGAAAAATCCAAAATTATTCATTTTTTATAATTCATCTCATTTTCATCTTAAGATCTAATTTCAATAGTATTGATATCATCATCACCCTCAATCATATGCCAATAATTTTTCACTTTCTTTTTCTTCTCTTAACTTCTTGCATATGCTCACCACTTATCTACATTTTCTTGAAATAACCATTTTTCTTCTTTCTTGTTTAAGAAAGCATCTCTAGGTGTTATAAAGAGATAATATAAAACCAAACAAACAAAAATGATTTCCTGTGTGTATAACAAAACAACAAAAAAAAAGTCAAAACAATGTCGTTTAGCTTGATTTTCCATATCTCATGCATCGTGCATATCAATACATATCGTAAAATACATATTGTGTATTGCAAGATACAGTACAAAAAGATATAACTATAAGATATGCAAGGATCAAAATATCGTTTCGATGTATAGTTTCGGTCTATCCAGAAATGGAAACGTTTCGGAAATATAACGAAAACGGAGAAAAAATTGGAAAGATGTGAAAACATAACCTAAATGTATTTATTTATACAAATAAGCCTATTTATTGAATATTTGTGCATGTTTAAGGCATATACATCATATTCATGATAAATGACACTAATTCATGATAAATGATATAATAAATATATATTATGTAATATTCACGAATTAGATAATTTGACACAAGTTACATATAAAATAAAAAGTAAAACAAATAGCGATTTAAACCTATTATAATTAGTAACGTAGTATTAAATAGTTGTTTCTCTCTCTTTCTGTTTCCTTTCTTCCTTCCACACTTTATTCCCTTATTACTTTTCTATTTATTTTAAGGAAGAATAATAGAAATATCTTCTGTAATTTTGAGTCTAATCCTGGAAATAAATGGATATTTTTTACGAAACTTCTAAAATTATTGTTGATACAAAAGAAATGTTTTCTCTGATTCTATATGTTTCCACTAGTTTCGGTACGTTTCCACGGAAACAATTTTGTTTCCATAGAAACGTGTGAATTTCGATATTTCACTAGTGTTTCGCTTCGGTTCCTTGAGAGACGAAAACGTTTCGGCCGTTTCGATGAAAAATGAACGAAATTTTGATCCTTGAAGATATGTATCATTTTGTGTCCATACTGAAACGTATTGTAAGATATGTATCGCGTATCGTAAGATACTAACAACTATGTTAAAGACTCTTAACAAAGCTTTGAAGCTGAAACTTCTCAAAACACACACTACCATAAGGAAAATGGTTAAAACACTTCTACTGACTAAAAACCTAGTAACAATTAATGCCAACCCTTGAATCAAACTAATCTCAACCATTTGTTAACTCTTGGAAGCTATGTCAAAAAGACCACAAAAGATGCTAGACCTTTACTAGTTCATTGCTAAATTTCCGTGATTAGTACTTCTCTACTGTAACATGAATTCTCTCTTCTTTTTTTTAAATTAAGTGAATAAAGGTTATGCAAAAATCACCCAAAGGGGATGCTCCCACATACACGAAGGATGTACACAGTACACTGTTACAGTTCATAGAAATAAGAAATAAATAAACTTAGCAAATATTATTTGTCTTTGGACTGAACAAGTTTTTGATCAGCATGAGGTCCTCAACGTTTGTTTTGTGCTTCTAGTGCTTATCATATTTGAACCACGCTAATTTGTAAGAATGGTCAAATTTGTTTCAAGAAATGGACAATGCTTGTGTAATAAGTATCTACTTATGAAAATGGGTGACTTGGAAAAAAAATCCGTCATTGGGTTTCCATGGCTGCCTTACTGTCGAGTTCAATCTAGCTAATACCTTTGAATTAACTTATTAAATCTCATCATAATACATTTTTTTGTAATTTCATGTCTGTGTGCACTTTGATTTTCTTCAACATTAATTAAATATTTTATACCATTCTTTCAGGATAAGAAAATGGATGGATCAACTGGCCAAGGAAGTAATAGTGTGGATATGTTTTTACGTAACTATAAGCTTGGGAAAACTCTTGGTATTGGTTCATTTGGTAAGGTGAAAATTGCAGAACATGCATTGACAGGGCACAAAGTTGCCATCAAGATCCTTAACCGTCGCAAGATAAAGAACATGGAAATGGAAGAAAAAGGTTTGTATCACATAATATGATGAATTTGTATTTTCTGTATTTTTACAACTTGGTTATATCGTTCTACAAGCTTAAATTCACAAATTCTTCCACATCATTTGGTTTCCTGCTTTTCTATAATCTAGTGAGTTTCTTGACAAGTTAAATTGATATAAACATTCAGTGTATGCTTCCATAATATGTATTCACTCTTATGTTGATAGGCATTAAAGTTGGGTGGATTGAGATTGGAAATTTGACCTATGCATTGAGATTTGAGCTGCTACTGATGTTTTCATATCGCCTTGATATCATAACTTGTTGTAATGATCAAAACTGATTAATATGTTGGTGTTCTGAAATTTAGATAAACCCGTGGAAGATATAAGTAGTTTATAAATTAACCCTGTAGAAGATATAAGTAGTTTATAAATTACAATAATTAATGGTTATTTCATAGCTTTTGGATTGCAAAGTTGTGACTTGAGGGTTTTCTCTTCCACTTGCAAGCTGCAGAACTCAAGTTGTACCCTGTATTTGAACTTTGAAGTATTCTTTCTTTAGACAAAACTGCACAGGGCAAAAAATCCATAAGACAATATTACAGCAATAGTTGATAATTATAGTTTTCCATTTAATTGAATCGATGTTTTACTACTTCAAAGAATAACAAATATGTGACTTTGTATGTTGCTTCAATAAAAAAAATTATAAGTTTAAATACAACTTTTCTTTAGTTCTCTATAATTTCAATTTTTTAAGTGTAGTGTTTTGTGGGATATGGTAATTTTCTTTAGATATTCTCCTCCCTTGAGTTGATTAATTCTCATTCTAAAGGTGGGACTCTTATAAGAGTCACTTGTCAAGGTTTTGAACTTTTGACTTTCATTTGAACTTGGATCAGAAACTTGAATTAATTTGTGGAATTTTGTGGAACTTTAATCCCAAACATTAATTTGAGTCGCACTAGGTCTTAAGAGATTGAGTTTGTTTGAACAATCGCTTTAAAATTGAAAGTAAGTTTAGTAAGGCTTCAACCACATAGCTATTTTCCACAACCTGAGAAAGGATGGGATGAATCAATTTGTTTTTGTTTTCTTCTTAATTTGTAATAAGTTGTGGAGAACATTAATTTCCCTTTTAAAACATGGAGGGCATTAGTATGTCATCTTGAGATGAAGTTTCTTTAGGTAAACTTTGTTATCATGCCCCTCCTTAGCCCCCCCCCCCCCCCCCTTTCTCTTTTTCTCTCTGTTTGAGTCATTTATTTATTTTGTTTTGTGTTACATTATATGGATTTGATAAAATTTTTGTTTTCAGAGTTTATGTGGACTTAAACATTATCCATAAAGTTGGGAGTCATGTTTCAAGGGTGAATTTTCATCGGCCATGGATTAGAAAAATTTAGAAAATGCTGCAGTAATGGCATTACTTTTGTGGAAGCGTCGAAATGCACTGATTGAAGTTTTTCTTGGCTTGTAATTATCATGAGCTAACTTATATTCCATAAATTTTTGACTGATTTTTCTCCTCGTTGCAGAATCAAATATGGATTTTTATTTTTAAAATTTAATGAGTGTTGGTGGATGTGGGTTATGACAATAGGTCCACATGATTGATATTTTGCAGTTAGAAGAGAAATCAAAATATTGAGATTGTTTATGCATCCTCATATTATACGACTTTATGAGGTTATAGAAACACCTTCAGATATTTATGTTGTGATGGAGTATGTGAAGGCGGGTGAGCTGTTTGATTATATTGTGGAGAAGGGCAGGTTACAGGAGGATGAGGCTCGCAATTTTTTTCAACAGGTAGTAATGTCCTGGCCATCTGCATGATTCTTCCCAATGTTTCCTAAATAAAAAAACAGAGGTTAATGTTTTTTTTACCCTTTTAGAAACTTACAGTAGCCTGAAATCTTGGAAAACAGATAATTTCTGGTGTGGAGTACTGCCATAGGAATATGGTGGTTCATAGAGACCTTAAGCCTGAGAACCTGCTTTTGGATTCTAAATGTAATGTGAAGATTGCTGATTTTGGTTTAAGCAATATCATGCGGGATGGTCATTTTCTGAAGACAAGTTGTGGGAGTCCTAACTATGCCTGCACCAGAGGTATGGTACTGGTTACATAATTTAACATAGATTGATAGTAGTTTTATTCAGAAAAGTCATGGAGATTTTTTTGAAGCTATTTTTATTATTCATGGCTAATTGTTTTATTTTTGCGGTTATGATTTGCATCCTCTTATATAGGTCATCTCTGGGAAATTGTATGCTGGGCCTGAGGTAGATGTATGGAGCTGTGGTGTTATCTTGTATGCACTTCTTTGTGGCACCCTCCCTTTTGACGATGAAAACATTCCCAACCTTTTTAAGAAAATAAAGGTATATCCAGGTTAATTCTTAATATGTAAACATCTTATATATTGGCAAAATCTGCATTTTCTTTTTAAGTGGCTCAAAAAATAATTGCAGAATCAATTTGTAAATTCAGTTATGCTAGTCTTATCATTATCTATTACCTTATCAATTTTGGGCGCAGAGCTGACAATATGTTTTTATTCCAGTAAACTATATTTTTTCTTGGATTGGGAGTACCAGTATTATATCATTCTAGAGAACTGAATGTACTCGCTAAAGTATCTGATGTCTTTGTTTTTTATTCTGGGTATCACATGCTTTTGCCCCTGTGACCAACCTTTGTTGATAAAGCTCTATTTTTACTTGTCTGATGGCTAGAGATTTATGTTGCCTATCACTATCTCATTTGGGATGTTATGGGTCATGCCGAGATCAATTGGAGAGTGGTGGCTGGATAGGGCTTTGGAGAGCTGTGCGACTACTTTTTGTAGTTGTGCACAGGTGTTGTGTGTGTGTATATATATAGATATAAGAATATAGGAATAAATATAGATTTATATATATGTGTATGTATATACGTATGATTATGATAGTAGGGAGACAAGATGGAACAAGCAAGCAAAAAAGAAAGTACTTTTTTTATAAAAAGCAAAAAAAGAAAAGAAAAAGCAAGTCGTTTGCTTTTTTAGAAGTATATTTTTGGGCGCTAACCAATATTTATTTATTTTTTGTTTTAAGAAAAAAGTTACATAATGGTACCATTTTTATTATAAAAAAAAAAATCAAGAAAGTGAAACTGTCTGTTTCCCCCTCTCTCTTATCCCCCTTTCGTAGTTGTTCACATCTGTGTGTGTGTGTGTGTGTATAAGAATATAGGGATAAATATAGATTTATATATATATATATATATTTGTTTATGCTATATAAATATGATTATGATAATACAGGAGACAAGATGGAACAAGAAGCAAAAAGAAAGTACTTTTCTTATAAAAAGCAAAAGAATACACTTTTAAGAAAAGAAACAAGTTTGCTTTTTTTATCAAAAAAAGTTACCTAATGTTACCATTTTTTATATATATAAAAAGAAAGAAAGAAATCTAAGAAAGTGAAACGCCCCCGCGTGCGCCCACAAGCTTAACCAGCAGTTTATTAATTTGATGTTCCTGATGGTATTGGAATTTTTAACATTTCTTTTGGGATATTTATTTGTATATGATCTTTTAACTTTTCTAGAAGAGCATCTCCAATTCAAAATGCCGTTTTCTTCATGTCAAAGTTATATTTTGGCATTGCTATAGTGTCAAAATGGTATATTTTCATAGGTTCTGCTACAATGGTGCATTTAAAAAAAAATTGCTATTTTTTGGCACAATTTCCATGCAAAATAAAAAAGCAATATTCTAAGAGATTGCCACATGGCATGCCAAAATTTAGCATATTCAATATCTTGTGCCAAATATGGCAGAAGATGTAGCACTGCTATTTTTTAGCAAGCCATTGGAGCATCTTTTTTGATGATTGTGCCATTATTTGGCTTTCGGAAGCTTGGATAGCATGTGCATTGGAGATGCCCTAACTACTGCCAAAAGATGTAGAATCAGCAGTGAACCACGAATGTAGTGTTTCCATCACGTGATTCTTACTTATTTCATAAGCAACACCTTGAAAAAAAAAAAAAAAAAAGGAATGCAAAAAAACATTAAAAAAGCCATGTTTTTTCACAAGTATCAGTCTTTTCTGAGAGTTTTCTCAGGCTGACTCTTCTGATGTTATTTTGAGATTTTATGCTTGTATCCCTTGACGTCTTATCTGCATCGTTAATTTTAGTTGTACATCTATAATTTTTGGAATTCATCCTATTAAGCATATTGCTATTTGAACACAGATTGCAAGTTGCAAGTGCTGCATCCTGAAACCATGTCATTTTTGTTCTTTAGGGTGGGATATATACTCTTCCCAGTCATTTATCACCTGGGGCAAGAGATTTGATCCCCAGGATGCTTGTGGTTGACCCTATGAAGCGAATGACTATTCCTGAGATTCGCATGCACCCTTGGTTTCAAGCTCATCTTCCACGCTACTTGGCTGTACCCCCACCGGATACAATGCAACAAGCAAAAAAGGTTTGCTGATACTTTGATTGCCTGTGTCAATCAGAGTTCTGTATACATACATACATATATATATATATATATATATGCAATTTTTTCTTTTTAATTGAATGTTTTTGCTAGGCTTTTTCTTTACTAGGAAAGAAATATTTGGCTCAGGTCTACTGCTTTGTATTAGTTAGTAAAGAAGAATGCGGTGTTGTGTTTGTAAACATAGAGGCATACATGTCTTTGTAGTATCAAGGAACTTATTGGTTAGTACTACATTTTCTTTCTATTTTACATTACTACCACTGTAAAAACAATGTCAATGGTTAAGCTCATCTCCGGTCTACCCCTCCCAGCACCATGGATAAGTGGGAACCAACATTGGGTATAATAATAACCACTATAAATTTTATTTGTACAGTGACTGCAGTAATCATCCTGTAAATAAGGGAGTGCACGTATTTGAGGTGTTTCTGTAAATCAGGGTAGGCCTGGTGGTGGTGGTGGTGGGGGGGGGGGGGGGGGGGAATTGGGATTGAAAGGGGATCACTTCCTTGTGATGGGGATTGTTATCTGTTCATGGGGATGCTGGTTGTTTTGGTCTCCGTTTTGTTATATTTTCCTTGATTTCTCTTTTTGGGCTTCTCTCACCTCTGTTTTCTCTTTACAAATATTTCTATTTGACAAAAATAAGTGATTACCTGTTGAGGTTTGAAGTAGTTTTTGTTCTGGGTTATTTTGGCAAACACGTATGATGCAATTGTACAGGTTTTGTTAATATTATCCGTGTCTAGGTGGTATTTCTGTGTTGGGACCCATGCGATACATTTGGATTGTTGTTGTGATGTGTTGGATCTTTTGGGGTTCCAAGTTTACTGCTACATTATATTTACAAGTATAACCTCTACATGTGGGTAATTCAAGTAATACTCTAATTGCAGATTGATGAGGAGATTCTTCAAGAAGTGATCAGTATGGGATTTGACAGGAACAACCTTGTTGATTATCTTCGCAACCGAGTACAAAATGAGGTTACCATTTGCTATATTCATGTCTCTGTTATTATAGTTTTGAAGTCTTGAGGTTTCTTATATCTTGGATATATGCAGGCTACTGTGGCCTACTATTTGCTTTTGGACAACAGGTTCCGTGTTTCCAGTGGCTATCTTGGGGCTGAGTTTCAGGAGTCTGTGGTAAGTTCAACATATAGTGCTAAACATAATATCTTGTTGCACCTATGTGCAATAAATATCACCTTGGATATTACCTGATTTAGAAGTGCCAGGGAAATATGATAGATGGTCATAAATTGTCCCTTTTCCTATATTTAAAAATATGATTTTTTCCTTACCCATCTTAACCTCAATTGAAATGCTTCTACAATAATGTTTTATACTTATTTATACAGGAATCTGATTACAACCGTATGAATTCAATTGATGTATCGGCTTCAGCTGTTGGGCAACGCCTTCCAGGGTATATGGACCATCAGGGAATGGGTTCAAGACCCCAGTTCCCAGTTGAGAGGAAATGGACTCTTGGACTTCAGGTTAAGTTGTTTAATTTCATATTAATCTTTTTTGAGGATGAGCGACCAGCCTGCCATACTTGTCTGAAAATAAATGGAGGGATTGAGCAGACTGGCATGGCATGCTGGAAATCTCAATGCTTCCATAGACATCTGATGTTTGTTTGAAGTTTAAACTTGGTATAAGAAGTCTAGGCAATCATTCCAGTCCCACTTGGTGTGTGGCACAAGCACATCAGGGGCAGGTTGAATGGTTTCTGTTCATTGTCCAATTTAGATGCGGGAAGTCCTAATTCATAGTAATAGTTGATTATATCCATTGTTTGTTTGTTTGTTTGTTTTTTTTGGCAGTCTCGAGCCCCTCCTCGTGAGATAATGACAGAGGTTCTTAAAGCTCTGCAAGAACTGAATGTTGGTTGGAAAAAGATTGGGCATTACAACATTAAATGCAGGTGGATTCCTGGCATTCCTGGTCATCATGAAGGCATGATTAACAATCCTATGCACAGTAATCATTACTTTGGGGATGAATCCACCATCATAGAAAATGATGGCGTTGCTAATTTGCCGAATGTGGTCAAGTTTGAAGTGCAGGTAATTTACTTTTCTTTTTTTACCATTCCCTTTTAGTTATGGCTGTGATTTTCACAGCTCTTGGAAATGACATCATAACTTAAATTTTTGGGAAAACTGAAATTCATCATATTTGATATTTAATGAGGACTGGTCACCCTTGTCAAGCATACATATGCTAATAATAACAATGCTGATTTTATATTTAATTTAAAAATAGCCAGGATTGGATAATTCTATTTGATCCCCAGCCAATAGATTAGTTGCCATTTGTATACGTAACCAGAAGCCTCTTAATGAAGAGAACATATAAATAAAGAGTAAAAGCCAAAACACCCTCCTAGTGTAAGAATTATTGCTCGTACTATGCTCTGTAACTTAAGAGGAACTTGTATTTTTGGAAGCTCAATGTTGGATTAGATATTCCTTCCATGCCTCTTACAAATTGTACATCAAATGGATTTGGTGTCGGTAGCTCTCCGATGAATTGATTCATTTTTGCACTCCTGAGAGTGAGCCTATGTTGGTTGGTATTTAATAAGAAATGAAACATAACTTTGGAGTGTTATTTGGATGGATTTATCAGAATTTTTAACCGACTCGAATATGATATTTGGCACACATGACAAACATAGGTGGACATGCGATTTAACCATTGGCTTGATTAAAGAGGATCATAGAGAGGGGTCATAAAAAAAATGAGTTTTTTTATTCAAATAAGAATAACTGTTGTTACGTTAGTTTTAATTTGATCCTGCCTCAGTAATAAATAATCCCATATATTATATGCTATGGTTTTGGCCATGCTTTTCGTGTGATATAGCTTTTTATTACCATTTTCCTAAATTTTGATGCTAATATTTTTGCTGGTGGGGATGTTGTAAATCTACATTTACAGCTTTACAAAACTCGTGAGGATAAGTACCTGCTTGATCTGCAGAGAGTCCAGGGCCCACAGTTCCTCTTCCTGGATCTTTGTGCCGCCTTCCTTGCTCAGCTCCGGGTCCTCTAAACTGAGAAGCCTCAGGAGAAGACCATCCTCATCCATGTTTCATCTTGCTTTCGAAGAAAAGCTTATGCCTGTATATAAGCCCGCCTTTCTGCTCGGTTCTATGTACTCCTTTTCTTTTTTTTCCCTAATTTCCCTTTCGAGCCAACTTTTTGCTGACTCATTAGGAGTTTGGGCTTTTGCCACCACCTATTTGCCTTTCAATCTTACCTTGTACCTTACTAATCCCTAGGATTTCATAAATTCTCTCTTTTAAGTTGAAAGGAACTTGAAAAGTTGCGTTTGCATCATTTAACACCTACAATTAAGGTAGAGACTATCATATATAACTTTCTAGTTCTGGCAAGCTTCCTTCAACTGACATTTTGTTACCTCTAAAGCTATTGTTATAAGAGGCATCTATGGAGTAGAGTACTGACCGCCATGGCAGAACTGTTGTAAAAGGAGTCCACCAGCAGCTACCCATTCTTGATTCATTGAGTGTCCTCCTGGGTTGCTCGTTTGGCATTGCTGAAATTAAAACAATTACAGGTCCTTGATTGCGAGCTTGCAGTTGCAATGTTAAAAACTGAAAAGTATGGAGGCAACGTATCCAAGGGTTTGCTGTGAAGAACATAATTATGGTTTCGGATTTTGCATTCCATGGGTTTGGAATAGGATCTAAACTTTTCTTGGACTGGCTTTGTCTCAACTGATTTTAAAAAGAAAAGTTGAAACATTTGTAAAAATTTCCTTGTTTGTAATATTTTCTTTAAAGTGAATTTTTTTTTTTTTTGTCCTGGGCTATAAAATGAGTCGAGTTGAGCAGTGAGTTGTTCAAGATTGATTTATTTATATTTTGTGTTAATCTCAAACGAGTTGATAATAAGCTCGACTCGAGTAGCGTAATTTTTTATGTGGAATTAGAGTACTTATTATCTTATCGAGTTGAACTTAATAAATTAATGATCTTGAAAGTATGTTCAAATTTGATTCATTTATTAAATAAATCGAACTTGATCGAGTCATTATTGAGCTGAGCTCGAGCTATTCATTGATTGCACACTTATGGCTACTGAATGAACTTAGAATTCAATTCAATTTCAAGTCTCCTAGTTGGCATCTTCCCTCAGTTTTAATTCATGTCTCAACAGTGTCACGTCAACTAGGCCATAAGCATGCAGTTTTCCTGATTGCTGAACATGCTATGTCAAGGGTTCAATATAGGAATGACTCAAACCAGTACGTCATGTCTTGTATTATTCTCAAATGGATTCCCCACATTCCAACTTCCTAAAATAGATTCTGACTCTTTTTTTTTATTCTTTTTTCTTCTTTGGCTTCTCATTATTAGAGACTAATCCAATCCGAGTCATCAAATTCTTGAATTCTTTTTTTTTTTTTGTAGTTGACATAGTAAACCCTAAAACAATTTTAATAAGTGATTCTTTTCAACCTTGAGTTTTTTGGAAATGAAAACAATGGGTGCCAATGTTCTTCACATTGATTCACTTTTATATCAATTTGTGTGTACACTCTAGGTTTAACCCGCCGTCATGTTCTTGGAATTTCTTGGCAATTCCCAACCCCCATTTCTTTCTGTGAGGCCATCTTCTCTCACTAACAGCCCAAGAATGTTTTTTTTTTTTTTTTTCAATTTTCAGATTGTCTTTGCTTGCATCCAAGAATAGAAAAATCAATCGAAAAACAGCTGATAATCAAAGATAGTAATTGGTGAAGTATACTAAAACATCGACGACAAAAAAACGCAAAATATGACTAATATAGATGTTCAAAAGTGCTGCAGAAATGTAAATCTTTTCGTTACATTTCTTACTGATCTGTATCAGATGATCAAGACTCTAAATTCCACAATCATATCACTCAGTTATCCTAAGCATTCATGAATCATGAAAATGAGAAGAAAGGTACACTCACAGTTCAGAATGGAAGAATGATGATGCTACATTTCTTTCGCTATCCGCAAGAAAAAGATCAGCACAGGATGAGCAGTGTTAAAAAAAAAAGATTATTACTCATTCATCAGAGCTCGAAATGTTGAGCATAGAAGACTCTCTACCAGTTAATTGACAAAGCAGATGGGTGGGAGATCAAGGGAGCTCCAAAGTGACAATTCACCATCAGTACTCGCAGGAGACGACCCTGTATCAATTGAGGTTTGTGTGCTTTTCCTCCTCTTTCTTCCCCATCTCATCTCCCTCGCCGTCTTCCACTTTCTTTCCCTGCTCTTGATTCTTGTTATGTGCATTTCTGAGGTTGGTTAATTGATCAGACATTTCTCTCCGCTTGACAGCGCTTGATCCAAGCTTCAGCTTCAAGCACTCAGGTATCCCATTGAAAGCATAGAGAGAAGCTGAGAACTTCCTTTCATATTTCATCCTTTTTATGGCCTCTCCAATCATTGATGGCTCGTCTCCATAAACCTCTTGCTCCATTGGCTCTGCAATCTCCTCAGAAATCTCAAAAGGAGAATAGTAACATGATCCAACTAATTCATCAACAAAATGGAAATCCACAACCCCTAAATCAGTTCCTTCTTCACCATCTTGTTCCGCTTCTCCCTCAATATTGCCATCACCACTAGTAGACTGAGCTACATCACTCCAATTATGGTCACAACTCCCTTTTTCAGTCAAACTTGATTGAAAACTTGTGGTCATGTAATCACTAGTACTACTTGCAGTAGTATTAGTGATCATATTGTTGTTGGAGGTATAATCTTCAGGATCATTAAGGAAATCAGTGAATTGGGTATCCAAAAATTCGGTTACTTCATCTCTGTATTCTACCTCTTGTTTTTGTTGTTGGTTGATAGGCACAGAAGAAGAAGCAGCTGGAGCAGCTAAAGAGTTATTTCTTGCTTTGAGCCTATGGAGGAGAAGGTTGGTAATCTTCGAGGGAAGAGCTGGGGTTGAGGAAGACAATGGAGAGCAAGGCCAGAAGTTCGTGCGAGTGTTGGCACCGCGGAGCAAGCAGGCAGCCTCATCATAGGCTCTGGCTGCTTCCTCAGCTGTGTCAAAAGTGCCTAACCACACCCTTATTTTTTGTATGGTATCCTTTATCTCAGCCACCCATCTTCCTGATGGCCTTTGTCTGACTCCAACAAATCGCTTTCGAGCTTGCCGGGCTCCACCGAGGGCAGCAGCAGCTGCAGCTTCCTTCACCATCTCTTCCCAAGCCAAGTTTCCTTCATCAGAATTTTTCTCATCCAACCCTTCACCAGCTCTTCTCTTCCTAGCCATTTTCCTGTTTTTGTCAAGTAAATCTTCTATTGCTTTCTCTGTTTCCTGGCTTGGTATACTAGTGGAGTAGTGGGTGACTCTCAATATGGTTTAGTTTTCTTGCTTTGCGTCTGTTGAGTTGACATGTACACACAAATATGTATATATATATATATATATATATGTAGGAGAACTCAAAACTGCTTGTTCACACCTCCTTGTTCTTTCTTATTGTCTGCATCATATCAAACCACATGGATGTTCGATGTTTCTCCTTGATGAGAGAGAGAGAGAGAGAGATGTAAAATATTCTTGTGTTGTGTGATGCAATTTAGAGATGCTTTGACCCGGCCAAACGGTGCAGTACCCTGCTTCCAAATGATAATTTAGTGTTCGCCCCAGTGAGAATCTGACATATTCTGACTTTAATGAGACGGGTTTGGAAAAAGTTATATCTATACTGTTAGAGTTTGGAGTGAATATGGGGTGAAAGCACCCCGACTCGCCCCACCGTGATCCGATTTAGTAAAAAAAATAATAATAATAAGATTTTGTACTACATAATTAATATTTTATAATGATATTTTTTAGTCACTCATAATAAATTTATACAAATTTGATAGGGTTACATGTATAAAAAAATAATAATATCATTCAAATTTTCTATTAACATACATATTTTTTATTTTAAAACATGTAACATTTTGTTTCAAATGTGTTAATTATAATTAATTTAAATAAATAAATAAAAGTTTAAAAAAATAAATAAAGACTACAATAGGATCCATTCTCACTTCTCATGGAATTTAAATGAGTTTGAGGAGAGTGAGAATTTCTTTTCATGGAATGAAATTAGAGAAATGATCTCCCGCCCAAAACCCACCCTTTGCCCTCCCTAACCCTGCTTCCTCTTCTGTGACATAATTTTAAAGACTGTCAGTTTTTTTTTAAATAATAATTTGACAATACAAGCTTGAGTCTTGCTTCCTCTTCTATGTTATTATTCTAAAGTTTTCACTTATTATTATTATTATTTTTTTAATATGGGATCCCAAGCCTGATTTGGTCAATGCACATTGTTATTTAATTCTTCCATAAAGAATTACAATATGTAATAGTTTATAACTATTTTATATTTGAAGATCAATCTTTTAAGGAGACAAAACATAGAAGTCATCGCTGCAATGAAAGAGACTAATTGTAGCCTTTTGATTGTATAAACAGAAAAACCCAAAATTAATACATCATTGATCTCCTTATCAAGACCTGCAATAGTCCAAAGATGCCAAAAAAGCATGAGCCACAGAAGGGTAGAATAGATATTCGCATGCGCAGGTGCTGTTTGGATGCTGAATTAAAATGCATTTTTCACTCAATTGGAAATAATAGTCTTAATAGATTGTAATGGGTACACCTTAACCACTTTCAAGATTACTACTGGCCCAATGCCATCAGAACTCAGACAATGTGAAAACCTGATTTTCGTTTAACAAGCCAAGCCAAGCCCTCATGTCTCTCTGTCATTGAAAAGAGATGGCAAGCCTATAGAGTGATGATTGATAACAATACTAATAAGGGATAATTAAGGGAGGCGGTCTCTATAATATTCAAGTAACTCAAAGAAAATTGATGTAATTATCTTTAATAATAATAATTAATAAATAAAAAAGTTCCAAATCAATTGCTTTTGTCGTTGCTAATGAAGGTCAAGACAAACGATTGTTCCAACGCATGTGACAATAAGCACGCCCAAGCCCCCAAAACTGAAACTAATGATCATATGATTATAATACTTTTTTTCCAAACCCCTTTTTTGTTCCATTAATTAATATACATCAATTTTTATTTTTATTTTTTTAACTTCAGTTTTAAAATTTTTGATGAACCATATGAGTAGAGATAATGACATTTATGAACTAAGCTTTGAGTTCTCCAAAAAGAGGAAAGAGAGGGCTAAGAAAGGGACATAAAAGATTTTGGAGGGAAATGAATAGTGTTAGAGACAATGGCTTATATTTGGACAATAATAGCGATTAATTGTCCATAAGTGTAATTATGATATGGAATAGAGATACCACCATTAGCATCTCTAAGGGTTTTGCGAACTTTTTCCGCAAATAATTTGGGTAATCCATCTATGAATTTAGATTTCCAATGGTCACTATTACCATCGAATCTCTGGACTACCTTAGCAAGGAAAACATCTTTGTACCACCGGAAATGGGTTAATGATGGACAACGAAGATTTTGAAGAAGTTCCCTACTTCTTTCTCGTTGGCTATCCCATGGTCCTACAAAGTGTAAGATGATGGATTGCACAAGAGTATATACAGCATCCTCATGCTGTTCAGGTTGCTGTGTTTGTTCATTTTTAACAATTTTCTGGGCAAACATTATTTCTTGCCGTTGGCTTTCTGTGAGAATGTTATCCCACCATCCTTTAAGGATGCCAGTAAAGCCAGTGGTGATAAATTTAGCAATATTTTGATCACTATTGCCATATTGTTTGCATACAGTGCTATACATCATGATTTGATGTATTACTTCAAAGATTTGATATTCAGATCTACCATCTATGTTCCATTCATAAATGGTTTTTCCATGAAAAGATTTTTGAGAATGAAGAAAATCTTCTTCATATAATAAATCCTGGGGTGTTGGCCTAAGTGTAAGGACTCAGGAGGAATGGATTCTAAATCATTATCTCTTTCTTCTTCTTTATCCTGTAATTTAGGAGAAGAAATAGATGGTCGAGAAGATGAACAAGAATGTCGAGAGGTCGAAGGAATTGACACTCTTGGCAAATAATTAGAAGATGAACTTCTAGATAACCTAGGAAGAATTGCTCTAGGTTGTCTAAGGAAACTTATTGCAACATCTCCATCTGATGTTTGCATAATATGATCAATTGATTGATGGACAACTGGTTTGGGAGGAACCGCATTAGAAATTGTCCATGTTTCTGGAAATTTAATTTCTTCCCAATCTATTAACCTGGGTTGGGCAATATTTGAGGTTAATAGATTTGATTCTATAAGAAGAGTTTTACCCTGTGTACTCTTCATATGAATATTGGGGGTCAAGGTATTCATGACCTTATAATAGATTCTATAGATGACTGCTATAGTTTCAGATCCGGGTAGGAAATTGTATCCTTGAGTCTGGATCCTAAGATTTATGGCTTCACCTATATGAGGATCAGTGAGAGATAAAGACAAATTTGGATAAACATTGAAATAGACTGGACCCTGACATAGACTAGTCTCTATGGCTCCCATTAGAGAAGGTTTCCAATCTAAACATCTTGCATCACGCAAGGTTGCTTGTAAGCAAGCATTCATACCTAATAAGGTTAAGGGTTTGAAGGCTATTTGAACTAACCCTACATGTACAAATTTGTACTTGGGTAGATGTCTCAACAGATCTTGGGGATCTAACAAATTTAGACATTCCTCATGACTATCCAGACTAATTGTCTGTTCCATGGTTTTAATTGCCATGCTACTTGAGAAATTAAGCATACCTACTCGGTATATGGTTTCAGGTTTAACCTGAGGTATAGTCCACTTGTTTCAGTGGTCTTGAACATTGTTGAACTCTATTAGTTCACTATTTTTAATACATTCTTCCTTATTTAGGAAGCGTTTAAGCATCAAAATAATATAAAACTGGAATGTAATTATATGTTGAGTATGTGATCTTCTTAAACTTATAATATATAAGATATTATGATTCTCAGTATGTTATGCCAGTATCTCTTTGCATAACTTCTCCAGATATAATTCTTTAACACGTCTGTCAACGATTTACATGGCGACAACATCCCATAACATGCCTCATATCCCGGGCGAATGGGGAATTCAAGCCATACGCGACTTTATGACGTCCCATTAAAGAATTATAACCAGATGATTATGGTTAGAAGTTTCTGTTGTGGAGGATCCCATAAAGGGCAACCACAGAGCATACGTTTCTAACATAAGATCTGAGATTCATAATAACAGTATATATTATGAGTATAAGAAAATACACATAGTCGACATACAATCACATTCACAGTAATTTACTCAGCCATATTGTTTGCATACAGTGCTATACATCATGATTTGATGTATTACTTCAAAGATTTGATATTCAGATCTACCATCTATGTTCCATTCATAAATGGTTTTTCCATGAAAAGATTTTTGAGAATGAAGAAAATCTTCTTCATATAATAAATCCTGGGGTGTTGGCCTAGGATAATAATGTCGACTATTGATGTCGGCTGTTTTCATTGATTTTTTCGTATAACCTATCTTATTTAGGTTTTCATTTTGAATTGCTTGTAAAGAAGCTTGAGTTTCAAGAATTGTGGATACATTAGCTTTATTTGAAAGAGGTTCAACATCAGACTCAGTATTAGTCTTGGACTCTGTGTTGGACTCTGTATCAGAAGATTTTTCTGATGATTTTTTAACTGAACAATTTCAGCTTTCAGATTATTAACTTCCATTCTTAGATCAGGGATGGAAGCTGTCCTTATGATAGGAGAAGTTTCAAGCCTTTTAAAAACTTCTTTGAGATTATATCCTTCAATAGGAATTAAAGGATTTGAGATTTCAGAGGAAGAAGCAGAAGATGTAATACATGCTTCAATTAATTTTTTCTTTATTTCAGGATCTTGGATTTGATCCGATAAATCTATTAAAGCTTGTTGATGGTTGGTTAAAGTATTAATACTTAATCCATTCATTTCCACAATTGCTTTCCAATAATTATTTGGATTGGATTGTAAAGTAGAACAGGAACATGGTGGAGGTTGATTCTGTTCTGATTCAGAGTTGGATGTTTCGATTACATCTATTTCAGATTGTGATGAAGACTCATTAGACTCACTGGATGATTCAGTGTTTGAATATTTGGTTCTTTTTAAGAATATTTTATAAAGTTGATCTTTTATTTGATCATCCATCTGAAGATTGTCTATTTTCTTTTTTGTTTTACATTTATTGGCATAGTGGCCAATTCTGCCACATTTCCAACATCTATTCTCTTTTTTAGAGGATTTTCTCTTCTTCTTTCGTGAAGATTTGGAGGAGGAAGGAGATTCTTCCTTTGTTTTGGAGGTTTTATGTCTCCTATGATGTTTATGAGATTTGTTAGAAGATTTTGGATGTCTATTAGACTTAGGGAATTTTATATCTGTGTGATAAGCAAATTGATCACAAAATTCACCTATTTCTTTTTTAGAAGTTATTCTTTTATTAGCATATTGCATCTTTAAGTCATTGCAATAAGCTAATCCTTCTTGGACAATAATAGCGATTAATTGTCCATAAGTGTAATTATGATATGGCAATAGTGATCAAAATATTGCTAAATTTATCACCACTGGCTTTACTGGCATCCTTAAAGGATGGTGGGATAACATTCTCACAGAAAGCCAACGGCAAGAAATAATGTTTGCCCAGAAAATTGTTAAAAATGAACAAACACAGCAACCTGAACAGCATGAGGATGCTGTATATACTCTTGTGCAATCCATCATCTTACACTTTGTAGGACCATGGGATAGCCAACGAGAAAGAAGTAGGGAACTTCTTCAAAATCTTCGTTGTCCATCATTAACCCATTTCCGGTGGTACAAAGATGTTTTCCTTGCTAAGGTAGTCCAGAGATTCGATGGTAATAGTGACCATTGGAAATCTAAATTCATAGATGGATTACCCAAATTATTTGCGGAAAAAGTTCGCAAAACCCTTAGAGATGGTCTACCTCTTTCTTTTTCAGCATTTTTATTCACATAAAAAGCTGTGCAGCTCCAAGGAGAAGAGCTTTTTCGAATGAGCTTTTTATCCAATAATTCTTGGATTTCTTTTTTACATAATTCTAGATAATCTTTTTTCATTTGACTAGGTCTAGCCTTAGTAGGAATATATTTTTCCTGAAAATTAGCTTCATAGGGTAAGGAAACAATATGTTGTTTTCGTTTCCAAAAAGCATTTGGAATGTCACTGCAGATTTCAGTAACAAATTCATGATAAAGATGATGTATTTTATCTTGAATTTGGATGTCAAAAATTTATCCTCCCGACAAATCTTTGCGGGGTGGCAAGCTGAATTATCTGCTTTTGATTTTACTATTGAATATATTCGAGGAGAAAATAATTCTCTTCCTGACTTTTTAACCCGTGAATTTTTGCAGGGTAATGAGCCGGCCATCTAATAGAGGCCGAGGACGTGGCAAGGCACCACTTGGCAGGGGAATAACCTCTGACCCAGCCGAATGGCCATCTGTCCAAAATTTACAGGACCTAATAAAAGGTTCATCTTCTGGATCATCAGCATCTAATAAAGATGCTCCAAAGTCTAATAAAGACGCCCTTCAATCAGAAGGTCCTCATTTCATTGAAAATCAGGTAATAGAACCTGTAATTACCCTCGAATCAGAGGACCAACAATGGCAGAACGATCCTTGGTATCTTAAAGATCGCTATTTGGGAAATCAAGGTTATCCTGCTCTTGATAGCAAATATCGCTATATTCAAGAAGCCATTCTTAAAGAATCAGGCTCTGTGGAAATACACCACTATTATCTGGAAAATAATAAAAAACCAGACACACCAATTGCTTATAGCAAATGTCATATAATGAAAATTATCAGACCAAACGAATGGGGTTTGGATCCAAATCGATCAAGGCAATTATCCTTGAGAAGTAATACTCATAATTTTAATTATTGGGATTACCAGCATGCTTGGAATGAAGCTTTTTATTATCAGAATCCCAAGCACAAGCATACTTGGTTTTTCCACTTCAATAAAAAAATAATTGAGCAAATATTGCCCAATTGGATATTTCAATGGTGGGACACATTTGGTCCTTCTCTGGATATATTACCAGAAGCAATTAAGGTAAAATATTTACCATGGTTACAATTCCATCCTAAATCAAAGGATATCCAGAAATATGCTGGACAATCTTCATTCTATTATTTTGCTGAGTTCAGTATTCCTTGGATCTGGCGTTGGAATATTGAATATGTTGTTAACAGCTTGAAAATTCCCATCTTAGCCAGAACATTCCACACCCGATGGTGGCAAGCTTATCCAATTGATGATAAGGTCAAAGAAATCCAAACTTGCATTGAGGATTATGCCAAAGCCTCAAAAAAGCTAGCAATCACGCCAGCACCAGCACCTAATCCATTTGATGCCTTAAAGGCCACAATCAGACAGCAATATCCCATGCTAAATGAAAAAGAATTAATGCTCAAATGCATGGAAGCCATGAAGGAACAATTTTTCTCTACTTTCACCTCCACCGACAGTCCAGATAATATGTCCATCACATCTGACACTAGTGGAGACCATCAGAATCAATTCACATGTCTAGCAGGAGAATCACAAGATCCAGCAGACGACGAGCCTACTTTTGGCGATATTTGGGATGCTATGATCCAGCTGGCATCCACATCCAAGAAAGCAGAACCGTCCAAAGCAAATAAAGGCAAGGAATAGGTCTAATAATTCAGTCCCCTAATGGAGCTTACTGTTCAAGATAAGGAGGAATAAAGTTACTCCATCCAGGCCAATAATGCTATGTAATGTCATCTCTTATGACAGAGGTTCTTTACTGGAATATCCGGTTGCCTGTAATAGCATAGGCTTTTGTCAACAAGCTTTAATAGATTTATCGGATCAAATCCAAGATCCTGAAATAAAGAAAAAATTAATTGAAGCATGTATTACATCTTCTGCTTCTTCCTCTGAAATCTCAAATCCTTTAATTCCTATTGAAGGATATAATCTCAAAGAAGTTTTTAAAAGGCTTGAAACTTCTCCTATCATAAGGACAGCTTCCATCCCTGATCTAAGAATGGAAGTTAATAATCTGAAAGCTGAAATTGTTCAGTTAAAAAATCATCAGAAAAATACTGATCTTGAAGTATTAAAACTTCAACAAAAAATATCCGTCTTAGACAATAATCAAGCTTCAATTACTTCAATTAATCAGGAATCTAATTCAGGCCCTGAATATTTAAATAATCTTAATAACATTGTATTCCAAAAATGGTATGTATTAATTACTTTGGTTATTAACCAAGAATACACCATATCCAATGCTATTGCACTAGTTGATAGTGGAGCTGATATGAATTGTATTCAAGAAGGATTGGTTCCTACCCAATACTTTGAGAAAACAACTCAATCACTCTACAGTGCAAATGCATCCAAAATGATTATCAAATATAAATGTGATAATGTTTACATTTGTAAAGAAGGTATATGTATTCCATCAACCTTCTTACTAATCAGAAATCTATCTCAACAAATCATTTTAGGAACTCCTTTCCTATCGGCAATAATGCCAATAATTAAGATTGATTCAACAGGAATTCATGCTACTCCTCAAGGTCATCCTGTTACTTATCAATTTATAATGAAACCACAAATTAAAACAATTCACGATCTTGAAGAAAATATGCATCTCAAGATAACCCAAATCAATTTTCTTCAACAAGAAATTAAATTACTGTCTTTAGAAGATCAATTACATTCTTCTCAAATTCAAGATAAAATACATCATCTTTATCATGAATTTGTTACTGAAATCTGCAGTGACATTCCAAATGCTTTTTGGAAACGAAAACAACATATTGTTTCCTTACCCTATGAAGCTAATTTTCAGGAAAAATATATTCCTACTAAGGCTAGACCTAGTCAAATGAAAAAAGATTATCTAGAATTATGTAAAAAAGAAATCCAAGAATTATTGGATAAAAAGCTCATTCGAAAAAGCTCTTCTCCTTGGAGCTGCACAGCTTTTTATGTGAATAAAAATGCTGAAAAAGAAAGAGGTAGACCAAGGTTAGTAATAAACTACAAACCTCTTAATGATTGTTTACAATGGATTAGATATCCAATTCCTAATAAGAAGGATCTTTTAGATAGATTACATTCTGCCATAATCTTTTCCAAATTTGATCTTAAATCAGGATATTGGCAAATCCAGATCAAAGAAGAAGATAGATATAAAACTGCCTTCACAGTCCCATTTGGTCATTACGAATGGAACGTAATGCCTTTTGGTCTTAAAAATGCTCCTTCAGAATTCCAAAATATCATGAATGAAATATTCATTCCTTACTCTCATTTTTCTATTGTTTATATTGATGATATACTCATCTTTTCCTCCTCATTAGATCAACACTTTAAACATCTTAATATTTTCAAAGATGTTATAAAAAGAAATGGTTTAGTAATTTCTGCCCCTAAGATGAAATTATTCCAAACCACTGTCAGATTCTTAGGACATAATATCCATCAAGGGAAAATAGTCCCTATTGATAGAAGTATAGAATTTGCTTCGAAATTTCCTGATGAAATTACTGATAAAACCCAATTACAAAGGTTTTTAGGTAGTCTTAATTATATCGCCGACTACTACCCCAAATTAGCCCAGGATGCTGCTATCCTCTATTCTAGACTCAGGAAAAATCCTAGTCCGTGGACCACAGCTCATACCCAAGCTGTTAGGAAAATCAAACTCAAAGCCAAACAATTACCCTGTTTAGCTTTAGCCAATCCCCACTGGTCTAAAATTGTTGAGACCGATGCTTCTAATATCGGTTATGGAGGCATCTTAAAACAAGCTAATCCTAATACAGGCAAAGAGGAGTTAATCCGCTTCACTTCCGGCGTTTGGAAAAATGCCCAAGCTAATTACTCTACAATAAAGAAAGAAATTCTTTCTATTGTCAAATGTATTTTAAAATTTCAAGATGATTTACTCAATCAACACTTCTTATTACGTATTGATTGCAGTGCTGCTAAATCTGTTCTTAAAAAGGATGTAAAAAATTTATCCTCCCGACAAATCTTTGCGGGGTGGCAAGCTGAATTATCTGCTTTTGATTTTACTATTGAATATATTCGAGGAGAAAATAATTCTCTTCCTGACTTTTTAACCCGTGAATTCTTGCAGGGTAATGAGCCGGCCATCTAATAGAGGCCGAGGACGTGGCAAGGCACCACTTGGCAGGGGAATAACCTCTGACCCAGCCGAATGGCCATCTGTCCAAAATTTACAGGACCTAATAAAAGGTTCATCTTCTGGATCATCAGCATCTAATAAAGATGCTCCAAAGTCTAATAAAGACGCCCTTCAATCAGAAGGTCCTCCTTTCATTGAAAATCAGGTAATAGAACCTGTAATTACCCTCGAATCAGAGGACCAACAATGGCAGAACGATCCTTGGTATCTTAAAGATCGCTATTTGGGAAATCAAGGTTATCCTGCTCTTGATAGCAAATATCGCTATATTCAAGAAGCCATTCTTAAAGAATCAGGCTCTGTGGAAATACACCACTATTATCTGGAAAATAATAAAAAACCAGACACACCAATTGCTTATAGCAAATGTCATATAATGAAAATTATCAGACCAAACGAATGGGGTTTGGATCCAAATCGATCAAGGCAATTATCCTTGAGAAGTAATACTCATAATTTTAATTATTGGGATTACCAGCATGCTTGGAATGAAGCTTTTTATTATCAGAATCCCAAGCACAAGCATACTTGGTTTTTCCACTTCAATAAGAAAATAATTGAGCTATAAGAGCGCCCGCACTGGGTCACTCCGGGGCGATGTGGGATACGCACGGCTTCTCCATCCTGGTACATCGACCCATGTTTCTCCCACCATCGCTTCCGCAAGCTTGGCTCTGATACCACAAGAGGCCCATCTGTTACTAAGCCCAAAAGCTTAAGCTTTTGGGCTTAGTAACAGATGGGCCTCTTGTGGTATCAGAGCCAATATGGCTGAGTAAATTACTGTGAATGTGATTGTATGTCGACTATGTGTATTTTCTTATACTCATAATATATACTGTTATTATGAATCTCAGATCTTATGTTAGAAACGTATGCTCTGTGGTTGCCCTTTATGGGATCCTCCACAACAGAAACTTCTAACCATAATCATCTGGTTATAATTCTTTAATGGGACGTCATAAAGTCGCGTATGGCTTGAATTCCCCATTCGCCCGGGATATGAGGCATGTTATGGGATGTTGTCGCCATGTAAATCGTTGACAGACGTGTTAAAGAATTATATCTGGAGAAGTTATGCAAAGAGATACTAGCATAACATACTGAGAATCATAATATCTTATATATTATAAGTTTAAGAAGATCACATACTCAACATATAATTACATTCCAGTTTTATATTATTTTGATGCTTAAACGCTTCCTAAATAAGGAAGAATGTATTAAAAATAGTGAACTAATAGAGTTCAACAATGTTCAAGACCACTTAAACAAGTGGACTATACCTCAGGTTAAACCTGAAACCATATACCGAGTAGGTATGCTTAATTTCTCAAGTAGCATGGCAATTAAAACCATGGAACAGACAATTAGTCTGGATAGTCATGAGGAATGTCTAAATTTGTTAGATCCCCAAGATCTGTTGAGACATCTACCCAAGTACAAATTTGTACATGTAGGGTTAGTTCAAATAGCCTTCAAACCCTTAACCTTATTAGGTATGAATGCTTGCTTACAAGCAACCTTGCGTGATGCAAGATGTTTAGATTGGAAACCTTCTCTAATGGGAGCCATAGAGACTAGTCTATGTCAGGGTCCAGTCTATTTCAATGTTTATCCAAATTTGTCTTTATCTCTCACTGATCCTCATATAGGTGAAGCCATAAATCTTAGGATCCAGACTCAAGGATACAATTTCCTACCCGGATCTGAAACTATAACAGTCATCTATAGAATCTATTATAAGGTCATGAATACCTTGACCCCCAATATTCATATGAAGAGTACACAGGGTAAAACTCTTCTTATAGAATCAAATCTATTAACCTCAAATATTGCCCAACCCAGGTTAATAGATTGGGAAGAAATTAAATTTCCAGAAACATGGACAATTTCTAATGCGGTTCCTCCCAAACCAGTTGTCCATCAATCAATTGATCATATTATGCAAACATCAGATGGAGATGTTGCAATAAGTTTCCTTAGACAACCTAGAGCAATTCTTCCTAGGTTATCTAGAAGTTCATCTTCTAATTATTTGCCAAGAGTGTCAATTCCTTCGACCTCTCGACATTCTTGTTCATCTTCTCGACCATCTATTTCTTCTCCTAAATTACAGGATAAAGAAGAAGAAAGAGATAATGATTTAGAATCCATTCCTCCTGAGTCCTTACACTTAGAAGGACTAACAATCTCCCCAAATCAAATTCCTCATGGAATTTACCAACAAAATCCTCAACAGCCAAAGAGAATGTCTCCAACGGCTAGTGAAATGAATTTTACAATCTCTTAATGGATTCCAGTGAATTCATTGTAGATAGAAAAGCAATAAATGCTGAATTTCAACAAGAGAAATATGCTCTCTTTAGGAAATGGTATTTCCAAAAATTTAATTCAGAAGAATTACAGAAATTTAAAGAACAATTTTATAATTATATTCATACAACTAAATATGTAATCCCTTTCGTTCGGTGGTTTTATATAATCCACTATACTGAAATGGATCAAGAAATGAAAGTCATGGTTTTGAATGATCATTTCAAATCATGGCAAACTAGTGAGGGTCAAATCATTAGGTCACTCCATCCCCCTCCAGAGTCTTTAAAATTAGAACCAGCTAGTTCTAGTTCGTCTAGTAATACACTAGAAACCAATGCCTATGTAAATGTTAGCACAGAAGGGAAAAATTCTTCTCTATATAATGTTTACAAACAGAATAATTATACTAATCTACATCTTCAAACTATTGGTCAACAATTGACTAGGGTAGAAGATGCCGTTTCTCAATTAGGAGAATCTTTAAATCATAATACGCAAAAAATGACAAAAGACCCAGTACAAGAGGCTAATATTAAACCTCCAATTCCAATAACTGGATTTAAATTATCCAACAAAAATAATGAAGAATTTATTAATGAATTACTTAAAAGATTAAGAGATTTAAATCTTAATACTTTAAGTCAAAAGTCAGAAAAATCTTCTGATACAGAGTCCAACACAGAGTCCAAGACTAATACTGAGTCTGATGTTGAACCTCTTTCAAATAAAGCTAATGTATCCACAATTCTTGAAACTCAAGCTTCTTTACAAGCAATTCAAAATGAAAACCTAAATAAGATAGGTTATACGAAAAAATCAATGAAAACAGCCGACATCAATAGTCGACATTATTATCCTAGGCCAACACCCCAGGATTTATTATATGAAGAAGATTTTCTTCATTCTCAAAAATCTTTTCATGGAAAAACCATTTATGAATGGAACATAGATGGTAGATCTGAATATCAAATCTTTGAAGTTATACATCAAATCATGATGTATAGCACTGTATGCAAACAATATGGCAATAGTGATCAAAATATTGCTAAATTTATCACCACTGGCTTTACTGGCATCCTTAAAGGATGGTGGGATAACATTCTCACAGAAAGCCAACGGCAAGAAATAATGTTTGCCCAGAAAATTGTTAAAAATGAACAAACACAGCAACCTGAACAGCATGAGGATGCTGTATATACTCTTGTGCAATCCATCATCTTACACTTTGTAGGACCATGGGATAGCCAACGAGAAAGAAGTAGGGAACTTCTTCAAAATCTTCGTTGTCCATCATTAACCCATTTCCGGTGGTACAAAGATGTTTTCCTTGCTAAGGTAGTCCAGAGATTCGATGGTAATAGTGACCATTGGAAATCTAAATTCATAGATGGATTACCCACATTATTTGCGGAAAAAGTTCGCAAAACCCTTAGAGATGCTAATGGTGGTATCTCTATTCCATATCATAATTACACTTATGGACAATTAATCGCTATTATTGTCCAAGAAGGATTAGCTTATTGCAATGACTTAAAGATGCAATATGCTAATAAAAGAATAACTTCTAAAAAAGAAATAGGTGAATTTTGTGATCAATTTGCTTATCACACTGATATAAAATTCCCTAAGTCTAATAGACATCCAAAATCTTCTAAAAAATCTCATAAATCTTATAGGAGACATAAAACCTCCAAAACAAAGGAAGAATCTCCTTCCTCTTCCAAATCTTCACGAAAAAAGAAAAGAAAATCCTCTAAAAAAGAGAATAAATGTTGGAAATGTGGCAGAATTGGCCACTATGCCAATAAATGTAAAACAAAAAAGAAAATAGACAATCTTCAGATGGATGATCAAATAAAAGATCAACTTTATAAAATATTTTTAAAAAGAACCAAATATTCAGACACTGAATCATCCAGTGAGTCTAATGAGTCTTCATCACAATCTGAAATAGATGTAATCGAAACATCCAACTCTGAATCAGAACAGAATCAACCTCCACCATGTTCTTGTTCTACTTTACAATCCAATCCAAATAATTATTGGAAAGCAATTGTGGAAATGAATGGATTAAGTATTAATACTTTAACCAACCATCAACAAGCTTTAATAGATTTATCGGATCAAATCCAAGATCCTGAAATAAAGAAAAAATTAATTGAAGCATGTATTACATCTTCTGCTTCTTCCTCTGAAATCTCAAATCCTTTAATTCCTATTGAAGGATATAATCTCAAAGAAGTTTTTAAAAGGCTTGAAACTTCTCCTATCATAAGGACAGCTTCCATCCCTGATCTAAGAATGGAAGTTAATAATCTGAAAGCTGAAATTGTTCAGTTAAAAAATCATCAGAAAAATACTGATCTTGAAGTATTAAAACTTCAACAAAAAATATCCGTCTTAGACAATAATCAAGCTTCAATTACTTCAATTAATCAGGAATCTAATTCAGGCCCTGAATATTTAAATAATCTTAATAACATTGTATTCCAAAAATGGTATGTATTAATTACTTTGGTTATTAACCAAGAATACACCATATCCAATGCTATTGCACTAGTTGATAGTGGAGCTGATATGAATTGTATTCAAGAAGGATTGGTTCCTACCCAATACTTTGAGAAAACAACTCAATCACTCTACAGTGCAAATGCATCCAAAATGATTATCAAATATAAATGTGATAATGTTTACATTTGTAAAGAAGGTATATGTATTCCATCAACCTTCTTACTAATCAGAAATCTATCTCAACAAATCATTTTAGGAACTCCTTTCCTATCGGCAATAATGCCAATAATTAAGATTGATTCAACAGGAATTCATGCTACTCCTCAAGGTCATCCTGTTACTTATCAATTTATAATGAAACCACAAATTAAAACAATTCACGATCTTGAAGAAAATATGCATCTCAAGATAACCCAAATCAATTTTCTTCAACAAGAAATTAAATTACTGTCTTTAGAAGATCAATTACATTCTTCTCAAATTCAAGATAAAATACATCATCTTTATCATGAATTTGTTACTGAAATCTGCAGTGACATTCCAAATGCTTTTTGGAAACGAAAACAACATATTGTTTCCTTACCCTATGAAGCTAATTTTCAGGAAAAATATATTCCTACTAAGGCTAGACCTAGTCAAATGAAAAAAGATTATCTAGAATTATGTAAAAAAGAAATCCAAGAATTATTGGATAAAAAGCTCATTCGAAAAAGCTCTTCTCCTTGGAGCTGCACAGCTTTTTATGTGAATAAAAATGCTGAAAAAGAAAGAGGTAGACCAAGGTTAGTAATAAACTACAAACCTCTTAATGATTGTTTACAATGGATTAGATATCCAATTCCTAATAAGAAGGATCTTTTAGATAGATTACATTCTGCCATAATCTTTTCCAAATTTGATCTTAAATCAGGATATTGGCAAATCCAGATCAAAGAAGAAGATAGATATAAAACTGCCTTCACAGTCCCATTTGGTCATTACGAATGGAACGTAATGCCTTTTGGTCTTAAAAATGCTCCTTCAGAATTCCAAAATATCATGAATGAAATATTCATTCCTTACTCTCATTTTTCTATTGTTTATATTGATGATATACTCATCTTTTCCTCCTCATTAGATCAACACTTTAAACATCTTAATATTTTCAAAGATGTTATAAAAAGAAATGGTTTAGTAATTTCTGCCCCTAAGATGAAATTATTCCAAACCACTGTCAGATTCTTAGGACATAATATCCATCAAGGGAAAATAGTCCCTATTGATAGAAGTATAGAATTTGCTTCGAAATTTCCTGATGAAATTACTGATAAAACCCAATTACAAAGGTTTTTAGGTAGTCTTAATTATATCGCCGACTACTACCCCAAATTAGCCCAGGATGCTGCTATCCTCTATTCTAGACTCAGGAAAAATCCTAGTCCGTGGACCACAGCTCATACCCAAGCTGTTAGGAAAATCAAACTCAAAGCCAAACAATTACCCTGTTTAGCTTTAGCCAATCCCCACTGGTCTAAAATTGTTGAGACCGATGCTTCTAATATCGGTTATGGAGGCATCTTAAAACAAGCTAATCCTAATACAGGCAAAGAGGAGTTAATCCGCTTCACTTCCGGCGTTTGGAAAAATGCCCAAGCTAATTACTCTACAATAAAGAAAGAAATTCTTTCTATTGTCAAATGTATTTTAAAATTTCAAGATGATTTACTTAATCAAACCTTTTTATTGGGACTATTTTCCCTTGATGGATATTATGTCCTAAGAATCTGACAGTGGTTTGGAATAATTTCATCTTAGGGGCAGAAATTACTAAACCATTTCTTTTTATAACATCTTTGAAAATATTAAGATGTTTAAAGTGTTGATCTAATGAGGAGGAAAAGATGAGTATATCATCAATATAAACAATAGAAAAATGAGAGTAAGGAATGAATATTTCATTCATGATATTTTGGAATTCTGAAGGAGCATTTTTAAGACCAAAAGGCATTACGTTCAAATAAAAGTTTAAAAAAATAAATAAAGACTACAATAGGATCCATTCTCACTTCTCATGGAATTTAAATGAGTTTGAGGAGAGTGAGAATTTCTTTTCATGGAATGAAATTAGAGAAATGATCTCCCGCCCAAAACCCACCCTTTGCCCTCCCTAACCCTGCTTCCTCTTCTGTGACATAATTTTAAAGACTGTCAGTTTTTTTTTAAATAATAATTTGACAATACAAGCTTGAGTCTTGCTTTCTCTTCTATGTTATTATTCTAAAGTTTTCACTTATTATTATTATTATTTTTTTAATATGGGATCCCAAGCCTGATTTGGTCAATGCACATTGTTATTTAATTCTTCCATAAAGAATTACAATATGTAATAGTTTATAACTATTTTATATTTGAAGATCAATCTTTTAAGGAGACAAAACATAGAAGTCATCGCTGCAATGAAAGAGACTAATTGTAGCCTTTTGATTGTATAAACAGAAAAACCCAAAATTAATACATCATTGATCTCCTTATCAAGACCTGCAATAGTCCAAAGATGCCAAAAAAGCATGAGCCACAGAAGGGTAGAATAGATATTCGCATGCGCAGGTGCTGTTTGGATGCTGAATTAAAATGCATTTTTCACTCAATTGGAAATAATAGTCTTAATAGATTGTAATGGGTACACCTTAACCACTTTGAAGATTACTACTGGCCCAATGCCATCAGAACTCAGACAATGTGAAAACCTGAACAAGCCAAGCCAAGCCCTTATGTATTCTTTGATTATGAATACGGTTTCTATGCCCTGCAGGGGCATACATGTCTCTGTGTCATTGAAAAGAGATGGCAAGCCTACCGAGTGATGATTGATAACAATACTAATAAGGGATAATTAAGGGAGGCGGTCTCTATAATATTCAAGTAATTCAAAGAAAATTAATGTAATTATCTTTAATAATAATAATTAATAAATAAAAAAGTTCCAAATCAATTACTTTTGTCATTGCTAATGAAGGTCAAGACAAACGATTGTTCCAAAGCATGTGACAATAAGCACGCCCAAGCCCCCAAAACTGAAACTAATGATCATATGATTATAATACTTTTTTTCCAAACCCCTTTTTTGTTCCATTAATTAATATACATCAATTTTTATTTTTATTTTTTTAACTTCAGTTTTAAAATTTTTGATGAACCATATGAGTAGAGATAATGACATTTATGAACTAAGCTTTGAGTTCTCCAAAAAGAGGAAAGAGAGGGCTAAGAAAGGGACATAAAAGATTTTGGAGGGAAATGAATAGTGTTAGAGACAATGGCTTATATTTATGCGAAAGTAGTATATAAGTCTAATAAGCGGATCGGAGCCCATAAAGCCTATTACGGTTTAATTTAGTTATGTCATCAGGATCAAATAATAGATTAGGAGTTCGGAAAGTAAAAATTTCATAGTTAAGTACGGAATAAAGATATATTGAAATTTTTTTCAATATATCGAGTTAGGATTAAAATTTTAATTACGAGACAGTATAAACATATTATAATCTTATTTTTTGAATAGTAAAAAATTTAGGTAAACGTAAACATGTTACCGAATCACGTAAATTTTCTGTGTCATTTTTTTCCTCTCTATTATTTTTTTACCAAAATTACATAAATCATTAATTCACAACAAATAATAGCCATAACAAAAGAAGAGACGAAAAAGTTCCAATGCCTACAATATCTCCTGCTTGTGTTTGTTGTGCTGGTTTTTAATCCCCTTGAAATTGAATAAAAACATCCTCTCTCTCTCTCTCTCTCTATATATATATATATATATATATATATATTACGTGCGTATGCATATATAATATACTGGTATGTATATATACATATACATATATATGTATAATATAGAAATATACCCACTTGGTTGAACTACGCTTTCTCTAGCCCTGCCACTTGGAGTTACGGTTGTTCTTAGCAAAAAGGAAACCAAATGATGAGTCATTAAGCTTAATGCTTAGTTGGTAGGAGTGTACCTGATCTTTTCAGCAAAGGAAGTTGTCATTGACCATTCTGGTTCATCCACGTGGAAATCCAACAACAATCCAAAGGTCGCCTCAAACTGATGGTGTTGATTAATAAAATATAGCACATTTTCAACTCCATTATTTTCCAGGCCTCGAGCACATGCCATTCGTTGGTCATTAAGTGCACTCTTCAAATGTACAGGTTGAAATATGGTCTTTAAATTAAGTAATGAAAAAAAAACGTAAACAGCACCAAGGGAGTGTTTGGTGAGTGGCAAATACCGTATGCCAAAAAGAAAACACTTGGAGCATGGAAGAAACAAATGCAAGAAGAGTAAAAAACGAGTGGCAAGTAAGCAGTGAAGGTTAAAATTAGGGGCAGAAATGCACGATTGTTAAAAAGAACTCAAGCCCAGCGAAAAAAAAAATTACACCAAGCTGGAAGATCCCAACATCCTTGAGGCGAAAAGGAATATGTTAAATCGAGACTTTTGAACAATAGAAGTAACTGAAATAGCCAAGGAACCTTCTTCCACGAAAAAGCCCCCCCTTTCCTAATCGTATTGGAACCCACTTCCTCTATTTTAATTGAAGTATTGGTAGACAAGGTTTCACATTTTCGAGTAATTTAGGGATGGCAATGGAGGCAACTCACGTCGCTTAAAAAAAAAGCCTTCACAAACCTCACCCGCACCTTCTCAACTCCTATCCCATGCTAGCCCCGTCCCTATCTTTATTTAAAAAATTAATAATAATATATAAAGAAAAATTTAAATTTTTTAGTATTATTATTCAACAATTACGTATATTCATAGGTAGCTTATGTATTTTAATATATATAATATAAAGGGTATTTAGTTAATTTCATATTATAATCGAGGCCAGTCGGATTTAAACCTCATTTTTTCCCGAAACAAACCCCTAAACCCATCAGTTTCAACTTCTTTTCTCCTAACTGGTTTATATACGTCACAAACCTGACCCATTACGGGTGGACGCCCTATTGACATTCCTATATTGAACCCTAACAGGAAATCCCAACCTAGTTTTGGCTATCATTACCAAATCTGCCATTTCTGCCTCCCTGTTCAAGCCCAAGCACCAAAATCCTTGTATTACACAACAACCAGAATTAAGAATGCCCATATCGTTTACCAACCACAGAAGAACGTATAAACCCTCAGATTCCAGCTATCTGGATGCCCTAATACCCAAAATGTACCCACCTAATGCACTCAAATTATTCCAAAATGAAAATAAATATTTTTCCCATAAATTCAACTGCAAGCAAGAAAATCATTATGGTTCATAATGACATGATTCCCAGATGTAGTTGAAATCCAAAACATCAATGTAACCAAAGAACATGGTACTATAGATACAGTATCGATGGAAGGACATTTCACCACTTCTAGCCCAAAGTTTTAAGAGTTGCAGAAATACATTATCGAACCAATATGTTCAGAGAAAAACTTATTCTCTTATAAGTTATAACTAGTATGTTTTGAAAAGGTTTCTACAGAGAAATAGACCATTGTGTTGTTCCACATTGTCCTGCAAGTTAAACAAGTTTGTTTTTTTTACTACAGGAACAATTAGAGGTTTAAAGGAAGCATATCATGATACAGATCTAGAACCTCAAAACTTTGTGGCATGAGGAAGAGCACAAGGTCCTTGGAAGTTCGTCTTATTTCTAATCATGTCCTTCAAAAACTAATCAAAAATAATTTCACATTGCAAAGCTGAGTTTTGATGATATTTCTTTAACACCACATTTTTTATTTTATTTTATTCTATTCTATTAAGTATTTTAATGATGGTGTTTAAGATATTATATTTACTGTCATTTTTATTTTTGTTTGTCCAGCAATTTCACTATAAACAAATGAGAAAGCACCATTCAACTCTTTGAATATGCAATGTGAACATTTGTATTGAATTTTTAAAAAATAATATTAAATCCGCCAAAACAATCAATCATCCTTCTCCTCCTAAATATCATTACAAAACCATAAAAATATATTAGCAAAAAAAAGTGACATTAGAGATGAGATACTTTACAATGACAACACACGGGCAAAACACATTACAGGGACAAACATTTCCTTGTCAGACAAGAATTTCATTCTGGAATGTGTTTAAAAAGTTTACCATCACAAAATCATTTACAGGAATGTATGATTGAAGAAGACACAGCTACGTACTAAAACATAGACATCATAATGATACAAATACCTTCCAAGTTCAAACCTCAGCAGCTTGAAGAAGGGGAGAATTTTGCCTATCACTGTTTCCAGAATAGTGGATTGGCATCAGAGCTGGATCTTGATATGCAGTGATTAATTTATCAAGGAAATCAGCCATTGCAGGATCATTCTGATCATCTCTGTCTTTCTTTATCAAACTCTGCAACACGCATGAACTGTTCAGGCAAATATTGATGGGAAAATATAAAATGAAAAAAATTATGAACCATGATGACTGTTGCTATAGAACAAGGTTTATGACTTGGCAATGGTCTGAATAGTAATGTAGAAATTCTCTCCCTTTTCAGCTACATTTAAAGTACAATTTCATGAGTAGATGAACTACAGAATTCAAAGGTCAACCCCATATGCAAAAATCCAGTCCTCCCACTTCGCTCTGCAATTTCTCCATCATCTGTTTCTCTGGTTGCAGAACTTGACCAGAAAAGTTGTTTTGAGGTTGTTGCATTATAAATTTCTCATGTACTTCTGTGCCGAATATTGTAAGATTTCTTCATTAAGAGGGCTGGCTGCGGTTTATACTCTTCAGTTTGGTTTCTTGTATTTTATGTTTCTTTGCTTTGGACTCCTTAAAGTTCTGTAAATTTGCAATGTTACATGAGTTTTAAGTTTCACTTCTTTGTTAATCTGGAGACCACTATATATCAATTTTGAGTCGGTGGATATATAACACATCTGAGCTGCTAATTCCTATTATTCTTTTATTTTGGGTTTTTTTCAGAACCCTAAAGCTGCTAGTTTCCTAATTGGGGTTTACATTCCTTGTTAACATGGAATGTATTGTTCTGGTTATCTTATTTTTCTTTCTTTATCTATGGCAATTAATAGTGGTTTCCATATCCAGAATAAATCATGAGGCTAAACTGGACCAATGTTAGTGTTTGGTCCACTTCTAAGGAAGATAAAAGCATGGTTGTGACGTGGGGATCATATTAATGGACAATTGATGTCAGACCAATCAGTTTCTGTACCCACAAGAGAATTAGGGTTAGAGTTTGTGACATACTCTCGGGGTGCTAGAAAAAGAAGCGACTTTAGAAGGGCTAGGAAGGCTTCTAAGGGTATAAAATCAACTAAATTTACCAGTCAGTTGGCTCATATAGTTGACTTAATTGGCTGGAGATTGAAATACATTAGAATAGAATGACGGGGAAAGAAAGATGACCTGACGTCAATCTAGCATCCCGGAATATTACATATGGGTTGGAACTGTTGCACCCAAAAAATAACGCTGCAATATTATCCAGATTCTTTTCATCTCATTTTAATGTCTTCATTATTTGTTTACTTGACACATACGTTCCTGACTAGGACAGAAAAGTGGCAGCTGTAATTATTATGGACTAGATATAACCAGTTTGATTAGAACACACCAAACTAAAAGACTTGAACAGACCCTAGCAGTAAAATAACCAGGCCAAGGAAGAGAATGGACATATACTCTTCTATTGCCTAACATTATTAAAACACACATTTACCCAAATTCAATTTAATTGTTCTTTTTATCTAGGCAAAACATACCGAGAAACTAAATTCTCAATCAAAGCATAGTTTCTTCCCTCATACACTTGTAGAAGACGTGATATCCCCATCAAATATACACATCTTGCACCAACTGCTCATTAATAATAAATAGAGAACCAACCAATTAAATATAATATGAAAGCGAATTAGAGGAGTGGATCTTGTTCAACAGTTGTTTGCTGCCAATTAGTTTTTAGATTGTCCTTCCACTTTTACTTTTACCGCTATATACAACCAGAAATTTGAGATTTCCAAGCAAAGCGTATATTCAATTGAGATATGCAAAGTTACCAGCTGACTCAGGAAAACATACTAGTTCAACGATTTCTTGACTCAATAGCAGAATGAGACATAAAATAAAATAATACAGAGATATTATAACATTTCCCAGTTATGCTACCCATAATAGGAGGAAAGCAAGAAAAATAATAGAAAATTTTGCTTGAAATAAATCAGTTAACACAGTGTGTCAGTTGTACCTCAGCAGAATATGCCTTAAATATGGGCAGGAACCGTTTCTGGCAATAGTCATTGAATAGAAGAGTAAGAACTGGAAGAGGAATAGTTAAGCTGGAAGCTAGGGGAAGTTTCTTCAGCCCAAATATTCCAATGGCAATGATATGCATCAGTACCAAGGAAAATATTGTTGAATTGTGCACTATGGGCCAAAACTTTCCACCGGTCTCAAACTTGGGAGCATAAACATTCAACAGCTGCACAAGAAACTTGCAAAGCATTATTATATATCAAATATCAAAACTAGGTCCAGAACGTTAAATAAATTAAAATAACTTTCCCGTGAATGTTTATAAAGTTTAGAGAACAAAGGATATCAACTTGTCAACCCAGGATTCCGTAACCACTACTTTAAAACTTCAAGACAGATTCAAGAGTCCTGATGGATTATATAGATTGACAAGTCAGGTTCCAGGTTCGGTAACATATTGTAGTCCACATACAAGATCAATTCACTTGTACTTACCACCAGAGCCTAGAAAAATTACCAAAACAAAGCTACCATCGAAGTTGTATGTTTTCCAATTCATGGATGAATGAACTAGTAAAAACCAATTTAATGAAGAAAATGGTTATATAGCAAAGCTAACATAAGGGGTGGCATTTGCATTTTCAAAGAGGGTATCTTCTAGGGAAATCACCTTTTTACCAATTACTATTATTGATAATTATTTTTTGATAAGTACCCTTGAACCAATTGTTGTGTAATAGAACCCACGATTACAATATGTTCCAATAGAAACACTCAAATAAGTTTCATATCTTTAAAGGAACCAAAACAAAGTGCAGGGAATATGAGAACTTTAACACTGTGAACTGTTTTCAGTACTTTGTCCAGCTTCTCTCCCATTTTCCACTAATCACCCAAATTCAACTAATAATTGGTTTAAAAACAACTGATATAACACACACACGCGCACACAGACTGTACTTGCTGGAAGAAACCAAAAAGTGGGAAGCACCTACAATGGAAAGTAGTGAACCCCTATAATTTAAAGATCACTCGCTTTTTATATTCAGTCTAACACTAAGTAGGCTAAAATTTATGTAAATACACATTTAAAATCAAACGAATGGATCTAATGCAATTAAATACCAATTGTTTATAATAATGTAGATTAGGTCAGGTCATATAAGTATGATCAATGTAAGATTTGACCAGATTGACAATTATCTTTGGAATTAAAATTTATTTATTAATCTTCTTAATAAGAAACCAAACTCTTTGAAAAGAAAATCTTATAATGAACATGATTGCTATATACTTCTAATTCATATGATAGTGGAGCATAATGCTTTTATCTGGATTTTATAACTCACCATATCACACTTGTTAAAGCTTATTTCTTCAGTAAAGATTTTATTCTTATTTTTTATTTTATTTCATTTTATTTTGATATACTTTAGATTATAGTTGTCAAATTGTCAATGTGACCTTAGGTGATAGAGCTGGCTTACTGGTAGATCTGGCAATCAGCCTGCTGCATGAATGTTGGGCCTTTTTTTTTTTTTTTTTGAATAAAGAAGAACTCGTGTTTTTAGGGGGAACACTCGATTTACGTTATTTAGATGCTAGAGCAGAACATGATTGGATCAATACTAAAAAGAAAATCTGGAGATGATATTATATCTTAGTTACTAAATACCTGCTACACTCAACAGAACGATTTTTAATTTACGACGACGACCAATGTTGGCCCAACAATTTATTAATCACTATTATGTTCAATGAAAAATGTAGCACTGTCATGCACCCTAACTCCTTGTCAGTTAAAAAATAAGAAAGCAAGCCCTGAATTTGGAAGGTCTTGTTTTTTGGAGTGAATTGCATGTAACAAATTACCATAAACCAAATAACAGAACCTGGACCATGAGTCTAGGAAAAGAGGAAATATTTTCTATATACCCTACAATTCTCATTAGCACTGTAAATAATTAAATGAAGTGAGAACCAGTATTGTTGAAGTTATAACAAGAAATTTTGCGCTAATGGCCAAAAAAATCACAAATAGATTTGAAACAACTTTAAAATAGGCCAAAAAAGTGAATTAAGTCCCTGAGAAAGTTCATTGTCAACGATCACATTGGGCATTTGTCAAAGACGGGTATAAGATTTTGTTCAATCCTTCAACAAGCACAACTCACTCGTTGGGTAGCCTTCATGGAGGAAGGTATACCTAGAGCTTCTTTGCAGATAAATTGTCCTTTTATTGACGTATAAATAAAAAAATAATACAGTTATTAATTCAAAAGAAATGAGAATAAATGCATCCAACTAACCTGGTTACGGTAAATGATGTATCCCAGACAGTAGTAAACCAAGAGGAATGGCAGAATTAGGGGTGCGAGGAAAAAGTATGTTATACCAAGAAGTCCAAAAAATAGAATCCTGGGAATTTCACTGTGGTAAGGAATTGAAGGAACCTCGAGCTCATCTCCAGCCTTCCCTAAAATTTTCATTTTTATAAAACTGCAGATCAGGGGAACCAATCGAAAGAGTTCCGAAGATGTACTGGTCCATCCAGATGTCACAACGTATGCAATGAAGAACGAAGCCTACACCAAAAATAAGCATCAGTATCATGTCCTTAAAAGTGTCATGAAATTCAAAAAATGGTTTCAAAAATTGAAGTTAAGATTTGAAGCCAATTTTTTTCTTTCTTTTTTTTTTTGAGCAACTAATTACAAGGACCATACAATCTTGACTAAAGAGGAATTAAATTCATGTCCCAAATTTCTTCTTCACCTATTGAATAGCCATATATGGATACAATCTCTTCCAGTAGCATCACCCTCATGAATTAATCTGACTATATATACTTTTATATTTTTAGAATAATTTTTTTTTCTGCCTGGAAAAACAGAAAAGTCCCCACATTTATTATTATAGATATTGCCCATATTATATCTAAAACTACAAACAATCATAGAAAATTCTATAGAAATTTTGCAGGTTCGCTTTCATAGAGAGGAATATACGCCAAACAAATTATTATTTTTTTGATCAGTAAGTATCACTAAGAAGGGCACCCGAGGAGGGCAAACCAAAAAGTATAAAAAAAGGGAAACCGGCTATATATACGCCAAAAAATTATTTAACAAAGGTTTGATTTAATAATAGGAAACATCTTTTACCTGTGATGGAACGGCTTCAGCTAACACACTGGGAATATTCTTGGGCTCAAGGAAGACATTAACTTGGTAGAGAGCTGTTCCCGATAGCACATTTGCAAAGAAAATGTTCCATATGGTAAAACACAGTACCATAATACATGCACTTTTTTCTATTTGACTGAATGCGATAAATCCTTGCATGGAAGAAATCATTATCATGATGGGTGGCACAAAGGAGAGAAACAGCTGGAGAATGAGACTAGGAAGATATCCTGTAATCACTTGACTGACTGAATTCTCTGTACATTGGAAATTAGCTTGTTTTAGTATTGCTCTTCCATAAGATGCATTTGCTGTAAAATAATAAAGATTTTGCACATTTGAGACATTGCAGATGCCATATGTTACTGAATTAAGCATATAGGTAAAACTATAGAATTTTTTCCTTCTCCAAGGAAACTAGAATAAAATATTAAAGGATTCACAACCTAACAAAGCCTTGCCCTAACTAACTGTTGTCAGGTCCAAAGATGTCGAGTTGCTTAACTGGTGAAGCCTCTAGTTACTCATTCCAGAGACTTGGGAATTGGGATTGAATCCTGCCTTCATCTGGCTTGGAGGGATCTCTGAGTAAGGGGGGCTATTTGCCTCCCACTGATTAGGTAACAAAAATCCTATTTCAGCATTCTGTTCAAAATCTAGGAATATAACTTTAGTGAAACATATGCTACCATATCTTTCCTTGCCATCTCGATTCACGTTAATATTGATTCCCTTCGCCTATCATTACCCTCAAACTGCATTTGCTTACTGGATAAGATGAGGCCAGTTTAAATCAATAATTAAGGGATATGCCATCCCTGGAAACCTAATTCAGCTCCTGTTTCGCTGAGGGTTGTTTATGCCATTTTCAACCCAATCTAATGTTTGGTTCATTTATTCCCATGATTCAGAAATCAATTGCTTATTTAAGATACTTTTCTTCCCAGCTTTATGGAATAAAGTAGTGTAAAACAGGCTGGGCTGGGCCTGCTCAGTGGGACCCATTAGTGCCAACCGTTTATTAACTGTGCTGTGCCCAGTATTGAATAAGCACCCAGCTCAACTCGGCATGTGGGCACAGCTCGTGCCATGCCTGGACCAGCCTGATCCAATTTTTTTAATTAATTTTTTTGAAGGGCCCCCCATTAAGGCCCAGGCATGGCTAAAATTGGAAAAAAGAAATTTAAAAAGAAAGCATTGTCAAATTAGCCCTAGCTAAAAGCTACAAATCCTATAATTTACACTCCTTGGTCATCAGAACTCAATACGATATCAGGTGATGACCAAAGAAAGCATTGTCGAAGTTGGAGACAACTTTGTCCACCATCCTCCTAAGCCTCAAGGCTAGCACTTTGTATACACCACTCACCAAGCAAATTGGCTTGAAGTCCTCCTTCAAGTCTGTTGCCCCTCCCTTCTTCTGTATCCGATCAATAGAATAGGCATTTATACTTCCTCAAACTCTTCCCTGCTGTGAGCGTCTGTAACACTACCCCAACATCCCCTCAACAATATGAAAAAATGAACTTCTGCAATTCCATTATTATCTAAGTACTCTAACAATTGTTCTATAAAATAAGACATTTTTTTGTACCACCAAGCATTAACTTGAGTAGTTTCTTTCCCACCTCTGAAAGAGGAGGTTGAGGGTTCAAGTCCTTAATGGGACAATGTGTGTGTCTTATTTGTCCCAAATAAAAATAAAAATAAAAAAGAACGAAAGAAAAAAGAACCCCTTTTTTGTGAAATAAATACAATTCAACTTAACTCAACAAAACCTTATTCCAACTATTTAGGATATTTTTTTTGTGAAATAGATATAAAAAAAAAAATCATATTCATATGCAAAAGATGCTAAAACTGTCAGTACAGACAAGACAAAACCAGGTCCGAGCCCAAAGGCTTTAGCAAGATACTAGACTTATCCTGAAACCAGCAAGCCTTACTCTTCTTTCAGCACCCACAGATCCTTAAGCATGGACAGGGCTAGCATGCGCCCATAGGGGGCAGTAATCCTCCCTTAATATTTTTTTATTATAAAATCTTCTTATTCATTTCAAAAGATTTTTATATATATCCCAATAATTGATGTTTTTGCCTCAACTAAGTTTAAAGTTTTTCACACTTTACCTTTATAAGGGTTAATCCAGTGCACGAGGCTCCCATCACTCTGAGGTCTAGGGAGAGTTAGATGTATGCAGGCTTACTCCCGCAAATAGAGAGGTTTTTTTCGCAACTCGAATCCATGACCTCTAGGTCACAATGGAGCAACCTTACCATTGTGCCAAGGGACTTTTATTATTTTTTTATGTATAATTGAAGTTTTTTTTAGGGTTGCTTTGTTTGATTGGACTTCTTTTCTAATTTGTAAGCTCCTCTATATTAATAAAAAAAATTGGCTAAGTTAATTTTTTGGGTAAGTTCTTTATATTAATAAACTACTAAAAAAAGTTTGGAAATATCCCTAATTGAAATTCCTATGAGACTTAACCTATAGTCAAAACTAACTCATACTTAAGGTCATTTTAACCAAGATAAAGTTCAAATCTAAATTTAAAATTCTAAGATGTAGTGCCTAAATATAATGTATGATATGTATGAATACTTTCCTTGAATTGCACGTTTCTTCAGACATTTATGTAATTTACTAGCAATAAACCACTTGACTCGAACATGACTCAATAATTACATGTCTAAAGAAATACAACTTTTTAGAAAAGAATTTCCAACACAAATTATCTAATTTTCCTAACAATCTCTCCCTTTGACAATTCTTGACAAAATATAAATAAAATTACAACTCTTAAACCCATTACATTTTGTCAATCCAAAAAAAAAAACTTGTTTATCTTAGATTACATGTAAAGATATCTGCACACACACAACTAAAACAAAACATGAATTGCATGTGTAATAGAAAAACAATAAAGTATATCAAGATGAAGTAAATAGCAAACAAAATAACAAACTCCTCATTTAATCATAAACTCTCTCAAATACCCACAAAAAAAGGAAATTTTAAACTCTCCATTTTGTCAAAATTGGACAAAGATAATTACTAAACAAGCATTAAAACAATAAAAGAAAGGAAATACAAGAAGATTATTAAAATAAACTACTATATATTAAACTTTAAAACCATAATTATCCAAACCAAACAAAGTGTTTAACCCAATGAAAACAAAACGAAAGCAAGTATCAAATCCTTACAATTCAAAACATAAGTTTCTAAACCTTAATACTCATGGAAAAAAAAATCCTATAGTTAGATATTGTGCTTTTTGTGTTCTCAGCTTTAGATATTTCTTTAGCAATTGATTATATGAGAAAACAAAAACATTTAGGATTTAATTAGTAAAACAGTTCAGAATATTTAAAGAAAAAAAATATTTGAGGGTTGTTAAAAATAGGAACTTAATATATAATGGGAGGAATAACATCATATGTTTTACTCAAAACACAATTTTGAATAAAAAAGTTTTATAATAAAACATTTTGAATCGAGATTCACCTGAAAACACAATTAAAAGGTGACTTAACCATCTTTATACTTTTAGTGTTTAAGTGAACCTAATATCATAAGCTTTTATTGGAAATAGTCTAGGATAGAAATTAAGGTGCTCTACACACTACCCAATTTAACTTTGTGTTAAATAACATTCTTTTCTTTTCTCTCCCTTAATTCACTATCCCTTTTTATTACGATAGCACACTTTAACTACAACTTTATATTTTTTAGGGCTTTGCATATATTTCTATTTAGGTATTTTTGCCCTTTACTTTTTTTACTATTTATTCTTTGTTGTATATCTATCTTTTTTCTTTCTAAGGGAGGCAAAATATTCCATATATAATTTTCTTTTCAACACTTGAGAGAGTATTAAAAAGCATACATCATATAAAATAGGGAGAAGCTAAGGTCACTAATTTCAAACACTAGAAAAATTCCAACTTAACTACATAAAAATTAGATGTGCTTTACACAAAATATAGCATTTAGACTTAAAAGTCACAATCTATTTGTATAAAAGTAAAAGATGGTTCATGTGTTTCCTTAAAATCTCTTCCACTCGTCGAAGTGTTTTAATAAAACAAATTTTTAACCTTTTTTTTTTAAATTGTATATTAAAAAAACTAGCCTATATATATTTAAAAAAAAAACTATTTTAATCAAATAAAAAGATCTCATTTCGAGATTTTTGAGAAGAAGTAAGGAGATTTTACTTTCTTTCTTTTCAAATTTTCACATGAGCAAGAAACTTCATTTAGCTGAGAACCACTACTTGTGCACTAATATAGGAATCTTCAACCTTTGAATTGCTCTCAATACTAGTGTCAGATTTCCTACCCCACACCATCTTAGGTTTCACTTTCTCCAATTTTATCAATCCTAGCTGTCTTTGAAGTAGATCCAAAAATTCCATTCATTATGCCACCTTGTCTACTTTCATTTCTATCAAGACCGAATGTTTTGGTTTTTTTGATTAAGTTCATTGATTTGGTTAAGAAGATACTCTTTTTGAGATTTGTATACTTCTTATTATTTTGAAATTTAGGACTTCTAGTTCTAAGTTTATGACAATTGGGTCTTATGTGACCTTCTATTCCACAATGATGACAATTGGGTTTTATGTGACCTTCTATTCCACAATGATGACAAATAGGAATGAACTTTCTTTGTGGTTTCCACCATTTAAAACAATAAGGTCTTATATAACTTTTAATACCACAATGATGACAAGTAGGCACAAATTTCTTATCTTGAGCAGATTTGTTCAAGTTCTTTGAGTTGGGCTCAACATCCTTTGACTACTATTGTTTTTAACATTCTTAGCTTTAGTAAAGGTATTTTGCTTTGATGTATTTCTATTTTTAACAGTCCCTAAACCTATTTTGTCATTAGTAACCCTAGAGTTTTCAAGTATATCATCTAGCTTCAAGGTTCCTATATTAATCTTTTGAACAATTTCTCTAGATTTTTGTAAATCAATTTGGGTAATTTCAAATTATCCTCTATCGATTTTTTTCCCCATTCATGCTTTCTAGAAACTTGTTCTCTAAATTTTTGTACTTGTCTGATAGATTCAAATTTTCACTAAGTAACATGCTCACTTGATTCTTAAGATCTTTAATTGTAGACTCAAGGAGTATTTAGCCTTTTCTAGGTCATTCAATTTGACAAGTAATATTTTTTTTTGAATACTTTCAGAAACGATAGATTTATAAAGCTCATCATCATCTATGTCCGTAGTATGTTTGTTATCACTATTATCAGTATTAGATAATGAACTCAAGGAATTCATGTTTGACATAAAATAAGATATTTAAATCACTCCTAAACAAATATAACAATAAGCAAAAATATAGGAGGACTTGCTCTGATACCACTTGTGAGAAAATATATGGGCTGTGCAGCAATCTCAGTTTGATATGAAAACTAATGATAGTAGTGTTTATCAAAAGTGCAAACAAAATTATATCAAATTTTAATTAATTAAAGCACTATTTAATTAATAAGAAACATTGATTTTAATATTCTTATTAATCTAAACAAATTATTATCGAAGATATTCGCTTGTTAAATATCTAAGATCTTAAGTTCATGTCGACATCACAATAATAATGATAATAAAACATGCATCCATAAAAGATAAGAGACATAAAAGTTTACGTGGGAAACCTCCTCGAGAATAAAACCCACACGACAAGTTGCAAAAATCTACTAATCAATAAGAACACAGTACAAGTCCACAAAGTTATCACCCTCAAACAACTAACATACCACACCCGAGTGTTTTACCACTAGTCTGCTTGAAACTTCTCGTTGACTGTTTCAAACTTGATTAGCCTTCTCCACCTTTAGTTCAGCACCATCCACAATCCGTTGATCTACTACCTCTAGACATTGATGTAGTTGTGAGCAGTGGCAGATTCAGAAATTTTAGTAAGGGTGGGCTAAATTGAAAGTATTAAAATTCAGGAGGGTTCCCCGGGGGGGGGGGAGGAGGCAAGTCCTATTTTAGTCAAATATTCCAAGAAAATTAGTGGTAAAAAACACAATATCAAAATTTTGGGGGGGGCCATGGCCACCACTTGTCCCCCTGTGGATTTGCCAATGGTTGCGAGGCTTCTTGAGTTTTCACTTCATACTAGAAATAAACTACTTGACTCAACAGACACAACAATTACATGTCTAAAGAAATACAACCTTTTGGAAAAGAATTGCCAATATAAATTGTCTAATTTTTCTAACAATTTATTTAAGATTTAAGTAACTTTTAAGTGATCCCAAGCAACCTTTTTTGCCTATCATGCTTTATCTATGGATTCAAATCTATTATTGCAGGAAGTTTGAAATCCACTGATCAGGGAACAAGAGACAGAAGCTAATAGATCAAGATTTTGGATCATTGTTGGATTTGCATCCTAGGTTGAACTTCTATGCTGATGATGACAGGGGAAAGAATATAAAAGGACACCCAGAATTTGTATAAATCTAATATGTGTTTATCCCTGCTGGGTTACTGGTTTCTATATTATCCACACATTTTGGAGAAATTCTGTCTCTTTGTTATAATGGAGGTGGACAGGCATGTACCTAATCATCTAATTCATTGGTGGAAATGAGAGGTAAAGACAGATATATGTACCTGCAGAACTCGAAAGGCATCCAACAAAGTTTCAGCATATTTTTTTAATGTTGGAAAAAATGAAATTTGACAAAGACAGAGAGCTAATAAAAGACAAGAAACTGAAAAGTAACCACTTACGTGTTCAGTATGTCACTCAGAAAAGGGAACCAGGTCTCCAACTGATCCAGATTAGTAAGACCTTGAACTATGACAACTGGAACAAGGAATAGAACTGTAAGAATAACATACGCGACAATAACCACAAGCTTGAAAATCCACTTTTTTATGAATGATGCAGAAAAGAAGGGCCAGTAAACATCCTGAGGCTCGGGAGCTGGCTCAGTAACCCACTCTATGGGGTTTACCCCTTGTTGGATGTGTAAAGCTATTGCTAGCACCAAACCGTGATTTGAAAGACACAAAAGCAGCTGGGACTTCCTGTTAAAATTGAAGAGACATAGTAGAATGATAGTGTGTATCAGATACCATCTTGAAATCAAATTTGAGTAATACACCTTTAAGATATAAATAACCTAGGATTCAGTTATCCATGAAGAGGAGAATTATGCATGCAAAGCTACATATTTATTCAGCAAAAAAGAATGATGCATGCCAAAAGTTCCACATAGAATTACGCCATCCATAAAAAATCGACACTGATTAGCCCCTTCATCTGATATGCTGACAGAATATCACTCTGGGTGTCAATAATGAAATAACTGACAGCTTCACTTGTCCTCTTTTCTTGGTAAGTGCTTCACTTGTTCTATAAAGAATGCAATTGCAGACGCCAGACACTGGTGTGGGTTTGAATGCTGTTTAGGCTTCAGATAATTAAAATCCCACCAACAACCATTAAGTCATTCAGAATTGTGAAACAGAAAACCAGATATTCCTTCAGACATAACCCAATTAAGTGCTAAAAACTGAAAATTTCCAGCGGTTTTTCCATTAACTGCATTTGACAATGCAATATCAATTATCACTTGAAAAGAAATTCCAATGAAAAAGGAGACCAGATTTTACACCAGAGAATCTTATCATTGAACTATGAATGCACTAAGAGAAAGGTGAATGCAAAATGTAATTTGAATTTACAAGTTTACCTATAAATTTTCAATTCTTTTCCAATTCTAAAAATTCAATGCTTAAAGATCCTACAGAAATTATGAAAACTAAGTCTTCAGGACTATTATTCAGTTCCAAATTTTTTCCAGTGCTTAATTTTCAGTTTTATCAAACTGCACCTCACATCAGTTGCTTCCCAGAAGTGCAATGTTGTGCATGTTAAGGCATTCCCAGCTTTGACCCTCATTTGAATGTGTATAACTTGTGCTTGACACAGGCAAGCTTGACATCATTCAACGACATGCAGTGTAGTTGTGGCCCAATCTCATAACACAAGGTAGCCCAAATGACAAAACTCACTTGATCCAAGCAAGCTGATTATTTTATGGCAAAACAATATGGTGATATTGTACACAACATTGCCTAGTGCACTAATCAAAGCAAAAATATCCAGATCAATAGATATCATCCTGTTAGAGTAGTCAGTATAATTCTGTTTTAAATGATCTCCTAATATGCTTAGCTAATATACTGACAACTGTAACAGGAGTAATGTAGTTTTTTGTTCCACAATTCTCAATGACTTAATGATTGTTGGTGGGATTTTATTTATCTGAAGCCTAAACAGCTTTCAGATCCACGCTAGTGTCTGCAATTGCATTCTTTATAGGACAAGTGAAGCACTTATCAAGAAATAGGACAAGTGAAGCTCTCAGTTATTTCATTGTTGACATCCAGAGTGATATTCTGTCAGCATCAGATGAAGGGGCTCATCGGTGAAACTTTTTGCATCACTCTAGAAGGGGCTCATCAGTGTAGCACCTTTCCCACCATTGAAGATTGCTCCATCCTCATATTATCTTCTAGATCATCGAGCTTTTTTTCATAGTAATCTAAATCAACTCTGCGTCTGAAAAGTCCCAAAAAGCCACCATGCCTAAACCTTTGTTGAGTGTGGTTTGTTGATTTCAAGTGAGCAAGCCTTCTATACAATTTGTCTGCATCACTCTAGAATGAATATCAGTCATCAGAAATTAAATACAAAAAAGGAAACAGAAGTAGGTTGATATTATTTTAGCAGTAAACTGCAACCACTTTTATGTGTTACATCTAAAACTGAACCACTTTTCAAATGTTCAAATTGAATAGTATGCAAAGGATTGCAGACTGCAAGTAATCTATTCTTCTGAGAGGCCGAGTATTCCATGCATGTGTACCAATCCAATGACAATGACATTCTTAGTTTGAAAGTTTCATCTTTTGGAGGTATTGTAGAGCTCTTCCGTAAGAAGGGAGGGGAGGATTCCTTGACATGGAAGCTTGAGGGGAGTAGTCGGTTTGGAATAAGATCCTTTTACAAAGTTTATGTGCAAGAGATGAGCCTTTTTCCCATGGAAATGGATATGGGAGGTCAAAGTGCCTTCTAAGATCTTTTTTTTTTTGCATGGACTGTAGCTTTGAAGACAATTTTGACCATAGACGACCTTGCCATTAGGGTTAGGGAGACTACTAATCACCTTCTCCATTGTATGCTGGCTTGTGAGTTATGGTGTATGGCACACATTGGATCATGTCACACTCAGTGGAGGATCTCTTGAAGTGTCAGTGTGGGGCATGTCTTAGGAGGAGAGCAAGGTCGGGACCAGGAAAAAATTTGGGGGGAGCGGGGCTAGAAAATTTTGGGGGTGGCCAGAATTTTGGTATGAGAAATGATCGTGGGCTAGACCAAAATTTTGGGGTGGGCTAATTTGAAAATGGACCAAACTCTACATGTAGGAAATTGTAGTACAGATTTTTTTTTTCCCTCTTTTTTTTTTTTTGGGTGGAGCTATAGCCCACCCCAGTCTACCTGTAATTCCGCCCCCTGGAGGAGGGTTTGCCAGGCTTGGCAGGTTCTGCCTTTGTGCCTAATTTGGAGTATTTATGCAGAGCGAAATAGGGGAACTTCTGACAATGTACCAAATATAGACTAAAAAATATTTTGTAAGATACTATCCATTTTGGATGATGGAGCGATGTCTAGATTCTATAACTCTTGTGTAGACTTTCTTTTTTACGAGTTGTATGGGAGTTTAGAGTGTCACTCCTGTATACTGCAGAATGCAGATGTACTTGGGTTGCACACTTGCACTGCCTCAGCGCTTGTTTATAATACAATATTTACTTATCAAAAAAATTATAAGGAAACAATCAAATCAGAGATTCAGAGTACTATGACCATAAAACTTGATAGAGTTGGTACTAGATTGGAAGGAAATTAGTCAGATGCAATTACAAAATTGTGGATTTATGTGCAGCATCTTATTTTCTAAATTCCATATGCTACCCACTATAACATTAAAGGTTGCCCTCATGTTTGTAATTCCCCAAAAACTATCAACTGATTATGTAGAGAGAAATTTAGCATTAACAGAGAATGAAGTTACAGATGTGTTGTGTGTACTAGTATTATCTAGTACCTTTTAAAGAATAGCCATCACACCTGTGTATGACTTTTATTGTTTGCCACATAATTTACATCCTTTGTTCTAACTTTGTTCCAGTAAAATGTGTAGTAGTCACATCATAATCATAACTCGTGCATTATATGTACCAACAAGCTCTAGCTTGGCTGGTACCTCCTCTACCTCCTCATATGGAAGGTTGAGGCTTCAAATACCCTAAGGGGCAAAGTGTGTGTGTGTGTGTGTGTGTGTGATTTACCTATCCAAAAAAAAACTCGTGTATTACATGTAATAATAAATTCGGTTAATAATTTTAAAATAGCGAAATATATATAACTCTCTAAAGCATTTTTGAATCTCACATTTTGATACTTGGGAGGGCATGTAAAGTCTACATAAGGGAGATGAAAATAGGAGAAATTTTATTCCTTCTAGGATATTTCATAACCCAATATGTTCCTTCTTTGATATTATATGACTTCTGTTCATTTCCTTGATCAAAGCACTGCCAGACACCTAATAATTTAAAACTCTTAGGGTTTCCTTCCATTATATCGGTACAAAAGCAATATGATGCATCAGGATTTATCTCGCACAGGATTCAGTTTTAAGAATAATCTTTCAGGTATCAATGCCACACCAACAAGCTAAGCCATTCAAGGAACCATGGGAAACGATTGGTGAGGGGCAGGGAGAGAGAAATGAGGAATGCAAAAAGCATCCAGTGTCCATGCCCTAACACCATTACCATAGGTCCATAACAGAACAACATCTTGATGTCCAGGCAAGTTTGAGGCTTGCTGACTAAGTGAAAGATTCATAGACACTCGAGTTCATGAAAGGATAAAAAATAAACACCCTGCGCTTTTCGCATGGTTAGCAGCTTAGGAGAGCTATTCTAACAGTAGATAATCTTCCAATCGGTGTTGCATGTGCAAAAAGGAGGAGGAGACGGCAGATCATCTTCTTGTTCATTGTAAGATGGCAAGGGATGCAAGGAATTTAAATTTTTTTTTTATTGGTAGGATGGATGGAATTTAATACTCTCTTTATTTCGTGTTAGTTAGGACTTGGGTAATGCCGGCCATTATTAAGGATAATTTTTTGGGGTGGAGATGCAATCAGAATAGGAAGGAATTGAGGATTGCTTAGAGGATATCTCCTCGGTGTCTTACCGCTTACGTGGTACTTATGGAGAGAGGGGAATAGGAGGACTTTTGAAGGGATTGAACTATCTACTTAGTGTTCTAAAGACAAGTTTTTGCAGTTACTTTTCTTTTAGATTAAAGGTCCCTTGTATTTAGATACTTTTATAGAGATTTTGGGGATCTTGGGCTTAAATTTTTGTAGCTGATCCCCTTTTATGTAATTATGGGTTCAACCCCCAACCCCCGCGGCAGGTGCCTAGTTTATATATGAATATATCGTTATTGATCAAATAATAATAATGAAAGGAAAAAAAGAAGCATACATATAGCTTGAAAAAATTCCACCAAATACAAATTAGTAAATCACAAAAGTTCATGGTTTATATTTAGTGCACAACAATTTAGTCTTCTAGAATGAGATAGCTTCTTGCGGAAATAATTCTCATTAATTGTAACATAGGTATAGATCTGTATAAATAGATGTGCAACAGAGAAATAGAAAGAAAGAACCAAAGAAGGAAGGAATAAAAGATGCTAACTTCTAAGGAAACTAAATATTCTAGGATATTCACACATATACAGCCGAGATCCTCTTAGAAAAATAGGAAAGTTGACTAAACAGTTTTTGAAACTTTCCAACACTCCCCCTCAAGCTGGCTTGAAGATATCTTCCATGGCCAGCTTGGTAATGAAGTTTTCAAACTGTTTCTTCGGCAATCCCTTTATCAATATGTCTGCTACTTGTTCAGTTGTCGAGATATATGGCAGACAGATTACTCCTATCTATTTTCTCCTTGATAAAATGCTTGTCTACCTCCACATGTTTTGTTCTATCATGAAGAACTGGATTGTGAGCAATAGCTATTGCAGCTTTATTGTCACAATACAGTTTCATCGGTAGTGAAATGAGTAACCTTTAATTCTTCCAGCAACCTTTTGATCCACAGTGATTCACAAATTCCATGAGCAACAGCCCTAAATTCTGCCTCTGCACTACTCCTTCCCACCACATTTTGTTTCTTGCTGCGCCATGTTACTAGGTTTCCTCCAACAAAAGTGCAATAACCAGAAGTTGATCTTCTATCAGTGATACTTCCAGCCCAATCTGCATCAGTGTATACTTCAACCTGTAAATTCCCATGTCCTCCAAATAATAAACCTTTACTTGGAGTCCCTTTTAAGTACCTTAGAATCCTGTACACAGCATCAAAATGCTCATGTCCTGGTGAGTGCATAAATTGACTTACCACGCTTATTACAAAGGCTATGTCAGGGCGTGTATGAGATAGGTAAAGAAGTTTCCCTACCAATCTTTGTTATTGCTCTCTGTTGATCACCTCTTCAGCCTTAGCTGGTTGGAGTTTTATGTTCGGCTCTATAGGTGTTTCTGCAGCTTTGCACCCTAGCAGACCTGTTTCTCCAAGTAAATCAAGCACAGACTTGCGCTGGGAAACAAAAATACCTTTCTTTGACCTTACAAATTCCATACCAAGAAAATACTTCAAGTTGCCTAAGTCTTTGATCTCAAATTCCTGAGCAAGGATCTTCTTTAACCTCTCTAGCTCATTGCTATCATCACCTGTCAGAATTATATCATCAACATAGACAATAAGGATAGCCATTTTACCTTCACTCGTGTGTCTATAGAACATAGTATGATCGGCTTGACCTTGGCTGTAGCCGTGACTCTTTATTACCTTCCCAAAGCATCCAAACCAAGCTCTGGGAGATTGTTTGAGTCCATACAATGATTTTCTCAATCTGCACACCTTGCCTTTGCCACCTTTCCCTTCAAATCCTGATGGTAGATCCATAAAGACTTCCTCTTCTAAGTCTCCATTTAAGAAGGCATTCTTCACATCTAGTTGATATAAGGGCCAGTTAGAGTGAGTTACTAGAGCGAGTAACACACGGATTGAGTTCATCTTGGCTACAGGAGCAAAGGTTTCCTGGTAGTCAATTCCATATGTTTGAGTGAACCCCTTCGCCGCAAGTCTTGCTTTGTACCTTTCTATACTCCCATCAGCCTTGAATTTTATTGTAAATACCCATTTACAGCCAACAGTCTTCTTCCCCTCCGGAAGGTCACCAATTTCCCAAGTGCCATTAGCAATTAGTGCATCCATCTCTTCTTGAACAGCCAATCTCCATTCTGGATAATCCAGTGCTTCCTGAATGGTTCTTGGAATAAACAGATGAGAAACATTTGAAGTAAAGGCCTTATGAGTATCGGAGAGTCTATGATAGGATAGATGGTTGGAAATAGGATGTGTGGTACAGTTTCTAACTCCTTTCCTAAGGGCAATGGGCAAGTCAAGATCAGAAGAATTATCAGATGAGGGATCTGGAGAAGAAGCAGTACCTGGAGTATGTAAAGGAGGACCAACTTGTGCAGGTGATGATGATTGGCCTTGCTCTGGATTTGAAGAAAGAGCTCTATTATTCTGATGTTTTCTTCTTCTGGTACAAACACGAAGCTCAAATGAGGGAATATTTGATAGTACTTCTCCCCCTGTTTGTGAATCAGGCATGCCTTGTATAGGTAGACTAGGATTTCCATTATTTTCGCCAGTTAAGGTATCCAGTTTCCTGACCCTTTAAAGAGTGGATGTCAATGTCAAGAAAAACATTTGGAAGAGGCTTAGAGGTTCGCCAGAACTCATCTTCAATTTCCTTTTTCTCCCCCTGAAGATAGTTATGGCCAAAAAAGAGCTGGTTTTCAATAAAAACAACATCCATACTGATATGAATTTTTCTGGTTAGAGGATTAAAACATTTGTACCCCTTTTAATTAGGAGCATAGCCAAGGAAAACACATCTTTCTGCCCTAGGATCAAGCTTGGATCGAAGACTGATTGGTATATGAACAAAAACAGTGCATCCAAACACTTTTAGTGGCAGGTCTGATGTTATCCGACAAGTAGGAAACACTTTTTTAGGCAATCTAAGAGAGTGATTTATTTTAAAACTCGAGTAGGCATCCTATTAATTAGATAACATGCAGTTAAAATAGCATCACTCCATAAATATTTAGGAACTTGCATTGAAAACATTAGGGCCCGTGCAACCTCCAACAAGTGGCGATTTTTTCTCTCAGCAATGCCATTTTGTTGTAGGGTGTCACGACAAGTAGATTGATGTTGAATACCCTTTGTTGGGAAGAAACATTCGTTAAAATATTCGGTACCATTATCGGTTCTAAGTATACTGATTTTTGTTTGGAACTAGGTTTCAACCATATTATAAAAATCTTGAAAAAAAATTTCAACTTCAGATTTGTCACTCAACAAGTACACCCAACACAAACGTGTATGATCATCAATAAATGTAACATATCATTTCTTACCAGAACTAGTAGTGATTTTTGAGGGACCCCAAACATCACTATGAATTAAATAAAAAGGTTTGGAAGAATGATAAGCTTTTGATTGATAGGTGCTTCGGTGACTTTTGGATATGTGACAAATATCACAATGAATGGAATTACAATCCAGATTTTTAAATAAGCTAGGAAACAAATGTCTTAAATAGAGAAAACTAGGATGTCCTAGTCTAAGATGCCAAAGCATTATTTGTTCACGTACAGAAACAGAACTAGTACTACTACTCAAACCCTGAGCTTGTTTATTGTTGAATAAAGTCTCATCGAAGTAGTAGAGTCCGTCAATCATCCTAGCACTGCCAATCATCCTCCCCGAGTGTTGGTCCTAAAATTCACAATGGGAATCAAAGAAAATGACACGACAATTAGAATCCTGTGAAAGTTTACTAACAGACAACAGGTTACAAGCAAGTTTAGGGACGTGAAGGACAGATTTGAGTTCTATTTTTTCAGAGATTTGGACAGAACCTGTTCCAGCAATGGATGAAAAACTTCCATCTGCAATTCTAATCTTTTTATTACCAGAACAAGGAGAATACGATTGAAACAATTGTGAGATACTAGTCATATGGTCAGATGCACCAAAATCAATGATCCATGGTGCAAGATTTAAGCAACACGAGTAGGCACTAGAGTTATCACCTGTTTCGGCCAATGAACCAGTAGGGAGACCAGTAGATTTTAGCAGTTGAATAAGATGATCCACCTGCTCAGCACTTAGGAAATTAGCTTCATTGGCTTTAGGGACTGCATGGTTGCTGCCAGAGGGTCCAGAATTGTTGCTCTTCCAGTTTGCTGGCTTTCCATGGAGTTTCCAGCAATTTTCTCGAGTGTGGCGTGGCTTATTGCAGTAGTCACACCATACTCTAGGGTTATCTTCCAACCTCCTTTGATTAGAGTAAGGCCGCTGTGTAGAAATATTGGCAGTAGCCAAATCTGTGTTACCAGCAGCATGACGAGCAGGATTATTGGCAGCAACTAGAGCAGACTTTTCCACAGTCTCATCCTCCTTTTTCTTCATCATCACACTCCTTCGACAATCTTCTCGTCGTATTTCAGAAAATACTTCCCCGAGTGGGGGCAGAGGCTGTCTCCTTAGGATTCTTCCCCTTACTTCATCAAACTCATCATTAAGTCCAGCCAAGAATTTAAAAATTCTTGCATTCTCCACCATTTTCTTATTGTGATCACAATCAGCAAGATTTTTCCGTTCGTAATCATTGAATAAATCCAGATCTTGCCATAGGCCCTTAAGAACATTGAAATACCCTGTTACACTGCCGTCTCCTTGATAAGTGTTGCTGATCTTCTGCTGCAGTTCATAAATCTGAGAGTAATTCCCAAGGTCAGAGTACATTTGACTCACATTGTCCCAGAGTTCCTTTGCAGTAGAATAGCACATGTAATTAGCACTAATCTCTCCATCCATAGCATTCACGAGCCATGCCATCACCATGGAATTTTCAGCATCCCATGTAGCATAAGATGGGTCTGTCTTCTCGGGCTCCTTAGCTTCACCAGTCAAGTACCCTATCTTCCCTCTTCCACGAATATACATCCTGACAAATTGTGACCACCGCAGGAAGTTGGCCTCATTTAATCGTATATTGGTAATTTGGACAGTGTAAGGTTCAGAATGGGTAGATCTGTGTTCAGGTTTAGCTGTGTTTGGAGTTTCAGCCATGGCTACAGCAATAGAAGAGAAGGGCAGAGTTGAACAAGGAAGAAAACCCTATAGAGATTAGGGTCAGATGAGAGCCGCCAAGGAAAACTAGGGTTTACACAAGGCCAAGAGCTGAACCTAGCTCTGATACCATCTAGAATGAGATAGCTTCTTGTGGAAATAATTCTCATTAATTGTAACATAGGTACAGATCTGTATAAATAGATATGCAGCAGAGAAATAGAAGGAAAGAATAAAAGATGCTAACTTCTAAGGAAACTAAATATTCTAGGATATTCACACATTTACAGCTGAAATCTTCTTAGAAAAATAGGAAAGTTGACTAAACAATTTTTGAAACTTTCCAACAAGTCTCCACTTATCAAAGAACAATTTTTGGATGGAGTTACTCAACTCATGGAGGGGCAGATTTTTTCATAGGAGAATGGGAAAAATTTGATGAATGACCCCTCTTTGCATTTGGTGGACTATCTGGAGGGAGAGAAATAATAGAGTTTTTGAAGGCTGTCAAGTCTCCTATTTGGGCCGTGAAAGCCTTGGTATTGAATTCTTTCTATTTTTGGGCTTCGGGGGAGTTCTTCTTTGTCTATAGATTCTTTATCATCTTTTTTGTATTCTATGAGTATGGGAATTTAATATGTTTTGTATAATCTTTTTGTACATGGGCGCCCCCCCTTGGTGCCTTTAATGAAATTATTACTTATAAAAAAAAACTAATATGCCAAGCATTATTTTGCTGAGTCATTTAAACATCATCACGATTGTTAAACAACAACTATCACTTAAGCACAGACATATCAAGAGAATACCAAGTCAAATGAAAGTATTAGCTCACATAAATATTCCTCACAAAAGAAGTAAACAATAAAAGGAGGGCTTACTTAAGACAATTTGAGGCTTAAAGCGACAACTTTAAATGAGCTTTTTTTTTTCTTTACGCCTTTTGAGATGTAAGAAGAATAAATTTCAAATAAAGAATGCGATTCAAAACTACTGAGAATTTGATATACATTGTTGGCCCATTCCCTAACAACTTAAACTTTTGGAGTAATTAGTTGTTTAGCATGGTATCAGAACCTTGGTTATGAGAAGTTCTGGGTTCAAGTCTCTACATTTGCATTTATTCCTCGTTTGTTTGTTAGTACAAAGTTGCATTCCATTCTGCTATGTTCCGTTTTGTTGTGGTTTGTTTGCCTCACCACAGTGCGAGTCCAGGGTCACACGTGAGGAGTGTTGAGAGCTAAATACACATTGTTGGCCCATTCTCTAATAGCTCAAGCTTTTGGAATAATTGATTGCTTTACAAAAATAGTATTAAAACTATTTATACTATAAGAGTTCTGAGTAATTTAAATTTAAATAAAACTCTTAAGAATAGAGTTCTTATATAATCTAAAATACTCATGTAATGAAATTTACAAAAATATAAACTAGGCAATATAAAAAAAACCATTCATGCCCTTTTTATGTAAACAAGTAATAGAATTGAATTTTTTTCCTGGAGTATTTATGTCCATTAGACTTTGGTCTTAAAATGATAATTTGGATTATCCCATAAACAAAAAAAATTGGAGTCTTCTTTTTGTAGTTAGACTTTTATTGGCTTTAAACTTCTAATTTGAATTATACTACAAAGACATAAAATTTGGGACCTTCTTTATAGGTGGGGCCTAAAGCCATTGCTTTGTTCACTTAATGCTAAAATCAACCCTAATTATAAAAGTTCCCAGACATATAATACATTATATGACCCTTTTAGAGCATTGAAAGGGGGAAAACAAGAACAAATCTATTTGTTCAACATGAGAAAAAAAAAAGGAACAAATACACTGAAGCTTCACACAAAATGCTTACAATTAGCCCTTGAAGTTTGCTTGTTCGACAAACCACAAAATGCGAGAGGTAGACAGAAGGATAATGCTCCGTGAAAAACCTCTCAACACTTTCACTGAAGTTGCTCCCAGATGAGACGGGGATACTTTGAACTAGAATAGTAAACTGATGTGGCTGAGGTTTGGATGAATAGAAACAAGCAATCCTTTTTGACGAAATATAGTTATACTCCTGCAGATTATATGGTATTCAGCAACCAGTGAAATTTCCAAGGATTCTCCCCACCTCCCCTTTTCAAATGAACCACCAAAATATAACGCCACACAAAATATTACTTACAAAATAGAGAAGATAGCAGGTAACTGCCGTGAAAACATATGCAGCACAGAAGTGAATCCATAACCTTCAAAATAGCCAAAACTTATGATCAGGGTTTCTTCACTATATTTAGGTAAACACCTACTAGAAAGTAATCAATTTTGAATAAAATCAGAGACTTCATCAATTACTCTATTCACAAACTTTAATGACACAACTCTACAAATGAAGAATGCAATTGAAACAGAAAATCACCCGCGTAATAAAATGAGAACTAAAAAAGCCACCTAACCGAAAAGGACTAAAAACGTTTGCGAAAACATCACAAGACCCATTTTTATAATTATGAACTCCAGTAAAGTTAAACGCTTATCTGAGAAAAATTGAAATCAGCAAACACCCACAAAGTGATTTCCAAGTTGGACACAGTGAGTTGGAAAAATTAGAGCAAAATTGAGACAGCAAATACCAACAAAACTATTTCCAAGTTCGATACAACAAGGAGATATTAGGTCTGTAATAAACTTCCACCTCATATAAAATAGTTTATCCACTGGCTTGCAAAACATATTCAAGGCAGAAACATAAAATGGTAAAAGGTTCCATGGGGAAATTAAGATGAGAACAAACTCAGATGAACTTCAAAACTACCTCATTACTGTCAGAGCCCCAATTAGCAGAGGAGGATTAGGGATAAAAGAGTTAAGGGTATTCAACCGGGTTCTCCTTGGGAACTGACTTTGGAGATTTGCTCTAGAGACAAATGCATGTGAAGGTTAATTATTGACCCCTAGGGGTGCAAGTCGGACAGGACGGACCGGGCTTGAAGCTTGCCCAGGCTCAGCCCGAGCTCTAAAAGAAATTGTCCAACCCCGTCCTGAGCCCGATCATAAACCCAAAAGACCCAACCCAAGCTCAACCCAAACTTAAACTCAGGCTAACTTGGGTTACCCGATGAATTGTACAAATTTTGAACTTCTTCGTTAACATTTTCAATTATTTTTTATCTTTTGACAGTTGTTACAGCAGTCATTAATTAACAATATAATATGTATAGCAATAACATTGACAACACATTGAGGACTTAAAGCAGATGTTGTGTTGTGCAACGGTTGTGTATAACATACATTTTTTAGAATATTATTATATTTGTACACAAAAAAATGTTGGACTTAAAGCAGATGTTGTGTTGTGCAACGGTTGTTGTATGCGCCAAAGCAGTTAGACACAATTCACGAACCAACACCACAGCATCTTTCGATCTTGTCAGTACAGTTAATTGAAAGGTCTGCAATTTAATTATTGACAATGGAAGTTGTGAAAATTTTGTGGTTAAGAAGCTATTAGATCACATGAAACTGCCTACGGAAAAGCATCATTTTCCTTACACAATTGGTTGGAATAAAAAGGGACCAACGGTGAAGGTAACAGAAATTTGTCGTGTTCATATTTCAATTGGTAAACATTATTATAATAAAGTAATATGTGATGTAGCTAATATGGATGCTAGTCATGTGTTGTTAGAAAGACAATGGCAGTATGATATTGATATTATTTATCAAGACAAAGATAATGTTTATATGTTTACATGGGGTGCACACAATGTCGTCATGACCCCTTCAAAATCTGATTTTGTGACTAACAGTTCTAAAGTAGAGGCACGGTCTATGTTAGTTTTATCCAGGTCTGAAGCAGAGTCTATGGCTGAAGCAAAGGAGGTGCACGAGGTTTATGCTTTAGTAGTTAAGCATTAGTAATTGAGGATCCAAAGGCAGAAGCAGCAGTGGTTGTGCCAGAAAATTACAATCATTATTGGAGTTCAACGAGTTAGTTTCTGATGATCTGCCTAATTGATTGCCTCCAATGAGTGACATTTAGTACCACATTGGTCTAGTGTCAGGTGCAAGCCTTCCAAATTTGGCCCATTACAAAATGAGGACCAAAGGAGAACGGGATTCTAAGAGAGAAGGTAAAAAAACTTTGGTGACAAAAGGGCTTCATTCAAGAGAGCATGAATCCTTGTGCAATTCTAGCTTTGTTGGTGCCAAAGAAGGATGGCAATTGGCGTATGTGCATAAATTGCAAAGTCACTAACACGATCACCATCAAGTACAGATTTCTTATTCCACGTTTAGATAACATGCTTGATATGCTTGAGGGTTCAAAATTGTTTTCCAAGATTGATCTTCGTAGTGGCTGCCATCAGATTCGGATTAGACCTGGTGGTGAATGGAAAACTACGTTCAAGCCAAATGATGGCTTGTATAAGTGGTTTGTGATGCCTTTTGGTTTAACCAATGCACCTAGTATCATTACGAGAGTCATGAATTAGACCTTGAAGCCTTTTATTAGAAAGTTTGTTGTTGTTTACTTTGATGATATCCTTGTCCACAACCAAGCTGAGGAGGAGTACCTTGATCATCTATAGGAGATCCTAACAGTGTTCTTAGAAAGTAGGTTGTACATTAACCTTAAAAAGTGCATTTTTTTTTACTAATGGCTTATTGTTTGTGGGCTATGTGGTTAGTGCAGATAGTATTCATGTGGATGAAGACAAGGTGCGAGCAATTCGAAATTGGCTAACACCCAAAACAGTTGACAATGTTCCAAGCTTTCATGGCTTAACTACGTTCTATCACAGATTCATTCGCAATTTTAGTGCAATTACAGCTCCAACCACAAAATGCTTGAAGAAAGAAAAGTTTAATTGAGGTGAAGAAGTGAGTGGAGTTGGCATTGGAAGCAATCTTGGCTCAAGAGAAACGACTAGTGTCGTTCTTTAGTGAGAAGCTGAATGAGACTCGCTAAAAGTGGAGTACTTATGATCCAGAGTTCTATGTAATTGTTAGAGCTTTGAGGCATTGGGAACATTATCTTGTGCAATGAGAGTTTGTGCCTTATACAAATCACCTAAGCTTTGAAGTACGTCAACAGCTAAAAGCACTTAACCAAGGTGCATATGAGATGATCCACATTTTTTCAGCAGTTCCCTTTTCTTGAGCAGAGAACATAGGAACTTGACTTAATAGCCAATACCAATGGTAAACATAAAATAAAACTCATTCACTAATTTCTTAAGGTTCAGGTAAAAAAATACCAAATGTTCAAAAGCAAACAGAATTGCAAGCACCAGGAGGAGAGGGGGAGCAACACTGAAGAGAAATCTTACGATAAATGATGCATGATCATATGGTTGTACATGGAAGTCAACATCTTTAGATAACAATACAATTAATAAGAATGAAACAAAATGCATTCTTTCAGCTTCAACCTTTGTTTTTAAATTCTATTCCATGCCAATCCTCAAGTGTCATAGAATCCAATTAGTGTGAAGCTGCAACAGTACAAGATAACTTTTTGGTTCATGAGGCCAGCTAGAATCACCTGTTTGATCCATCGTTGACATTTGAAATACTGAACGAGTCCAAAGACTTGTTTTGCAAATCAGAAAAGTCAATGTTTAGCTGATTCCCAGTATAATTAACAGGAAGAAGAATGAAAATCCCAACAATCCCAGCAAAAGTAAATACTCTCAAACTGCAACATATATAAAGAAAGAAAGGATTAGTTGATGATAATATATGATGAGGATGGAAAAGAAATAAATATGAGCAGTAACAATATCAGAGACCTAGTTAACTCGGCTAGATTATGTGATAGAAACATATTTCCATAGTCAAATTCATAAAGAAACATAGCATCATTCTAGAAAAGAAAAATGGGAAAGATCCTCTCCTAAGCTAGGCAAAATGGGGATATAGCATATTCTGTAATACAGTTGAAGTATTAGTTCCATCTACATGTACAGATCAAGAAAGAAACCCCAGTAAAGAAAAAATAATTGAAACTCTAAAGAAGAGATTAATAGTATTACAAAGAGCTCTATTGCATCCTGAATCCATGATCTAGTTTACCATAAATGCAAGAAGACCACATTTAAATGACCACACTACTTGTGAAACAACTGGACAAAAAGCAGAAACTTAAAGAGAGAGAGAGAGAGAGAGAGAGAGAGAGAGTATATCAATAACAAGCAAGATGAAGTTAGTACCAGCATCCATCATTCACATTATTTTCTATTTTTATGAGTATCCATCATTCACAGATTTGCCACCAGGCCCCTCCCTCCCCCACCACCCACCTCAAATGACAATCCTCCATGCACACATAAGGAGATCAGTACGCAACACCTTGTTAGATTGGCTCAACTTATACCCATGGCATTCAAGCCAAATTGTCAACAAGATAATCTTTCCAAGTTTAGGCAAAACACATCCAATCATGCAGCATTACCAAATGCTCGTATAATAAAATGCCCAAACTGAGTTTTTATTCCTTTTATACATCATGTAAAAAAGTCTTAGATTTCTTTATTTTGTCAAACGATGAGAACACAGAGAAAACTTAGGCAAATTCTGCTTGTCATATGTTGCCTTATGGGATGGATGTATTCATCTCCTAGGTCACTATAATTCTGTTTCTTTCTTATTGTCTTTTACAGAATGCTGGAACACTAATGAAATTGATACCATTTTCTTTCATCATCTCTCCTTTGTGAAGTCATCTTCCCAATTTTCAAATATTTTATGATTTCTTATTAATCTTTTGAAAACATGTAGGAGAAATGATACTTTTGTAGATTTCCAATAGCATGTAAATAGATAACACATTTACACACAAATGCAAAAGACATCGTCTCATCAAAAAATGTCATTGTACATTTCAGTCTACTGTGGAAAAATAAATTTCTAAAATTTAATTTCACTGAAAATATCAAAGTTACCCAAAGATGAAAATACGCATGAATACTACAGCATCCAAACCCGAAATTGACAAGAAGTCTGCTTCCGAGAGCTTCCATGCCCTTCCCACCCAGCTAGCAGAAGGTAATAATCTTTCCAAATTGAAATCACTTCTCTGCTGAGATTTTCCTTCAGCAACCAAGCGCGGTGCATAAACATTGGCATTACCCGGCTGCTTCCTTAATATAGAATATAAAGTTAGAAATAAGAAACAAAGACCAAGATTGATTCCAACAGAAGTTAAAAGAGCAGAAAGAATCATTTCTTCGGATGCTTAAAGAGTGCTAGTTATCCGCATTATCAACTACTCATTCCCATTAGCTCAACTGCACTAGCGGAAGAGTAACTCAGGGGCACCCACTATGGATCAGCTGATATAAAGAGCTGCACAGAAGTGTGAAGCCTATCACTAGAAATACAACAAATAAACGAAGAAAAAAAAAGTGACGGCTTGGTGATAGATAAATAACATTTTTCATGTCCAAGCACTGTGATAAATAAATAAAGGTAATGAAATAGCATGTCATTTAGGAAGCACTGGATATGTTCACCCATAATCTTGAAATGTGATATTCCACAGATAAAAACAAATAAAGATCTCACGAAATACAGAAGGAAAGAAAGGAAATAAGCAAAAAACATTTACTGAAATAGTTGGTTATCAGCTAATTAATGAAACATGAAATTGAATAACTCAGATCAAACCATTGCATACAGTCCCCATCATTAGACCTCCATTCTTAAAGTTGATATTAGACAATGAATTTTGACAATCTTCAAGAATGCTTCATTTGTAATATAACTACAGTGTGTACAATTAATTCAGCTCCACTCGAATTGATAAAGCATGACTGCCAAATAGTTGAGTTATCTATTTATGTCCATGAGGTTCGAGAATGTGACTATATTTTCCCAGGTTGTCCATCTAACTAGTACAATCCTTCTCCTCTCTCTAAGCTAAGGACCAGCTGTGCGAAAGATAAATCACCAATCAAGGCACGAGCAGAGTGAAGTTAATTGACCATCAACAGTGACCACAGCCACTGACCTCCACACTAATGAACTAAAATTTATAGAAGTGAATTCCTTGTGTACATTTGGTCCAACTAAACGCTAGCTTCATATCACTGAACCTCAGGTTAAGCCCAAAATGCACCAAAAATAAAAATTTATTTGCATAAATACACCTAAACACAACAAATATCCCCCATCTAAAAATAAATATGTAGAATCTGTGCATGGAAGAGAAGAAACATCAATGGAGACACCTATGTAGGATCACCACTGGGAAGAAATACATGCACTTGAAAAAGGTCCAAGCTCTGTAAATATTAGCTAAATAGTCCCCTCTGAATTGCAAGCTCTTTTTCTATTTTCTTTTTTCTTGGCAAAGCCAGAATTGATCTATTCAGTACTACCACAAAGGTACCAAACTACCAATTAAGATACCAATACCATGGAACATGGATTTCGTTCTGTGTTATGTTATGTGTGGGTGAGTATCCAGATTAAAATCTACCTAAATCCCAAACCTTGCTAATTTTGTTTCTTTTATGCCTCTTATGTTTATGAAGTGTCGATGTAACCAAACTTAATTGCCAAGAGAAATTCAAATTTTTCTTTTAAATCCATGTAATATAAATGTTCCTATCGAGAAACATTTCTACCAAAATAATTATATGACATTGTTCTTTTATGTGAAACACTGAAACACATATCCTATACCCATAGCCCTACGTATGTATGTTGTGTCACAGTCAACATTGGTACTTTGCACACTTCGAAGTGTTCATACAACAGTGCTTAAAAAGCATAATGATCTACAAACTACAACATCCAGCCCAACAATCTCCATCGGTCCGACACCTGAAAGTACAACATCAGTAATAACACTTCACTCATGGAATTTTGCAAACACCTCAAAGTACAACATCAATAGTAACAATTAAGAACTTATCAAAAAATAGTAACAACTAAGAACAACTCCAATGTTAATGGTCATTTTAGTCATGTTAAAACTAAATTTTGACAGTAATACAGTACCAAAAAATCATTTTTTTGACATTTCTGTTCCAATGGTGAAATTCTATTTAAATTACCATTCTTCTTCCCAACTACCATTCAGTTTGAGCATTAAAACAACAAACCAAAAAACTTGATCCCGTCTAGACCGTAAATTCGGAACAAGCTGATAGACGGTGGCTGCTAAAACAAAAGTCATATTTGAAAGAAAATTTGACTAATTTTGAGAGCATGAATAAATAACCATTGAAGCACTGCTTTTGAGCTGAGCTACTAAAATATAACTATAGCAGCTACAATGAGTCTAAGTTCATGAAATTTTGCAATCAAATGGACCAATAAAATGTAACATCTCTTACTGATTTTAAATTTATATGAATCTTTCTTTCACTCTCAGTGAATAAAAACAGTTGCATCAGAACGACTACCGCCCTTTCTTTTTTCAGCAATTAAAGAATCAAGCCCTGATCAAGAAACACGAACGATGATAGAAGAAAAGGAAAATGTTTAAGAAATTAATTTACCTGCCGAAACGAGGGAGAATTCGAACCCTTTCCTAAAAGAGCCTGGTCCTTGAAAAGAGGATGGAGTGAATTGGCATGTAAGCTGCGATAATCTGGATGGCAAACCGAACTGCTGAAGTCGAATCTGCTAATACTTTACCAAACTTCCTAAAACACAACCGACTTGTTCTACAAAACGAACTACCTATAATACCCTTTGACCGGTTGGGAATTGGATGACGCTGGACTAATCTTACCGACGTTCGGATGAAGACGAGAGAAAGGAAAGAAACGACATGGAAGGGAATATTAGTTATGAGATAAAGAAAAAAAAGAAAAGAGTAGAGAATAATTTTTTATTTATGTTTGGATAACTAATGAAAGGAAATGTTAATATAATTCTTTTATCTTATTTGAAAATGATAAAAGAGATAAAAGAAATGAAATAATTTTATATTATTTTATTATTATACTCTTTGGATGCTTTAAGATAAAGGTGTTTTTTTTTTTTTTATAATTTTAAAAATAATATTGATATTATTAAAAAATTATTAAATCCTTATTTTATTTTCCTTCATTTCCTCTCATTTTTTGAGGGATAACAAAATTGCTTAAATGATGGTTAAGATCTCCTTCCCTTTTCTTCCTAATTTTTAAAATAAACATGATATAAGCTCTCATTCTTTCTCCTTCCCTTCCCTTTCTTTCTGATTCCTTCCATCCAAACATAGGGTTAGGTTTTCCAAAATTTTATTTTAAATTTTTTATCTTAAATTATATAGCAAGGACATGGCATTAGTATTATTGTGCCACATTAATCACATGTTCTTTTTCAAGATCTACTAAAAATAGATATTAACATTTTTATGATATGGCATGTCTTAATCATGTAGTTAAGAATATAGTGTCTAACGAATTTTGTCGATATTGATATGTTATTTTTATTATGAAGAGATTATGAGTTCAAATTTTACTCTTTTTGTTAGGAGATGTGAATATTATTTTTCATTTAATTTAAGTTAAATTGATTTTATCTACCTAGTACCCCATATTTGAGATGCTCTTAGTTTGTATATGATTTGATTATGTTAGCTTACAATTGATTGTAATATGTTTTAGTATTTTTGATTGGTCAATTGTAGGAGTACAACTTGGGTGGTCCAATCCGAACCTAAGCCAAGTTTGACCTTAATTTTTTACATTTTAAATTAAGTTTGGACAAAAGAATTCAAGTCCGATTTAAATTAGGATTAGAATTAGGTTGAGACTTTAAAACTCAAACCCAACCCCAATCCCAATCCGAATTCAATATTTTATATATTATATTTTTTATATTTTAGTTATTTACTATTAGATTAAGATAAATTTTTTAAAAGAATTACTATTTATATTTGTATATTTTCATAAATTTATTGACTTTTAAAATTTTTTATAAATTAATTTATGTTAAATGAATGATTTTAACGTTTTTTGTTTTAGAAAAAATTGAGAGAAATTATTGAATTATTTAGTGTATAATTAAAATAGGAAAAAAATATGAAAATTTATTAAAGAAATCATGAATAAAATTTAAAAATTGAAATCAATAATTAGGTTGGAGTTGAACCCGATACTAAATAATTCTAATTCAAGTTGGACTCAGGTTGAGTTGTTCGAGTTCAAGATCGAGTTCAAATTAACTGTTTTAGAACTTGAGTTGAATTTGGGCATAACTTAATCCGAACTCGTTCTGGACGAGTTACACCCCTAATTAATTGTAATTTATATACGATAATATTTTATCATTTTATTGAAAAAATTAAATTTATATATATATATATATAAATTTTATTTCGAGTTTCAGATTCTCTAAAACTTATTTATTTTTATAACAACAATGAGAGATGAGGAGACTATTCTAAGTGTATATATGCCTGAGATGTGATTTGAATTTTGACATGTGTTTTGAGAGAGATATTTAAATATTTCTATGTGTTTTCATAATTTATTTTAAATTTTAGAGATAATTACATTTACCTCTCATGAGGTTTCTGACAATTGCAGAAATCTTCCCTGTAGTTTCTGAAATGACACTGTCCCCCATGTCAATCTTGTCTCCTTTAACTCCGTTAACGAAATTAGTAAAATTACTAATTTACCCTTGTATTTGACCTCATCTCTCTCTCTCTCTCTCTCTCTCTCTCTCTCTCAAGCTCATGCCTTCTCGTTTAACTCTTCATCTCATGTATATCATATTCACACATACATACAAAACGCCTTCAGCCTTCAATTCCATACGCTCCGAAATCACAAATTCTCTAATGAAATTCTCTCAATATCCATGCGACTCTCTCTTTTCTCCCCAATTAATCTCTCTCTCTCTCTCTCTCTCTCTCTCTAAAACCACCAACTCTCCTCACCATTTCTAGATCTATGCTCAGAAACCCTACACCCAAATCTTTTCACTTGATTATAGATTTCAGCTGAATGACAAACAACTGACCAAATTTGTTATTTACAATTTTCGAGGAGGATGAGAAGAAGAAAACAATACCGACAACAACCGCAAACAATAGCTAATGGAAAATCATACCAAGGGGGAAAAGCCCACCAAAGCCTCCAATACGAGGTGCCATCTTTGCAATTCTCCTAACAAGCTCCGAACCAGCGTCTATGTCAACACCGGCATCTTTGTATGTAAAATTGTCAACCACATTTGCACTTGCACCATGATTGTTGCTTGACATCACGACCGTCAGGCCACCCTTCACTAATTCGCCTAGCTCCTGCTTTTCTAGAAGCCAGTGATAATGGTAGAAATCTCTTTGAGAAATAATCAAGCTTGGGTTTGCAACGATATAGTTGAGAGATGTATGATTTCCAACAAGAGGATTCAACTTGAACCTGTAATGCATCGTAATAGTTCTGTATTTGTTCCAAAGGCCGTGGTCATGGCAGAAAGAGGAGAAAGACGAAAAGAGAATCTAAAAAAAAAGAAAGGAGAATAAGGTAGTGCGTATGAAAAGATTATACTTAAAATAGTTTATACTGAGTCAAATGATAAATAATGTAAACATGTATGTATCTGCAAAACCAAAACCAAACCCACAGTGAAGACACAAACTATTAAAACCAACGACTTTTTGAAGCGCAATCAAAACTCTGAAGCTCCATTGCACAATAATGGTGTCCAGCACTGACGATCCTTTCCTTGGGAAATAGATATCATCCCATATAAACATCTCTTGGTCTGGTTATCATTATTTATACTACATATATGACAGATAGAAAAAAGCCAAGAGAATTTTTTCTTAATTAATAAGTGCTTCTTCTAAACGGCCAGCTCAGTCTCACTGTTAAGTACAGGACCTCAACTTGATTGTTCCAAGAAGATCAAAACAAAATACATGATGCAATTTGGGGAGAACTAAAACTAAAAAATACAGGACCTGAGCTACTCTTGGTAGTACCCTAATTTTATAAATGGGGAAAAAGGAAAGTTACAGAATAGTGGAAGGAATTATAAGGTAAGCGACTGTCAAGGTATCTCTACTCTCACCATTTGCAGCCATATCTCTGTTTCACAAATGCAGATTTCTAGAATGGTTTACAGAAGAATCATACATTTTTGCTTGAGAAGAAAATGTATAATTCTGTAATCCTATGCTTTGAAATTCGTAAATAAGAAAAACTACATGTATTTCAAATTAGAAAGAAATTTATCATCTTCATCTCGTGACAGTCGTAATCCAGTGTATTCACACAATCCCTCTCAACAACCGAATAACAATTGGTTGTACGGTAATTCCTCCCACTCTGATAAACTTTGCTTTATCAGTTGAATGAATAAAAGGTATGGAGAATTTAGGGCAGAGAAATTGAGAGACAGAAGTGATAGAAGGGTAAATGAAATATTTGTGAGGGTAGTTTTGTCAGATTAATCATGACTTGTAAGAGGTAAAATTAGGTATTTAGACAAAAAAAATTGCTTACATCATAAACTCTATTAGGTCAATTAATGGTCATTTTAGAAAATTAATAAGACTATAAAAGAAACTAGAAGAAAAATAATGTTATTTTAAGAATTATAAGAGAAATTTTTATAATTGTCAAAAACTTAACTGAGAGGTAGCGGTAATCCACCCTAAATTTTACTTATTAACAACAAAAATTCCGTACGGTTATCATCCCATCTCTTTTCCTTTACGAACCACTTTGGTCCCAGCCCACGAGCATTGTCTTTTGAAAAGCAGAACGACCTTTATTTATTGCCAACATCATTAGATCTGTTACCGAGTTCTTGCGAATCTTCCGGCCATCCCTTCAACTTCCTGCGGGATCCAAATTATCCGATTAATCCAGGTTCACTGTATTTATTTAATTATAATAATTAGATCATATTTTTGTCCAAATATAGTTAAATTATTGTTGATGATTCTATTTATGTCTTCCAATCGTTTACATCCCTATCGTATAAATCCAATGAGATGGTTATATTGGATCCGTCAATAATAATAGTTGAATGATAATTGAAAATCGAATAGTTTCATGTTCGTTTGCGTTTAATGGGATTGGATATTATATTGTTGGTTGGACAGAGTTTGTTGGAGCTTTGGACACGATGAGTGAGGTATTTGAAGGATACGAACGCCAGTACTGTGAACTTTCTGCAAATTTGTCGAAAAAGTGCGCATCCGCCAGTCTTCTTGATGGAGGTTAGACAAAACCCTCGTTTAATTTTGCAACTGGTCTGATTAGCACACGCTTTAACAATTATATATATACATATATATTTATATGTATGTATGTAGGTAGGTAGGTATAGACACACAAGGTATATGTTGGTGTGTCAGCTGGTTTGGTTAACTGGATACTAATTGATATAGATCAGTGCCATGTAAGAATATCCTATCTATTTAGAAAAGCTTATGACTTTTTTGGGGATCTTAGGCTTTAATTTTGTAGCCGTCTCCTTCTTTTGTATTTGCGGGTTTGCCCTCGTTGGGCACTCTTTTTAGTGATACTTTTACCAATCAAAAAAAGAAGAAGATCAGTGCCATGTCTTCAGATAATATTTGATGCAGTTCCCCAGATATGTTATTATGTTAGTAAGCCCCTTATTTAAATTGTTTGAATTTCTATTGAGGTTCCACATGATTTTCTCAATGTGCTTTTATTTACTCTGTTAGATAAAATTCTGCGATTTCTGAACCCTTCTCTCATCTTTCCCCTTCGAAGTTAATTTATTTGTCTTTGATTCAGCATGTTCGGTCAATTATTCGAAGGATGAATACTCTTTTTAGATATGGAAAAGAAGAAAACTATTATTGGTTATGGCATACTTTTATTTTTATTTGTGTCATTGGATTGGGGTGAATATGAAAAAGGGCAAGGGCTTGAAATTATACAAAGAAAGATGAGGGTGCCATTCTTTATGGCAGGAACAATTTAATTTTTGTTTTATATATATAGATATGTGCGTGTGTGTGTGTGTGTGTATGGTCTAATAGTTCTAAATGGTTTTGGTTGAGATAATGCACAAAAAAAATTGTAGGAGGAGAAGTTTTCAGGTCAAGCCTCTGTTTCAATATCGTTTTAAAAAGATACCTAAACTGTAAGCTATTAATCTTCTTACAGTTACTGGCATTTTTTTTAAATAACTGTTTTCTATTAATCTTAAACTTACATTCTTGTGGACCTTGGCATTTGAGGTGATGAGATGGTGCTACTTGGAAGGCCCCTATATTTAATGCTTAGTTGCTTTTTTATTTTTTTGTACGTCAGTCTGAGGCAAAATCCTTACTGTCAGTTATCTTGTCTTAAGGAATTAGGTAGTTGCTAACAAGTATATCTAGTCAAGAGGGGATTCATCTTGTAATCCAATACTCATGCTTGGCTTACTTAGAGTCTCACTTATGCTTTAGATGGGATAACCTTTGATTCTTGGTGGTACTGTGAAATTGGTTGCAATTGGAGCTTGGGGGCATATGGAGTTATAGAATTATAAGTCAGAGCTTACGAAGAGAATTTCCTGTTAAGTCTCTGATTATAATGAAACCCGTGGTTCCTTCATTCTAATTTAATTTTATATGGCTTGAAGGTGTTTTTTTTAGTTATTACTATTATATATATATTTTTTTGGGAAAGAGCTTGAAGGTGTTAATGTGTACTATGCATGTACTTTTTGAAATGTTAGTGTACATTTTTAATGAAATATTTCAAATGACTCATTTTCTTAATGTAAAGTACTAAAGTTTCAAAAGTAGGGATGTAAAACGATCCGAGCTATTCGAGCTAGGTTCGGGTAGAGGCTCGTTCAAGATCGGCTTGCAAGATAAATAAGCCAAACTTGAACATATTTTGAGGCTCATTAATTTATTGAAACGGGTTCGAACTCGACTCATTAAGTCAAAAATAGTCTAATACTATATTAAAAATCAAACTATTCAAGCTCGATTCATAATCGTCTTGATTAGAGGCTCGTTCGAGATCGGTTTGAAAAATTAACAAGTCGAATTTGAACACAATTCGAAACTCGTTTATTCTAGCAAGTCGAGTTTGAACAACGCATTGCTCGGCTCGACTCCTTTACAGCCTTATTCACAAGAATCTGACTATATACCATCCTTATCCTCATTTAAACATGCACAAACACCCACACACATGCGTACACTCTCTCTCTCACAATGACTTTTATGAGAGATAATTAGTGTATTTACACCTTACCCATTTAAAATCAGCTTTCAAATTTCCCAACATTAGCCTCCCATAATTTTGCATTAGAATTTAGGAGGGTGTAAAAAAGTAAGAAATAGGAAAAAAGAGCAAGGAGGTGTTGCGAAATGGTGAAAAGATTTCATGTCTTGTATATATGAGAATAATATTTCTCTTCCCGGCCCTCTCAAGGTGAGGTATTTACTCTGATTTGACACCTTTTTTATTTTTTATTTATCATGGGTTCTTTTGCATTAAAAGTGTCCGTGAAACATAGTAGAGATATAGATGTATTTATTATAGATCTGATGGGATAAATTGGAAAAACAGTTAATATTTTTCTAAATGGTGGCTAGGGTTTTGCATGCATGCTTATATTATGTGGGACGTGTAATCGTTATCTCTTGCTTGTTTGTGTTATTCTTTTTATTCCTTTTCTTTATGTGTGTATGCGCTTGTGTGCTTATACACACTTATTTATGTCAGTTATGAGGGTGGATCTTATGAATTCACAATATCTCAATAATTTGCAGAACAAAAGAAGCAAAAAGTTTCTGAAATAAAAGCTGCTCTGGATGAATCGGAATCTTTGGTACTGTATTGACTTGTATTTGTTGCTGAAATCATTCTCTATTCTTTCTATATTCTAGGAGTTGAATGTGATGTTGGGTGATTATTTCTCCAGATACGGAAAATGGACCTTGAAGCGAGAAGTTTGCAGCCAAATGTAAAGGCTGTGCTTCTTGCTAAATTACGAGAGTATAAATCTGATCTCAACAATTTGAAAAGTGATGTGAAACGAATTTCATCAGCTAACTTAAACCAGGCTGCACGAGATGAGTTGTTGGAATCAGGAATGGCTGATGCATTAACGGTATGTCTGCATTAATATAGAAATTTAACTCTATTTTGATTCTCATTGTGGCATATTAAGGTCCTGTTTGGTACCATTTGGCACCATGGTGTTTTAGGGCTGTTTTTGAAAATTTATTCTGTAAAGGGGCAATCTTTGGGAAATTTTTTAGTCATTTTTCACATATTTCAAAAACTCAGGAACAATAACAAACAGTTCTGTAGTGTTTGTTTTCCATGATTAAAGAATTTGTGCTTGCTTGACCGTTTCAAATATCCCAGAACCATCTCATATATTTTTAACTCTCCCATTTGATTCTGAGAATGCATATTATTGTTCTGAATTTGTGGAGACATTTGTATGAACGAAATAGGTGTCGGCTGACCAAAAAGCAAGATTATTAATGTCAACAGAAAGATTAAACAAATCCAGTGACAGAGTTCGGGAAAGTAGGAGGACCATGCTGGAGACAGAAGAGCTTGGTGTTTCAATTCTTCAGGATTTGCATCAACAAAGACAGTCGCTCTTGCATGCCAATAACACGGTATAATTTGACTAATATATAATTTTATTTTATATACAGTGATGCTGTCTTTCACCCCAGAAAAATCGGGGCACTGCCATTTGGGTGTCAAAAGCAATTTAGTGCCATTTTCTATTTGTGAAATTCTATAACCACCAAACTGCTAGCTTGATTGGTATCTCTTGCCACTCCCAAAGGGGAGGTGCAGGGTTCAAGTCCTCGTTGGGAAATGGATTATGTGTATTACGTATCAAAATAAATAAATAATAAGAATAGTACGAGGTGTACAAGTCAATATTTTTTTTTTTTTATATTTGAGCTATTCTCTACTATGCAACAGTATATTACTATGCAGCATTTAGTATATTCAAATGTAAACCAGACACTATCTTATGGTTTGCCTTTCCCTCTTTCAGCTTCATGGAGTGGATGACAACATTAGCAAGAGTAAGAAAGTTTTGACTTCCATGTCAAGAAGGATGAGCAGGAATAAGTGGATCATTGGCTCCGTAATTGCAGTCCTTGTTCTTGCTATCATCTTGATCTTATACTTCAAACTTTCCAAAAAATAGCCAAGATATGCTCATTGCTGGGTTTGTGGTTGTTACATGGGTTTCTTTTCCGTATTTTCAAAGTTTATCTTCTGTTCATTTCTGCAAGTTTGCCATGGAATTCTAACATTCGTATATTTGATTAATTGAAAGCTGTTGTGCTTCTTTCCGATTTTAATCCTACGGAGTGTAATGAGAAGAAATGCCTCGGATATCTGTAGTCTTGTGTTTTTCTTATCATATTCTGCTTGAACATTATGGGATGGGGTTTTTTGATGGCCTCAGTATTGATGTTTACTTAGACCACCCGTCAGCATGGCTCCGGGAAGCAATGCAATTTGTCATCTAAAGCAGATTTGATGATGAAAAACTGCCATCACCACCATGGCTGACAGCCAGAACTTTGCTACGTGTTACCAGTAACACCTGGGTAATTTAAACTTTCTATTTTACTTTCTATGATTCTGTGTTTGTCGGAGGAGAATCCCTAATTTCACACAACTTATCCAAGCAAATAAACCATGCACTTTGAGAGCTTTTGCGTTGATATAAAAGCCATATATCCTCTAGAAGGGATACCTTGGACGAGATAGATTTAAACACCTCATAAAAGGTATACCCTTTTTTTTAGAAAACAAAATGATCCTTTTGTACTTTCAAATAAAAAGGAAATAAAGCCATGAAATTGAGAGAGAGAGAGAGAGAGAGGGAGAGAGAACGTAATAAGAGAGATACAAAGAAATTCAGTAACAAATTTGAAAATTAAATAATCTTACAATAATTTTATAACATATATTCATGGTTTTAATTCGTAAGAGAGAGAGGGAGAGAGCTTTGTGTTCGTTTATAAGACTGAACAGGGAGCAATGACTCCTCAACTGAAATAGTTTTAGATTATAATCTCATTTATGATAAACACAATCATTAATGGGGATGTAGCTCAAATGGTAGAGCGCTCGCTTTGCATGCGAGAGGCACGGGGTTCGATCCCCCGCATCTCCAATAATTAACATTTTTCTCATTCTACAATGTATTCACAACTATCAACTTTCGCTTAAAATTGCTTTTATTCATAGGTAAAGAATCTGGTGAGAGTGACACTAACAGCAACTTTCTAGCTTCTGTGTAGTCTTCGATCTTTTCCCATTGTTATAATTTGGTCTGCTTTTAACCCTCTGAAATCTGCAACTACTCTTAGCACTCTGGATTTATCATTGAATCAAGCCGCGAGCTCAAACTAAATTCTTGGGTTTCTCCCTCTTAAATTCACTATAATCAGCAAGCAGGCTACTATTGACTTTCAGCTTCATGTTCTCCACCAATCTATTTAGCACCTATTAACAACAGCACATGTAGATAGGTTGGTCAGAAAAATTCTTAGATCCTCTTGACTCTCATTTCTCCCTGATTCTTACGTAAAATAAACAAGAAAAGATAATTTTGAAAGAAATGGTTTTGATGTCCTGACCGACTCTGCAACATCTCGACGAACATCTTCAGGGACCAAAGTAAGCACAGGAGGCAGAACAAAGCTTATGCTCATCTGTAATTGACCTTTGAGCCGACTTTTCATTCCCCTTCTATCAGGGTACAAGGCTCCTTTCACACCAAGGGTAAAGTGTGATGGCTTTAGCATGTCATCCAGTCCTTCTAGTTTCCATCTTATCTGCATAAGAATATGTGTGACAAAGGTTAGAAACACAAAGATCAGTCACGCAAGAGTGTGTTAATGTAGTGAGCGGTTGTTTTTTATTGTAGACTTAGACTTACAATGTCAAGCTCAAGAACATTTGTGATATCGCAAGGAACTCCGGGTGGGTAATCTATCCCTTTTGATTTATATCTCAACCTCATGTCTATTACTGGCCAAACTGTCAAGAATAGGAACTGTATTGGTAACATCTGGATTCTCCACTCTTCCTGCATGGATTTAATACGGAACATGAGAGAGATCCTGTTTTAAAATCAAGATGCCTGCTCTATATATATATATATAAAAACTGGAATGGACATCTTTTTAGCATTAGTCTTCAATCAATACTAATAACACAATCTTATTCTGGGATCTTCTAAAACACACTTACCAATCACTTTAGCATCTCTCAAGAGTTCTCTTTCAAGCTAGGGTGTTCCCTGCTCATGGTCATACGTTACTAGAGGTTACTGACAAATCGGAAATTAACTTCCATCTTCAACTTTTTCATCATCATCCTAAATATTCAGCACACTTTTCATTGACTAGTTCTTCAAGAAAGTTGCATTTTTAACAACAAATGTCAAATCAATGAACTTCCACACACTTATCGGAAAACATTAGTAAAGAAATGAGAGAAACGTTCTCCTAAATCAACTTGTTCCAACAAACAAACAAGGACCGCAGAAACCAGCAGTACTTGGATTGATAGAATTGATGAAAGTGAAGCCTAACATCAACCAGATCTTACATCAAGTGCAAAACAGCTGAAATAGAACAAAATGCACTCATTTATAACCCAATTGTCTTCTGATTTAAACTCATTTCTATAAAACAAGATCTCAACATGGCTTAAAAATTACAAAATTTCTGTTCAATAACATAGTCATTTTTCATTTATTAACTTCAACAATGTCGAATACTAAAGCATTTTATTATGTAATCTACACTTTATTATACCCCAAACAGAAAATTTTCCCCAATTAAAATCTAATCGGATAGGATAATTTGAACATTTGCAATCCAAGTTCACTCTTTAGGAAAGCACTGAAGGAGATTAAGAGATGGTATTGTTCCCATTTAACACAGGCAATTCAACGAATTCCACTCTATTGAGAATCACAAGAACACCACTAGACCAGGTAAGTTCCTGGCCTCATTAGGGTAAGATTAATGGGCATTAATATTAAATACTAATAAAATTAAAAGAAAAAGGAAAGTGAAATTAAAACCTCATTAAGTTGTTGGCTTCTTCCTTTATCAGGAAAGATCGCTTTGAAGACTCTGGGCTTATCCTCCAAATATTGATCGAAAGAAGCCTGCAAAAACCAGAACAATAAAACCACCATAACCCCCAATTTCAGTTATATATATATATATATATATATAGAGAGAGAGAGAGAGAGAGAGAGAGATGGGTGGTAAATGGTACCACAGGAGACTCGTAGAGAGGGATATCAGTGGAAATACTGGAAGAGTAGGTTGCGGGCTTCTCAATCTGGTTCTTGATGGCCAGCGGCTGTCGTTTTGATCCAAAGATTAACACACTGCATTGCCACTTTGGATTCAGCTTGCCCTTCCACTCCCCTCCACCAAATTGCGGCCCCGTGGGTGGCAACAAGCTTTTATGGCAGGAAGGAACCACCGAACCCACTGCAACTTCCCCCATCTCTTTCTTTCTCTCTCGCTGGCTCAAGACTCAAGAGTTAAGGGCCAATAAAGTGTAGCGAGAGGGATGTTCGAGAAAAGGGATGGAAAGAAGAAAGCAGACAACCCTATCTAATTGGGCGCTTTATCAATCTGACGTGGCAGTCTATTAATGGTTGAAACTAACGACCTGTCGAAGAAGTGGGACCACGTAATTCACAAACTGAATCGGGTGGTGGTTGTGACTGCCACCGGTGACATGACTGTTTCAATGTGTAAAAGGAAGAACCTCATATCAAGACTAAATTCACAATGCATTTAATTAAAGAGAAGGCTCTATAAATTTAATTCGAGTACATTTGACATGTTTTAATTATTAGATAATTTAGATATTAGAGATAAAATAAATAAATAAATAAAATTTTAATTTTAAATTATTTAAAAGTTAAAACATAGTGTATTATATGAATTTTGTATTATATCATGATATTTTTTTCGCTAACTATTATAAATTTAGACAAATTTAATAAAAATATATATTTAAAAAATAAAATAATATTATTCTAATACTTAATTTATATATATATTTTATATTTTAATACATATAATATTTTATTTAAAATTAATTAATTATAATTAATAAAATAAAATAAATTTAAATATAAATAGGGACCTCAATGATAATTCATCTAGGTTTATTATAAAATTTAAACCAAGTTTAAAGGTGTCTCTAGTTCCAAATCAACTCCATTGTCCATCGTAATTGATCAAGTGTGTAATTCTTGTTACTAACCTTTTGTTTTTATCTGGTAGTAGAAACTTATAGGTAAAAAAAGCATATCGTATTAATATTTGGATATTACTATATATAGGTATGTCACAATTTTTAATAATAGTGTATGTATTTATAGTATATAGTGATATACTTATTTTAACAAGAAAAAAAAATTTAAATAAATTAAAAAATATACATCAATAATGCTAGGCTTATTTAAAAACTTTATCAAAAGTGTTTACCTTCATAAGTTGTCAGTGTTGTATTACTTGAATATCACATATGTCAATGATGCTTACACTTTGTGACTCGCATATAGTGTGGGCTCGTGACCTGTAGAACAAGCAGAAAGAAGGATCAGGGACATCGTATTTGCTCCGGCGGTAGCCGCCGCTGCTTAAGTAAGTAAACTGAATGACGCCGTATGAAAGCAAAGAAATGAGCATGAAAATTAAAGAGTACCTTAGGATTAATATAGATCGATGGCCTCATAAGTGATTAGGATTCGGAGCCATGATTGTAGGGATTGATCCATCGGAGATTGCAGTACTTGTTGAGTATCGCATAGAGAAAGCCTAATGGTAGTTTCCTTGTTGACGACTGTTTCCTTATTCCACTGCTGGGCATCCGCTAAGGCGGTGACGAGGTTTGGAATGTTGGTCTGGACCCTTGTGATCAGTTCTAAGACACTTGTCCGGATATAGGGTCTGAAGGCATATGTTCAGGACTTCTGACCTTTGTGAGGATCTGAATGCTTGAGTTTTAGTATTGGGAGTAGGTAAACTTGTGGCCGGCATGAGTGCATTAGTGGTCATACGCGTCACGTGTGATGGCCTGCTCTTTATGATATATCACATATGATGATGTAATATTTAACCAATATAACACTACCGACTCATGAAAATAAATAATTTTAATAAAATATAAAAATAAGACTAGCAATTACTCAATATACATATATAATATATATATATATTACATATGCGACCATTAAAATTGTGATAAAATTTACTCCTATGATATTTGAAGGTTAGCATTATCCTTACATTTTTTTTTTTAAAGATGCAATTATGTCATTGCCATAATGGTGGGCCTGGGCCGTGATGGTAACAGCATGGGACAGATAAGGCCCGTGAGGGTCCACCTGTGTGCTAGCATCGTTATTATGCACAGATCCAAGGGTATTTTTAAATGTGTCAGTCAAACGAGCGACACGTTTACAAGCAAACAAATGAAAACGTCGTCGTCAGGAGTACAGAGATTCTAGGACGACACCGTTTACTCCGATCGAAACTTCTACATAAAATCCACCATAGAGATTTTACGGGCTTCATTCTCAGATCTCGCAAACAGATCTTTCCATAACCTCCGACGAACGAAGAAACCATGTCCTACTTTCCCAAAGGCCACCACTACGGCGACGACGACGTCGACGAATTCAACGAGTACGATCCCACCCCATTACGGTGGCGGATACGACATAGCTCTCACCTACGGCCGCCCTCTTTCACCCTCTGAGGAGACTTGTTACCCCAACACTTCATCGTCCTCCGATGACTTCGATTACGATCGCCCGCAGTATACCTCCCACGCCGAACCCTCAGCTTACGCCAACGAATGCCCTCGACAACGAGTACAAGAGCTACGCCCGACCCAAACCCCGCCCTGGCCCGGCTTATGGAATTCAACCGGGCCACCGCGCCGGAGGAAGGGTTTGGAGGTGGGTATGGGCACGGAGAAACCACAGCCAAATTATGGGTTTGAGCCAGGAATGAAACCTCCTGGTGGTTTCGGTGGGGAGGGTGAGTTTGGTGGCGCTGGGTATGGATCTGGTGGGCCCGGTAGTTTTGGCCGGAGGCCGGAACCCGAAGTGCCCAATCCGGGATACGGATCTGGATATGGCCGGAAGCCTGAATTTGAGCAACCTAGTTCGGAGTATGGATCTGGATATGGCCGGAAGCCTGAATTTGAGCAACCTAGTTCGGAGTATGGATCTGAGTATGGCCGGAAGCCTGAATTTGAGCAGCCTAGTTCGGAGTATGGATCTGGGTATGGCCGGAAGCCTGAATTTGAGCAGCCTAGTTCGGAGTATGGATCTGGGTATGGCCGGAAGCCTGAATTTGAGCAGCCTAGTTCGGAGTATGGATCTGGGTATGGCCGGAAGAGTGAGTATGAGGAGGCCAGACCGGAATTCGGATCTGGGTATGGTAGGAGGCCTGAATCCGATGTGCCCAGTTCAGAATATGGGTCTGGGTATGGACGAAAGAGTGAATCTGAGGAACCCAGTTCAGAATATGGATCTGGTTACGGTCGGAAAAGCGGCTACGACAAACCCAGTTCGGAGTATGGATCTGGCCATGGGCGGAAGAGTGAATATGAGCAGCCCAGTTCGGAATATGGATCTGGGTATGGCCGGAAAAGTGAATATGAGGAGCCCAGTTCAGAATATGGATCTGGGTATGGTCGGAAACCAAGCTTCGGGGAGGAGCAGAGTGGTGGCTATGGATACGGCGGGAAGCCTGAGAGGACTACTGAGTTCGAGGCACCCAGTTATGAGAAGCCGAGTTATGGTGAGGAGAGGCCAAGCTATGAGACCCAGGAAGGACAGGGCGAGAGGCCAAGTTATGGGCGGTCTGAGGAGGAAGAGTACCGGAAGCCAAGATATGAGAGGCGTGATGATGATGAAGAAGGCTATGGCCACAAGAAATATGTGAGAACATCAATCCTTGTCTTCTTTCTATTAAATTTTTTGTTTATGATCTTACAAGTTCCTTTATTGAATTATTGTATTGTTTTGTTGATTGATTAATTCGTGATATTTGTGGATATATTTTTAACTTAGCATCTGCAAGTTGGGAGATTTGTATTGATCACTTGTGTTCACTCTTCATTTTTATCACTTACAAATATTGGCACCTTAGGGGTTGGTGCAGGGGTTCAATTATCATAAAAATAGAAGTTATAGATTATGATTTCTTGTTGCGTAGGTTGGCAAATGCGTGCACTGGCAAAAACATGCACACAGATGCCGTGCTTTCTTACTGCAATTGCTTGGTTGTCTATATGTTGTAGTTTCTTTGTTGACACTGTAAATTGGAAACCATCGTCTTCATTATACTATTAGAACCTAATTAGTTTCAACTGATCTATGATTTTAAAAATTAGATAATGTTATATTCACTTAAAAATTGCAATTAGCACCATTTGGTGATAACACAGAGCAAATAGGATGAGATGGGCTAGTCATTTATCCCGAAGACTAATGACTCTGCAAATAGGTTGTCATATGTTAAAGTTCAGACCCAAGGATGGGGTGACAACCTGTAATATTGTGGGTTAGATACTTGTGGTCATCTTCAATGTAGTAAAGGACATGGCCATAGGTAGAGCATTCGAGAAAAGTTTAGCCTCACTGCAAAGTTGCCCATTTTCCTATATGGTAAACCGATGCCTATAGGGTATTTTCCTTTATGTTGGTTCACTAAGTTGTTCAAGATTCTTGTTCATGTACAAAGCCTGGACCCAAGAGTTGTTTGAATGGCAGAAAAAAGAAGAAAGAAAAGAAACATGCTATTTTTTTTCAAACATCTCATGTTACCCACTTTAATTTTTCCTATTTTTAAGCACCCCTCTTTCTTCCCCATCCTTCTGTTGATTGTGTTTTCTCTCTTAAATGTTTGTCTTCATAATTTGGATGCTATGCATTGTTGTTCACATGCTCCGATGGATAGGCGTAACGATACTATTCCAAGTGCAACTTGCACTAATCACTTGAATCATGGTACATGCTTCTGTAGAATAGATGAGACAATTCATGAAAAAAAGGGGATAGCGTGAGTGGTATTTCCTTCCTTTTCTAGAAAGGGAGGTGCGAGGTGCAAGGTGCAAGGTGCAAGGTTCAGGTCTTAGTTGGGAATCGGCATGTTGGTGTTTGTGTTGTACTTGTATATATAAAAGGACTTCAAAGCTCCAATTCTCGAAGGCAAGAAGGAAACCGAGTTTTTAAGTTGCGATATAAGTCCCTAAAAGACAACACGGTTGTGATATGTTGTATTTGTTCATGGCTGTTGAGTTGTCTTTCAATTTTGCCAAACAACTTGAAGTCATATTGTGGCACGTGGTTGATAGGACTGAATCAACCAAGCAAGTCACGTGTGCTTTTGTTGTACATATGGTGGTAACAGATAGGTCCTCTGTGATCTGATTAGAATTGGCCAAGTCACAATTGGTCGTGACAGATTCTTTGAGCATTAATGGAAACATAATGGCTAGTTTGTTATTGTCATGTCTGGACTTTGGAAAAGTACACCTTGGTTGTGCGTGCATATATAAAATGTTATACCTGGGTTGTGTATGCATGTGGGGTTTGATGTTTGCATTTGTCACTTGAGAACATAGCTATTTGATGGTCAAATACCCCCTCGTATCCACATCAGCATTCCCAAGCAATTCTCATGCATGGGGGCTCTAAGACTCTAACAGTCAGGCTTGAATTTCTGCCAAGAACTCTATATCTTATTACAAATTATCTGTTACCCATTCAATCCTTGCACCTTATGGTCTTCTTATACAGATCTTTCCTCTCTTCTCCTGCTGTAATTAGGTTCTCAGATATTGGCAATAACTTGTCAAAACCCATCTCATTACCCACGAGAATGTCTAGATGTCATTTGTAACTGGTTAATACTTATCAGTATCTGATCTTATATATGGAAATTGGCAGGGAGAAAACAAGTCTGACGATGACGATGATGAGGAGAAGAAACAGCGTCATAAGCACCATCACCACCGCAAGCACTATGATGATTAGGTGGAATGCCGCATGCTTTATGTATGGGATTCATGTCATCGTATGCTACTACTAAATAAATTGTAGGCGTGTGATCCTCTTAGCTTTTCCTTCTATCAAATGTTGAAGAGATAAACGTTATCATGTATTTGAAATATCTAAATGTGTGTGGAAGCGGTTTCGCTTTATTATAATAAAATCCCAAGACATTTGGGTTGGTGTGTCTTAAATGCATGTTATATGATATATATTTGTTATTGTTGATGGCTATGATATTAGTGGTACAAGATGAGGATTTGATAGAGGATGAGGATTTGCAAGATTCACATAGAATGGTAGAGATTATTATATTGTTCACATTCACGCAGAAACACGCTAGTGTCTTTTATAAATTTTCAATCTTCTGTCTTTTACGGTTCGTTTAGACTGAGAATCGGAAAGAAAAGAAAAAACCTCATTTGGAAGCCTTTAATGGAGAGAAAATAATATAATAGAAGAGAATATGAGAGAGTTTGAAGGTTTTAATCCTTTTTTCCAATCTTTTTAAAAGTGGAGATATTTGGAAAAAAAAGTGTTTTAATAATTTTGTTTTAATGCCTGTAAATAAAAGAAATAAAATTTCTTAACATAAAAAAGAGTATAATTATTATATGTTTTTATATATATATATATATATATATATATATTCTCTCACTAATTATTCAAATAAAAAATAATGATCTTTTTTTTCTCTTAAATTATCAAATAAAATAAAAATAAACATTTCTTTTCTTTTTTCTTTTATTTTTATTTTTATTTCCTCCAAAATTTCCAAATGAACGGTTAAAGAGTTTTTGGATGATTGGGAATTGTTTTGAGAGGAATAGAAGTAAGCCTCTCATTTCAAGAAAAAGGTTCCTGCTGGCCGGGGAACTATAAAATGTTGCTAATGGTGTTGAAAAATTGAAATCATGTTCGAGTTTAAGAAAGAATTGAAATGATCCAATTCTGTATAGCGATTCACTGTTTTGCTTTACTACTTGAGATGCATTCTTAACGTTTCCCAATCGCAGGCACAGGAAGCAAGACCACCTTCCCCTTCAATAGATTTAGCACTACTGTTGTCCTATGCCCAAAATTTCCACAGAAATCAGAGAAATTTGTACGGCAACCATGATATGGGGGAGAACTATAAGAATCATTCAAAAGGAAGCCAGGAATAAATATCGAGAGAAGGCAGCCATGCAGCTGAGGAAGATTAAAACAGATTCTCACCTATAAGCAGTTCCATAAAACTCTGAAAATCCCAAAAACATTCTCAATTTTTTCACTGCATTCAGGATTTTGGGCTATTAAGTTGTACAGAACAAATTTGGTTTTCATTTGCTTCATGACAAAATTGGGGAACTCCGGGAGCAATCTGAAAAATTGTCACGAATAGGTGCCAACTGCCAAATGAGCATATCACAAATTTATAAACAAATATATATATGTATATATATATATATATATTGTGAACAATTGCCCAAATTCAGCCAAAACAAATATGTGAATAAATAAATAAAAGGTGAAAAAGCATCCAGTCTAATAGAATCAAAATGATTATTGTTGGAAATATCCAGGGGCATAAACAAGCCAACCCAACTCAGCATCCAATAATACCATAAGAACATTCTTTATGTTATTACAGCAATTAGCAATTACCATATACATGGTCAAAAAATGTCATGGGGAGCTATTTTGACCTTGGATAATTTGCAAAAAATAAAAAAATAAAAGGTTTTCACAGGCGAATAGGTAATCTGTCTGCTTGGAAAGTGAAAGAGACCATCAATCATTTGTTTTTACTATTGTTAGGTGGACTAGGGAGGTTTGGAATCTCTACCTTTCCCTTTCTGGATGCTCTTGGATGATTGCCTTGGAAGGTGGGAGAATTATGGAAGATATGGCTAGGTGCAAGGGTAAAAAGAAATGTCAAAGAGTGGTGGCTAGTTCCCCTTTGAATTTATTGGAATATTTGGAGGGAGAGAAATAGTAGGAATTTTGAAGGGGAGATTACTACCCTTAGTAGATTTAAAGATAGATTGTTACACTATTTATTCTTTGGGGTTATGGATTCCTATCCATCTTGTATAGATACTTTCGTAGATTTTTTGGGAGGTTTAAGCCTTTAATTGTATATGTATTTTGCCTTTCTCATACGCTTTAATGAATAACTTATTACTCATAATATTTATTCATGCCCAATTGGTGTTGACAGTGGTTGCAGCCAACCTATTAGAAAACAACCATCCACAGAGATATATGGAAATGTATTAGTAAACTAAATTCAGTTGGAAAAATAAAGAACTTTTCTTTTTCCCAACAGATTACCAAAATAAAATTAAGATACAACCACATTACTAGAAAATTCAAAGTTCTAAAGGAAAACTGTAAAACCTCTCAAGGCAAAAAAACTAGAGGAGCTTCTTCCTCTCAAAGAATGTCTTCAAATGCCATAGTTGCAGACCGGCCACTGACAAGCAAACCAGAAGAGAAAGGAAACTATAGCGTTGCCATCTTCGAATTAGTGGCTATATTTAGTTGTTGCATTTCTTCCTCCCTACAACAAACCAAACAAAAAAGAGGCAAAAAAACACTGCATTAATGGGACTTTTCAATAAACTATCTCCCAGAACAGAGAGAATTATTTATTCATCAGTAATTTTAATAAATGAAAATTGGAAAGCTATTTTGTTTGTACCTCTCACGAAGATAAAACATCTCATCATGAATGGAAGTGACCGTGTCATACAATTTCTTCAATTCAAGTTTCATGATCTAGAGGATGAAATAGACAAAGACAAGCAATTTTGAGATTAAAATTTGCAGCAATTCTCACTGTAGCTTCATATCAGGTGGTCAATAAATTAATTTCCTTAAAAACAAAAATTAAGCAATATATCATAAAGCAAATTGGAAAGGGAACTTATTTCTTCAGGGAATGGGTCCTATGAACACTCATCAGGAAGCTAAATCATCCCACTAATGTAACTAAATGAGGATTATAGCTGCAACTCAAGGCATCAATGTTAGAAGCAAAAACTCATAATTATGTTATTTCTACATCTTAAGCAAGAGAATCTCCATCCAATATCAAAAAATAATAAAAAAATTGTAACAACGTTGAAATTAGGCTTCTCTCAGTGATGCAGAACTGGAGTTTTACACGAGACTTGTTCCTAGGGTTCCTAAGGCCACCTAATTTATCATTGTTGCATCACATTTTTCATTCACTGGCATATGCCATAAAGCACCAGTTTATATAATCCTCCAGACTGCACAACAATTACTGCTCACAGCCAAATGACCACTAAAGTTTCAGACCAAACCGGAATATAAATCAGAAACAAAGGAAAGGGTAAGGAATTTTGGGTCCACCAACAACTAGTCCCATACCATCTGAATTGCACCATCAATATGAAGACCTTTCAAATATTATTGCACCATCCAAATATTTACACTAAAAAATGAATGGCACAAATTACCTTATTATGATTGTATTTCTGTACATGTGGTTCACAAACATGAAACACAGGTTGGAGAGTTTATATAACAAGGCTATATGACAAGGGTACCAGAACTTGATACCATCTGCTAGACTTACAAATAGCTACAAAGAACGCTACCTATTTCCAGCAATAATAGGTCAACTTTATAGCACATAAATCAAAAGTAGATGTGGAAATTCCAAATTAGTGGAGAAATTAGGGGCAGATATTATGGTAGAGAATATTGTGGAGTAATTAGAGGTAGAAATTATAGAGAAATTGTAGGAAGATTTTTTTATTTCCTTTTTTACTCTTTCCTATTTTGCTTCCCAATTGTATTATAAATACCCATAGCTTGTATATGAAAAAGATACAAAAAAAAAATATAAAAATCTTTTTTGATTTCATGGTATCAGAGCCAAGGAAGCTCACCATCGCAGAGAGGCTGCCGTAGGTATTCATCGTTGGAAACAGTTTTCTTTTTTTTTCATCGCAGAAGGAAGCTCTCGATCCCTCACCCACGCCATACCGATCATCATTGCCGCAATTCCATCTCTAGATCGAGCCGCCATTCATCATTGTTGATAGTCACTAAATTCCAATCGCAGATTCAGTTCATCACGTTCACCGATTGAAGCAGAGCGTACAAGAACGGCTGTGTTTGAAGGAGGAACCGAGAGTCTGACCGACCTTCACATGTACAGTGTCAAGCATCTGACATACTTCAGGTCTCTAATTCCTGTTCTTCATAGCTTACCTTCAGTTTTTTACTTCTATTATTTTCCAAGGGATGTATTTGGACCTTTGGCCCAACTACCCGGACATGGGTAGGGCTACCGCCCACTCCACATTGGTAACTTTTTTAATCATTAAAAAAGGAAAAATTACCATCAGTTTTATAATCATTACAAAGGTTGTGTATGACCACTCTGCATTGATTCAATTTGCTATAAATACACTCCCAGATAAACTTCTACCCAAAGTTGAGGTCTACCATGGTAATACCACAAAGACTGCTATAAGATAGCCAAACAAGCCCGAATTTCAAAATCTCATAGCAGTAAATAAAAATGGCTGATAGATTAATGATGTGAAAGCTGCAAATGAGGAGTTAGTATACAGCAAACGATAAGAAATCAATATTTTTCACCACTCGACCTGTTGAAGTTTAGACAAGAACCTTCGCACACTATTCCAACCATATTACATTTGTTCCAGCGCCACACCAAAACCAATAATAGCCAATACCTCTAATAAATACGTGTACCTAATGCATACTGTTAATAGGGATTATAGTTGTAAAATTTCAATCCGGATCTTATTATCCTATGCTTTTACGATAAAAAAATATCAAATCGATCCCGATTCCATCAAAAATCTTAAGAGGGTAGAATCTTTGCAAAATTCTTATAGGATCACTAGGATCCAAAGTTGGCTTCCGATTCTACCAATTTGACTAATCTTATAATATAGCCTTATAATACTATTCTCGCTTGTGTCTTTGACAAGTTACAATCTGAGATCATAATAATATTATAAAATAAACACCAAGATTTATTTAAATATCCCAATTGAGTCAATCGTGTCAAATTTTTTTAAATATTTTGATCTTTGAATGACTCTTTTAAGTTGCTTTAAACTAAACAAGTGATATCATAATAAGTTTAAGTCATTTAATTTTTTTATTATAACTAGTATGGGTCCGATATTGCCATTTAAAAAAAATTGCTTTAAAAACACTACTTTAGGCTAATTAGCTAGTTCTCTCTCTCTCTCTCTCTCTCTCTCACACACACACACACACACACAACTCAAGAAGCTTGTTTTGAACCAATTAATCACTTATCACTAAAATAATCCGGCCTTTCATGGTTAAGTAGCCGGATTATTTTAGTTTTTTTTTTCTTCTTATGTAAATTAAATATTTAATAACATAATTAATCTTAATGAATGATGATTTACGAACGTCTTTTCTTTGTATAGTTTACATCTAATATTTCAATTGACTATCTTAGTTAAATGTCATATAAATAAACATTTGTTATGATCATGAACTAAAAAAAAAATTAGGAATAGTAAAAAAATTTGTACTCGAAATTTTTATTATAATTTTTTTATGAGTTTTAAATTTGTTCATTGTGTATTTTTAAGAATTCTTAAGAAGGAGGAATATCAATTGCTATTAATTTTTTCATTTTATAAAATCTTACGATTTTCGATCGGATTCTATGACTCGATCTTAGCGACCCTCTCATCGATCTGTAATAGGATTTCGATTTTAACAATGTTGACAGGGACTATAACAAAAACAAACAAGCAGAGAAATCCCCAGTATAAAAAAATAAGCACTTTTTTTTTTTTTGAAAATGCTTGTACCAGCCAAATAAGGGGAGCTGAAAAGAAAACAAAGAAATGAATCAAATTCCTTACTTCGACCTGTCCTTTCTTAGCAACCTTTGACCAATCTTTTGCAGCAACACCTGATTTCCAATCAAAATCAACTGACACTGTCATCACCTCCTTGTGATCAGGCACCCAAAAGCAAGCCATGTAATCACCAGCCTCAGCTGCGGTAAATGCAAAAGTACCCGTTTCCACATGATCCCCATAGTGATAATTGTTCCCTTGCAGCGATGTAACCTGTAAGTGGCCACAGTACACTGAATCAATCTTCCAATACTCGAAAATTCCATAAGATTACTGATTATAAAGGACAATTTAAGGTTTTACAAAACAAATATTGTACTATGACAACCCCATCAACAAAGTTCCCAAAACAGGTTTCTAAATGGGAATTATAAGAAAAACTAAGGAACATACAAAATGCAAGTTTTCTACCTTAACAATCCATTATTACCAAATCAAATCAGTCTTCCAAAACATGTCTTAATACTTAAATCACAGATTATAGAGAAAAATTACTGAAACAGGGTTTAACAATTCAAATTGTGTACTGTAGCAGCCTCAAAAATACAAAACCCATACTTCAAAATAAAGTTCCCAAAAGAACCTAATAATAATAATATATACATAGGGTTGATTATATTTTTGCACCTTGTAATTTTATGTTTGAAATAAGCCCTATAGTTTCAATTGAAACAATTAAGTCCCTTGATTTACAAAAGTACTTCAATCCCATCCAATTACAAATGTCGTTCGAACTTGTCACAGAAGATGCTCCAATTCGTTTTTGTACCCTTAAATTAGATTAATAGGACCTAATGGCTTTTAATGCCCATAAAATTGCAAACATAATGTTATGACTTTTATTCGTTGCTACATTACATATTGCAGGATAATTTTGGATGGTCATTTGCAATTGAAATGCATTTGTAAATCAAGTCACTAAATTGTTTCAATTGAAATTATAAGGCCTTATAAGATACCTGTATGAAATTACAGGGCATAAAAAAAAAAATTAACCCACACACACACACACACACATATATATATATATACATACATACATTTCTAACAATGCCATTATCTCCAAAAACTCCTTCCCAGATGACAAAGAACGTTTTTTTTTTTTGACAAGTCAGGTGACATAGAAAAATTAGGAATTACAGGTCAAATTGTATGATGTAACGGCCCCATCAACACCAAACTCATCCCCTGAAAGAAGAAAAAGACGAAAAAGCCCTAGAATCACAAATGATGCAGAACAATAAGGGTCTTAAAGTTCAAAAATTGTACCTTTACTAACCACATGACCGATTCAAGCCGTGGAAACAAGTCTCAAGAAGTATCCTAGAATTGAATATGAAAATGAACAAATTGGAGCTCTTTAATTTGATCAGTGGCTCACCCTGACAGTGATCTTGTGGGTGTCGGGCATTGGATAGCCCTCGTTTGGATTAACGACGATGTACTTGCCGACTGTCATGGCATTGGTCTTGATGTCTTCAGTTATGCATTTGGTGTTGCCCGATTGAATGTCGAAGCGCATTGCATGAACGATGGATGACATTAACCCCAGGATTAGAATTAGGGTTTTGAATCGCCACATTGTTTATATCTGAAACCCTAGGTTAATGAATTAAGACAGAAGTTTTGAATTTCAGTGTTGAGAGCGTCTCCAACTCGGATCTGTTGTTGATTAACGACCGAGTTCTGCTACCTAGGAACGCCATATCATGTTAATATCTTTGGACCAATGGTTTATAAACATGTCAGCATCATTGTGGAGCCCAAACCCAGGTGTGAGCCACCAGTTAGCTATTGCCATGTCATCATTTTGCAAAGTAGATTGAATGTCAGTTAGTTGCACATATGATCTATCATTTATTTATTGAATCAAACTATTAAATAAACATTTTTATTCTATCTAATTTTGTTAATTATGTTTTTATTTTTTATTTTCACTCACACTCGCTTGTCTACATATTAATTTTATTATTTGTTAAAAATTAAATTATATTTATACAAACACCAAGTTTTATATATAAATTATATACATAAATATTATGTGTATATATATATGTCTATTTAAATTTATATATGTAAAAATATTTAAGAAAATATGAGAATAGTGAAACCTAAGTAAACATTTTGTTTATGTAAATAAGAACCAAAAAGTGGGTCTATGCGCCTTAGTTCTGTCTGTTTATGTGTCTCCTTCTCTCTATTTCTATATATATGAAAATATGAAAAATATTTAAGAAAATATGAGAATACGTGAAAAAGAAAAAGAAAAAGAAAAAGGAAAGAGAATTATACCTTTCTAATGCCTTATCATCATTGTGGGCCCCTTTTAGTCGTCTGGATGTGATAATGCTTTTGTAAAAGGTCATTGCATGAATAAATGAAGAGTGTAGCACATGAAAGATGCATCCCTTTCAGCGTGATTTTAATCTATTGAAGATCGTAATAAATTATTATATTTATAAATTAAAATTAAAAATTTTAATTACTTAAAATGATAATAAATTATCATGTTTTCAGGTTAATTCACACGACAATTCATCCGATCAATATTAATTTATTAATATATATTTTTAAATTTTTTTATTTAATTATTAGTATTTAATTACTTGATAATATAGTATTAATTTTTACGTTGCATTTTTCGTGATTCAAATTTGTATATGTAACGTGATATTAATTTTAATGCTAAATATTATAAATTTGATTAATACATAATTTAAATTTAAATATTATTAAGAAAGTTTTTAAATCTGAACGTGCTAACTCACTTTTTAATCCAACTGTTTAATTTTTTATATAAAAAATTGTACAAAAGTTGATGTACTGAATTCTTATGGTGGAGCAGTGGGCCACCTAACCATGGACTTGTGCTTGCTCTATAATAACTACTCATTAACTGCAATTATGAACCATTATATTTTAAGTCTCAGGCTGTTGGGCCACCGGCCTCACAGCAGTCCAAGTCTTCTTGATTATTGATTATTGATTTGACCTTTCTTAAAATATCTCATAATCACAAAACTTACATATTGTATTTTTTAAAATTACATTATTTTTTTTGCTATTGATACATATTCAAAATATTATTTTACAATTTCATACTTATATTCCGAACTTCATTATGACTATAATTCTATGCTTATATAAATATATGTGTATACATGTATCATAAATTATTATTTTATATTTAAGTATATTTTGAAATGCTAGTGAAAAATCATATTCAATGCATTATTATCATCAAAATTATTCAAATATTCTTAATTAAAAATTTTTAAGACTAACAATTTTATATATAATTTGTATCTTATTTGATAGTTCCCAAATTTTAAATTCGAAATATATAATTTTTATTAAAACTAAATTTATATTTTGTAAGTAATTAAATTTTAAAATTTGAAAAGAAAAATTAGGACAAGTGACGCGATTTCCATGAATGCAGGAGAAGTTGATTTCCAAATCTTTACCCGTGTTTGAGGGGGAGTCTCATGGGCTGCGATTGCCGCGATCCACGGCGTAGTACTTGAGGCGGGACGACATCGTTGAAAGTATGTAAGAAATGTTCAAGAAGAAAGATTCGTTTTTCCAAGTCCTAAAAGCAATTGTTTGGACCACTCAGCTAATATATTGTGGCATGTGCGGGTTAGGACGGTTAGGCACTCTATATAAATGTTTGAAGACAGAGAGTGTATAGGCGTCCCCACTGATTAGCGATACATATGTATGTATGTGTGTGTGTGTGTGTATATATATAATTTATGTGTATACATGGAGAGTGACAACAATCTGGCAGTCCGTACGCGGGGTTTGTTGGGCCATTCAAAAGATTTGGTAATGGCTATAAAGAAAGGAGTTTAAGGGAAAGTGCTAAGGTTGGGGAGGTTATAAAAAGGTAAAGCTTGCATAAACAAATGCCTTTGTGCTTTGTTTTTCCTACTGTTAACTTTCCACTCACCTTAGAACAAAATTAATGATTCAAAGCTATAAAAGCTACTGATTTTATCTTTATGTGCATCAAGATCTCTAGTCTAAAACAATGAAGTTTGGGAAGGAATTTGCTTCACAGATGGTGCAAGAATGGCAGGAAGCATACATGGACTACAATCATCTCAAAACTTTCTTGAAAGAAATCTTACATTTTCGACAGCGAAATGCATCGCCAACAATTGCAGTAACCCCAAAAGGATCATTGAAAAGAAGGGAATCACTTTACAGAGCTTTTAGTGGATTAACAAGTCGATATAACAGTCTTAAAGGTTCTCCTAAGAAGGACAATGAAGATGAAGTGATCTTAGTTTCTGCAATGCAACAAGAAGGGTCAGAAGGGTGCTATCAGACTATGTTTCTCATGCCATCAGAAGAAGGAGGAGGGCAGGAGCTCATGTTCTTTAGGAGACTTGATGATGAATTCAACAAAGTGATAAAGTTTTATAAAGCTAAAGTGGAGCAAGTGATGGAGGAGGCAGAGGAGTTGAACAAACAAATGGATGTCCTCATTGCACTGCGGATCAAGGTGGATAATCCTGTGGCAGGATTAAGAGGTGCCAAAGTGATAAGTCTTGCAACATCTCCATCATCAATTCCTCCTTCCATCGCCGGGAGAAAACCAGGTTAGGGGAATTTTCATTTTGGGGATCTCCACATCATATACTCTCTTAAGCATAAATTATAATCACACACACACACACATATACATATATCTATATACATTCCTGCGTTTGTGCACACTTAGAGGCAGATTTGATGAGGAAGGGAGCTAAACAAGAACATTCTAAAATAAAGTGAATGGTGAAGTTGAATAGTGATTCATGCTATTGAATTTGATGAACTTGGAAATGTGTGTGTACATTATATATAAGATAAATGATAAACTGCCCAGAAATGAGATGTCACTTTTTTATAAGATGAGCTAAGAAAAAACATTGCTGCAGTACTGTCCATTTGGAGTTTTGATGTGAATCATGTTATATTTTTTGATATCTTTGAGAGTTTTAAAATTGGTTTTAACCTCTTTTTGATATTGTGAATTTTTGGTTACTGATTTTAATTATTTTATTGCTGATTTTCTGCCACTTGTGGATGATTTTTTGGAATATTTTTGTTGGTGAAAAATATAGAGAATGCCTATAAAAAGAGGCTTATGTATTCTTCCACAACACACAGCAAGAGCTTTTAATCTCTTCCATCTAACTTCTTCCATCCAACCTCTCTGTATTTTCATATTATTTCTATGGGCAACTTTGATTCTAGACGGTTCATCCTTCTTCCAGTGGGCGTGAACTCTAAGGAGATTAGCTGTGAGCAAAACCTGGGTTGTATCTTGAAGTTATCTGTGACCATTGGAACCTTTACATAGGGAGGCACAACAACTTTAGGGCAGTGATTACACGCCTCACAGGCCAGCTCACTCCAAACTTATTTTTCTGTCATTTACACATGTTAATTTAGTTGCTTTATTTTATATGCATGAATTTAAGCTATTCTGTAATTTTATTCCATTGTAATTCTTTCGATTTAAAACTCTTGAATACAGTAGTTAAATTTGGCTCAACAATCTAAAACTGTTATAGTCATATAAAAGAATTACAGATTAATTAAAACACTACTTTATATTTATATAGTATCTGCAAGTAGAATGGTGTATGTATTATTTATACACATATATACATATATATATATATATATATATAAACCTTGAAAAGACAACACGATACCTATATATATATATATATATAAACCTTGAAAAAGGTAGCAAGCTGCTAGGTATATATATATATATATATATATATATATATATATATATTTCACTGTATACATTTACGTATCAAAACCAGTAGGTATCCGGTAGGTATCTAATATATTTATTTAATTTAAAATAGCTAATCCTGAAAACTTATCTATATATATATATATAAATATAATCAAATAGAATTCTATAATCAAGTAGAATTCAAAACCAGTAGGTATCAGTAGCTGTCTAATATATATATATTTAATTTAAAATAGATAATCCTGGAAACTTATCTATATATATATATATATATATAAATATAATCAAATAGAGTTCTATAATCAAGTAGAAATCAAAACCAGTAGGTATCCAGTAGCTATCTAATATATATATATTTAATTTAAAACAGATAATCCTGGAAACTTATCTATACATATTTATATATATATATATATATATAAATATAATCAAATAGAATTCTATAATCAAGTAGAATTCCTTATCCTGGAAGCTTATGTATATATATATTATTTACATGTATATATATATATATATTATTTACACATATATATATAGGAAACGATGCTTCACGATTATAAGAGGTGAGAGTGTTTTGTGCAAAGCATTAAAAAAACGAAATTGGTTGCCGCACGTTATTTAAATGAAATGTATAATTATATACATGCATGTATAATTATATGTAATGTATAGATTTGATATATCTTTTTGTTAACCATTCAAATTTATCACATTATATCTAATAACTTAATTTTGCTATATAAAATAAAATTTAAAAATAATATAATATAAAAAAAAATTGATAACAGTTTTGATAAGAGGTGGGATACCAAAATATTATAATATGTATCTATTTTATAAAATCCCTGATGATTAGGAGAACACTCGGTGAATTACATACATAATTTACTCCTACAAAATAGCTTCTAAAAATAGTAACAAATCCTAATAAAATATTAAATTGTGGGATTAAGTTGTTATTATTTACAAGTCAAATACATATTTTTTTCTCTTTTGGAGGAGTTGTTGAGTTATTCTTAATTAATGGGATTTGGGAAAGTGAAATTTATTTTACTGTTATTAACTAATTGGATTTAGCCTTTTAAGTCATTAGTTCAATTAGATACTTTGTATTCCCCAATAAATATCTATCAATACACGAACATTATTAAACATATAAGAGCTTGCATGTTGAGCTTAATGGTTGAATATGAGATAAGTTCAATGAGGGTAGATCATAATAAGGGTTACAAAATTTTTATGATTCAGTATTTCCCTGTTTTTGAGTTTTATTAAGAACAAAAATCATATAAAGAAAATTGAATGGATGAGAATCTATGTTGTGTAATATAAGCATGATCACCGTGATTAGTTTGAGAATTAGGACAAAAGGTGTGAAATTATCTTTAATTCATACTTTCATAGTTATACTATTAGTCACTCCTCTACAAGTAATAATCATGTGTAAACTAGGTATGAACGGCTCATATGGTGCAATCTCAACGCCATATCTATTTAAAAAATTTATATATTTATATATATTTAAAAATAATAATAATGACGGTGGGATAATTTATTTGTCTAATACTGTATATGCAACCAGAGTATTATCTTTATCTTTTCAAGCTTAACTTGTCAATTTAAAAAATCACCATGTGAATATTTTGACAAGAGAGACATAAATTTAAAATCATTTGGTAGAGTTTCTTTTGTTCAACATAGAATTAAATAACATACACAAACATTAAAATTTATGTAATTAAATAACATACACAAACATTAAAATTTATGTAGAGAAACTTAAAATACTTGTGGCTAAAGAACAAGAATGTAAGATGTATAAGTAAATTAAATATTATGTGATCTTAAAATAATAGCTTGAGAAATATTTAAATACTTGAAAGTAATATATGATTTTGAATAAATATTTGGAGGAAAATGATTGATGTGATTATTATTTTTGAGTAATACATGTCTTGGGAAACTACAAAAAGAAAATCTATACATAATTTTTATGAGAGAGTGAAAGTGTATTAAAAATAAAATTAAAAAATTTTAAAATAGTGGTTCCTAATAAATTGAAGATTACTAGCTATATTTATATTAAATTAAAGTAGTCCCTAGTAGCTAATAGACTATTGACTACAACTTATATTTGTGGTTCCTTATAGTTAAGAGATTATTAACCACAATGAAATTAAGATATGAATCATTAAATAGTGTGTGAAAATATTTATTAAAATATTCTCAAATAATTTACAATAGTGGTTCCTAGTAAATGCAGGACTACTGGCCACATGAGTGGTTCTTCGTATTAATAAGAATACTGACCACTATTAAGCATATAGTTCCTAGTAGCAGGTTACTGGTCACATGAGGTGTGATTCCTAGTTGTAAGGCTATTAGCTGCTAGTTTGAATGGTTTTGCTAGCTGGATGTTGGACGAAATTTATTTGATGATTCCAAAATATTTTAATGTAGCCTATTGGACTATAGTTATATGATAAGTCCTTAAATCAATTGTAAAGAAAAATTATAGACCAATTTCATTTAAATAGGTCCATATTGCCTCAATTAAAATAAATTGACATATTTACATGATGAGCCCATATGAGAAAGGGATCATATTTACTTGATGGATCCATATAATTATTGTCCCAATAAACTAAACAAAGTAAATATTTGTTGATCAATAATTGACCCGAGGGGTCTAACTAGGAGTGTAGTCTTAGACTTGTCAAGGGGGATGGGCCTAACCTCACAAGGAAATCACCTAGGAAAGTAACCCAACCTCTGTGATTGAGGACCCCATGGAAGAGGTTCAATGGGTAGTAACAATTCATATTGCGTGACTTATATATCCAGCAGTCGCTTAATAAAATGCTCCTGCTCATCCCTATGGCAGTATGGTGTGTTATGTGACATTTAGGAAGGATTTACCCTGAATGAGCCCAAGGCATGAACATTCTTGCGAAGTACAGGTCACATGTACCCTTGGAGGACTCACCTAAGTGAGAGCTGTCGTGAGGCCGCGACTATGAGAATTGAGCTATTTTCTAGAAACTCTCATGAAAATTAAGATCAAGTGCATGGCCTTTAACATCACTAACTCGCGAACCATGTCTAATATCAGTACTGTGTATGTGACTTGTTGAACTCTGATTCAAAGGGTCTAGTTCAAGACTTGGTTCACTATGATCCTTCAGAAAAAGATTGTCAACACTAAGTGAGGTTCAAGTCCGGAAGACACCTACACCTATACCTATTACACAGTATAATAGTTGCCCAAACTTTCCTATACATATATATGTAAATAATAAATATGTTTTATGAGTTTTATAAATTTTGAAACTTGTGGGGGATTGTTATATTTTTTGATATCTTTGAAAGTTTCAAAATTGGTTTTAACCTCTACCTGATATTGTGAATTTTTGGTTGCTGAATTTAATTATTTTATTGCTAATTTTCTGCCACTTGTGGATGATTTTTTGGAATATTTTTGTTGGTAGAAGATATAGAGAATGCCTATAAATAGAAGTTTATGTATTCTTCCACAACACACAACCAGAGCTTTTAATCTCTTCCATCTAACTTCTTCCATTCAACCTCTCTGTATTTTCATATTATTTCTGTGGGCAACTTTGATTTTAGACGGTTCATCCTTCTCCCAGTAAGCACGAACTCTAAGGAGATTAGCTGTGAGCAAAACCTGGGTTGTATCTTGGAGTTGTCTATGACCATTGAAACCTTCACGTAGGGAGGCACAACAGTTTTAGGGCAGTGATTACACGCCTCACAGGCCAACTCACTCCAAACTTATTTTTCTGTCATTTACGCATGTTAATTTAGTTGCTTTATTTTATATGCATGAATTTAAGCTATTCTATAATTTTATTCTATTGTAATTCTTTCGATTTAAAACTCTTGAATACAGTAGTTAAATTTGGCTCAACAAATCATGCGAAGATTGACATGTAAATATGTTTTTGATTTTCTTCTGTTTTTCTGGTGTGCGCAAGACTTTCTATGAATTGGAATTTTTATGGGAGGGTGAATGGGATGTTGGGACTAATATATGAATAAGGAAACAAGATACATTTTGGTTCTTCTGCAGATTCCTTCATTCTCTCAAAATTTCAGATTGTTGTTTGAATTTGAAGGAATGTCACAGATGGATGTAATTCAAGAAGTTGAGATGAGCAATGAAGGAAATTTGGAAGATGAAACAAGACCAGTGAATGAACAAAATAGGAGTAAGCATAGGAAATCCAATACAGAAAAGGCAAATAACGTGGGCTTTGGGCCAGCATTACTAGAAATTCTGAATCATGTCAAGATCAATGTCACACCTGAAACTCCTGTATCAACTTTGAAAACTGTCCTCGGGAGTTCAAGATCCGAATTGTCATTCAGCAAGGAGGAGCTGACGAAAGTAGAAGAACAAATGAGACAGGCTTTCGTTGAATTCTACCAAAAGCTTCGTCTTCTGAAAAGTTACTGGTAACACTATCTAGTCTTCCTTTTATATATATAGGACTAACACTAAAGTGAAATTTTCCTTAAACTTGAGCATAACTGACATATTGCCAATGGATGTACCAGCTTCTTGAATCAACTGGCATTTTCCAAGATCATGAAGAAGTATGACAAGGTCCTGCAGTTTTCTTTTTGTCATAATTAACCTGAACTGGGAATTTTTATTTTTATTATTTTTAATTTCACTTTGTGCAGATCACTTCAAGAAATGCATCTAAGGCTTACCTAGAGATGGTAGACGAATCTTATCTTGGCAGCTCGGATGAGGTTTGAAACGATACTTTATGAGATGCTGTTCCTTGTTAGTGAGATTAATTCCCTTCTTGACACTAGAGCCTTGTGTTCCTTCTCATGCTTCCTTAGGTTACCCGGCTCATCGAGAGAGTAGAGGCTACCTTCATTAGGCACTTCGCAAATGGAAATCGCAGGAAAGGAATGAAAACTCTAAGGCCAACAGCTAAAAGAGAGAGACATAGGATAACATTTTTCTTGGGTAAGACTTGTCCTAGAAGAAGCAATCATGCCTTTTATTTCAAATATTAGTTAGCGGCAATTCTTTAGAAATCAACGTTTATATTTCATACTGACTTAAATCTGTACTTTATTGTTTAGTATAATTGCTTTTATTTTTATTTTCTAAATTCTCCAAATTGTTACTTAAATCAAAATCAGTTTTCCTTCATTTCTCCTGTGTGATTCAGAGCATTTTTGAACCATGGCTCCTCCCCATAGTTCATTGGAATTCCATAATCAACACAAGTCTCTTGTGCCATTCTTCTCCTGCAGGTTTCTTTACTGGCTGCTCAATAGCACTTGTAGTGGCCATTATTGTGCTTACACATGCAAGGGATCTTCTTAAGAGCGAGGGCCGTGGACGGTATATGGAAAACATATTTCCACTTTACAGGTACTTTCTAGTCATTACAGCCATCTTTCCTCTGGATGGTTGTTCTCTCATATGATTTCACCTGCAAGAAATATGATAAGTAAGCAGCACTTTTTTACAGCTTGTTTGGATTCATTCTCCTACATATGCTCATGTTCTCTGGAAACATATACTTTTGGAGGCGTTTCCGGGTCAATTATCCCTTCATATTTGGCTTCAAGCAAGGGACAGATTTGAGTTTTAGACAAGTACTCCTTCTTAGTTCAAGCCTTGCTGTACTCACATTGGCTGGTGTAATCTCAAACCTGGAAATGGAAATGGACCCGAGAACAAGAAGCTTCAAAGCTTTAACTGAATTGGTCCCTTTGGCCCTAGTCATTGTAAGTTTATTAACACTTATTTACCCTTTTTGTGTAATATAATAAATGTATTGTTGCATATTTTTTCTTTACTTTGTTCAGATATAATGTTTCTCTATACACTGATTATATGAACTTATGAGGAAACATCAAATGTCTAATGAGCACAAGCTATTAATCTTTAATTGCAGTTTGTTCTTCTTATTACATTCTGCCCTTTCAATGTCATATACCGTTCAAATCGCTTTTTCCTCATCCAATGTGCATTTCACTGTCTTTGCGCTCCTCTTTATAAGGTAACAGGACTAAAAATTTCTACTCTTAAAACATGTATGCAAAAGCAGAATTGAAATTTAACTTCATTTCTCTGAGTTTCAGGTTACCCTCCCAGATTTCTTCTTTGCAGATCAGCTTACTAGCCAGGTTTGAGCTGTTTGACATTATGCTTTTATTAACATATTGAAACCTCATGAATTTCATTCAATTACTTGCTTACTGACTTTCAAGATTCCTAATTTTTCATTATGAAAGTTCCAAATTTAATTATACATCACTCCTTGACATGGCTACTTAACTGACAAACCATAAAACAATCTTGTGGCTCTTCCTCTGGTTATTTTCCCTTAATTTTTTTTCATTTACATCAACATTAAAACTCTGTTTGTAAGCATTACATGAATGTAAACACTGGTTTATACTTTTTCTATCTCTTGATATATACACTAGTTGCCCAAAGCTGTTTTCTTTGACTAACTTATCCAGAAAAGTGAGAGCAGTTTCTTTTTGCAACAATCTTTTGTAGCTCATATGTTCATCTACTCACTTTAGTTTTTTTATAGAAGTGAGTAACATTGGCTGCTGCTCTATTTCAGGTGCAGGCTTTCAGGAGTTTGGAATTCTATATCTGCTACTATGGCTGGGGGGACTTCAAGAGGAGATCAAACAAGTGCCTGGAAAGTGATATTTATAAAATATTTTATATAATTATCGCAGTTATTCCATATTGGGTTCGCTTCCTTCAGGTATGTTTGTGTTTACACATATCTATAATTCAGCAATGACACTGTTTCTTTAGCATTTTTTGTATCAGATAAGCATATTGGCAAGCAACAATGACAAAAGCATCTGGGTTCTGCCTTCTTCTGGTTCTTCCATGTAATCTAAGGTTTCTTTCATCTAATGTTATAGTGCCTTCGACGCTTGTTTGATGAGAGAGATGTCATGCATGCGCTTAATGGGCTAAAATACTTCTCAACAATTGCCGCGGTTGTCATGAGGACAGGTTATGATCTGAAGTGGGGAGTGACTTGGAAGATCATGGCCGCAGCCAGTTCTGGAGTTGCAACAATTGCTAGTACATACTGGGACATTGTCATAGATTGGGGGCTTTTAAGAAGGAATTCAAGAAACCCCTGGTTGAGAGACAAGCTCCTTGTCTCAAACAAATCTGTCTACTTTGTGGCCATGGTAAGTATGATCATAGGTGTTCTTATAACGAAATATATCTACTAAAATCATTGTTCTAAATCTTTCTGACATGAATTGCAGGTATTGAATGTGATACTAAGACTTGCATGGATGCAATCAGTTCTAGGTTTTCGCGAAGCACCTTTCCTCCATAGAACTGCCTTGACTGCAGTTGTTGCCAGTTTGGAGATCATTCGTCGTGGTATTTGGAATTTCTTCAGGTTTGACATATTTTAACTTGGCATTCAACTCTTTCTTAATTGAGACCAGAAAACAACAACCATTGTCAAATGCAGCCTTTTCTCCAGAAGAGAAAAACATGCTGGCCAAGAAATTGTTTTCTAGAATTGACACAAAAGAAGAACATATTTTAACTGCCCAAGAAGCAGAAAGAGAACTTTTTTCAAACCCCAAAAAATGCAACTTTTTAAGACACTGAAACTTAGAACAAACCATTTTCCAATATGCTCTCTTACATTTGATCTTTGAACTCTTTCTTAATAAGATTTCCCACAGTATGTGGTCATAGCAGCTTTAATTCTTTTAACAGCAGCAAACATATGGTAGATTGCATTGAGAGTGAAAGTTGACTCAGTAGAGGGACTAATTTATGAAAACGAGCTATTGAAAGCTTAACAAAAACTGAACTGCATCAAGATCCCAATAATTCAACACTGGTTAACTCCATGTTCTGAAATATTGCTTCTTAACTGATCAGGTTGGAGAATGAACACTTGAACAACGTCGGAAAATACCGGGCATTTAAGTCAGTACCCTTACCATTTAGCTACAATGATGAGGACAAGGTTGTATAATTATCTACTTCACACACAGAAGAAATGATAGAGAATGGGTGCTATTAAATTCATGTACTTCTTTTGTTTTCTTTTTATTACTAGGCGAGTGATTGTGAATGAGTTTTAAGATAAAGAAGAGATCAAATACAAAGCTAATATCAGCACATACATATAGTTTCTGTTTCCAACTTTCCATGTCCACTCTGTTAACTTATATATATTGTATTATGAAAACAACAGCCATTTTTCAACCACATGCAATGCATCCTCAAGGGGATTGAAATTTGATTTTCCTTTTGTGATTTGATCTTGGGGACCACCATATGATGCTACCATTCTTCCCAAGTGTAGTGTAAATTAATTGCATTGAACTGTTCTGATGGCTGACTGAAAATAACCCTGTGATCTTGAGTAGGGACCAGATGAGGCCTCAAACCCCATATATTGTTTTATCAATTCAGCATTGAAGCAGCATTTTTTACATCAATATCAAATTTTAAAATTAGCACATCATATGACACATGTATTACATTGAAAGCTTCTAACACATATACTCAAATTTGGAGGCTGGACCGTTCCTAACACGTATAAATTGAAGACGTGACTTGCAATCAAATTTTCAAAATTTAGTAGTTAGTTGGACCTGTTTCGCAATTATTATTTAATTTTGAAAAATGAAAAAACAATAAGTGACAATAGATTCAAAAAAAACAAATTGTGTTATAGTCTATTAAAACATTAAAAGTGGCTTCAAAAACATGTGTAATTTTAAAAAATTTCGTCATTATTTTTTTTGAAATTGTTGAAAGAGAGTAGTAGATAATTTTTTTTTTTCATTTCTAATAAGTAGTCATTTTTCAGAAATTTTTTGTAAAATCAATTCTCAAAAGTATCCCACCAAATTTATTCACTATTGTATTCCATCTTCGAAAATGTATCAAAAAATGCTAAATATTGAAACATTTCTCATCTTCCCTACCCCTAATTGGGGCTTGATATACCAGTCACAAAGCAAATCAAGTGGAGAGAGGCTTCCGATGAAGCAGGGACAGGCGCACATATCCTCATAGAAAACCATTTTCTTAAAAAAAAAAAAATCTCATTCTCGACCTATTAACTCAAGAATTGGAGACCACAATATTACTAAAAGAAACGCAATGAAACAGTTAATACTGAGAGGTTCATTCAACTGATGAACCTTCAACTTGAAGGAAAGATAACCAAGGTGATAACCACCAAACTAAAACACCAAAAGGCAGCGTGAAAAAGGAAAACAAGGTAGCAGGTAAATCGCCCTATATGGTCTCCAGAGCCTGAAGGATATCAGCCTTCAAATCTTCGAAGTCTTCAACTCCAAAGCTGAACCTAACCAAGTTGTCCATGATCCCATACTTGGCCCTCTCTGATTGGCTGAGATCCCTGTTTCCAAATGCATTACAAACTACATCATCTTCTTGCATCACGTGTAATAACAATTACATTATACCAGTCCCCCAAGAAAAGATTGTATTTATTCAATAACAATACTAGGAAGAAATGGAGAGAATACCAGTAGGACATTATTGCTGGCTGATCCACAATGCTCTCACATCCTCCAAAGGATGGAGCAATGTATGGGATTTTCAATGCATCAACAAACTTTGCAGTTGTCAATAAGTCCCCATCAACCTAAATAATTATGCAGCAATGAACTTTCAGAAAGTTACAGCAAAAGCCGAAAATACAAATCAATGAGAAGAAATCTAACCACCAGTCACGAAGTCTGCAGAGACATCAACTTAGTCATCAATCAACTTAGTCATCAATACTCACCTCAAAACTGACCACACCGCCAAAACCAGTCATTTGCCGCTTGGCAATGAGATGTTCTGGATGATTTGGCAAGCCTGGATAGTAGACGCGCTTTACCTGCAAGTCAAGTTAGTCAGGATGGGTACACCAATTACACCAAAAAAGATTTTTTTCTTTCTCAAATCACATATCCTTTTTACTTTTTCCCAATAACAACAAATAGTGATCATAATAACAAGACAATAAGCTGTGTTCATATTGAAAATTATTAAGAGTTTTTTTTATTGTAAATATAGACTAATTTGAATAATTACGAGGGATAGATACAGAATACAAGGCATAAACAGTAAACTGAAAAACATAGCGTTGAAAGGAAGCTAGAAGAGGACTGATGTTAGTTTCCTTCAGTACTTCAGAGAATTTGTTTATCAATTTTCTAGATTAGTCATGTGCATGGATGCAACTGCGATAACTGTGGGGTGGAAGTGGTGCCCATGCGATATTGGGGATTTTAATATTCATTAAAAACTTGTATTAAATTCTTATGAACAACAGTATTGAAAAAGTTTTACAAACTAGAATTCGTGATCTTTACCATATTTACTATTACGCCCATCAATTTTTATTAGGAAATAGAAAATCTCTCTCATCAGCGTCTTGGTGAAATTTCTTCCAAGTATGCTTCAGAGCCCAGGAACATTTCTACATTTATACATTTAATTAATGTGCTAATAAAGAGAGTATAATAACATTTTAGAAATTACATTTACGAGCTTTCATCTGATTTAATCTTACACCCTATAGATGTCATAAGGAAACAAAAGATCATCTTTTGAATTAATAGTATTTTTGTGAGAATACTTTAGTCTACTTCATAAGCTTCTAACTTTCATATAAACATGGGTCTCAGTACTTGCATATGAAAGGTGTCTTTTAGCTGTTTATGCATAATAAAAGATAAGTAAATACGAGCTCCACCTAAAACTAACAGGGGGATCACTTCAATGTGTGTGTGCACGCGTGTGAAGACTACAAAAACTATACAACTTGTTCTGACTTCTCAGTGTCCACCAGTATGTACACAGAAAATTTCCTTGTTCTGGTTTTTAGCAGATGTGAAATTTGTGCCTAGTCTTATATGTCCGTGTGTAGTGATAATGATTATACAGAAAATTTCATCAAATGATTTTTCTATAAAGAATTTTCATCAAACTGACTAAAAACGCAAGAATGGAGTTCAACAGTTCTACTGCAGTTTAGGTACCTTGGGATGTGCCTCTAAAATTTCGGCCATCCTCAATGCTGTTGAGTTTTGCTGCTGTACACGAAGATGCAGTGTCTTCATGCCTCGGATGATCAGATACGCGGCATTCTGATAACAAAAAGAAAATGAACCACCCTTTATTATGATGGAAGCTCAAGTAGCATGGTAAGAATCAAAATTAGAAGACTTTACATGCCTCATACTTGATAAGTTGTCCCAAATATCAAGATCCAAATTATGATGTAGTTACAGTTCTTTCATGCTAATGGATTTAAAATAACATAATGTATTCCCTAATTGATATTAGCATATGAAGGCATAAGACACCAATATTATACCACAAGACTCATTGATCAAGAGAACTCACAGGGTTGAGAGCGCCACCCAGAATGTGATGCAAATTACGAACTGCCGAAATCAACTTCTCAGAACCACTAACGCAACCTGCAAGGACCTGCAACAGGAATCATGCTTGTTTAATACTTAATTGCAATGAGTATGCCTTTAGCTAGCAATCTATTAGCCAACTAAATTCACCAACTACTGCTAACATACATCATTGTGACCCCCAATGTATTTTGTTGCAGAGTGCAGAACAAGGTCAGCCCCAAGAGCAAGGGCCTTCTGGTTGAGAGGTGTTGCAAATGTTCCATCTATGCAGATGAGTGCCCCTTTTTCATGGCAAAGCTTGGAAACCAACTTAATGTCAACACATCTCAGGAATGGATTGGTTGGGGACTCGGTGAAGAAAAGAGTAACCTGCAAGGAATAATAATGCCACTCATTTCAGCATTACACTGTTCATTCTGTGTTGATTTTTTAAAGAGAACTCCTAGATAATAAGCTAACCACTTTCTTCAGTACTAACTTTGTTCTTATCCAGTGCAGATTCAAGGGCTCCAATATCTGCAGGGTCAATTACAGTGGCCTGCATTTTTATAATGAGCTAAATCAAGAACATAAGCACTCACAATATTTAGAAAGTATAAAAGAACCAATCTCCAAGAGTCCAAATGCAGCTGAAGTGCCAATAATTATCACAGGAAAAAACTAACTTATCTAAAAATATGACAGACAACTATAGTCATGCATGCTGCACAGAACAGAAAATGAGACGCAGGTCAAAATAGGCAAGGGATCTATGAATATGCCCGATGAAAATGATGAAACATAGTAGAATAGAGCAGGTGATGCTTTTCAATGATCAGATAGAACAATGACAGAAATGCAATTACCCATTAATACTAGGAAGAATTTATTTTCAAGACATCAAATTCATATAAAAAAGTGAATTTATTTTTATAAGCAGGATTCCTTTCCGTGGGTTTTGTCATTCTTTTTTCATCATAATTCCCATGAAATAAAATAGATATCCTCTTGCACCCGTGAATTGAAAGGTTGAAATTGCATAAGACTGATATATAATAGCTACATGATAGAGAACTTCTCTCAACAAGAAAGTTAAAGAAACTTTCGATTTTTTATACAATAAATATACAAGAGATCTGAAATTGCTCCAAACCATCAAGACATGCTACAAACTGTTTGTAACGAATCCAAGTGAGGGAACACCAAACCTTGATCCCCATTTTGGGAAGAATGGTTTCAATAAATATCCGAGTCTTCCTATAGCAATCTGTGGTTGTCACAATATGCCCACCAGCTGGAACCAATGCCATCAACATGACAGTACTAGCACACATTCCAGATGCCAATAACAGGGTTGATTCAGCCCCCTCAAGCGCACTGTTTAAGTTGGAAAGAATACATAGCCTCAGTAGGCATTCAATCATGCAAGTGCTACAAGAAAAAGGGAATCAGAAAGATAAACAGACCTTATCTTCTCCTCTGCAACCACCGTAGTAGGATTACCATAGCGTCCGTATTCAAAACTTGCACGGCGTTTCTCCTGCAATGAGATCAGAAAAATAAATTAATCAACCAAAACAATCTGAGCTGGCAAGAAAACAACAACAATATTTACTCTTACTATTCTAAGTTGATACATTAATTGCTACCATGATAAACAGGCAAACACTATTGATCGAGCACTACCTTAATTAAATGATTTCTAGAAGATCCTGGTCTTAAATTGGCAAATCCTTCGAAAGGATTAAGAGAAGAGATAAACTTTATACATGTGCGAGGAATAATAAGAACAATAATGCTCAACTAGGAAATGTAACCTTGATGCATACCTTGAAATCAATGAGTTCAGCAGTTTTCTTAAAGAAGTAAGCAGATGTATTAACTACTGGGGTAGTTATTGCATCAGTAACTATGCCACGGCCTAATCTTTCACCTAATCAAATCAAAGGAAAAATCACTTCATATACAATGACAACATAATTATTCATTCAAATTTAAATAATATAAACTACATTTTTAATCAAATAGATAAAAATTATTAGGATTTTGGTAGAATTATTAAGCAACAAATCATTTGAAAGTAGATTCATTACATATACAACTAATTCTTTTAACCAATGTATACGATAGGAAATAAAACAACTGAAACCGATGCAATCACGTCATGTGTAAACAAAAAATAGATTAAATAATATACACAGAAGCATATGCAGATATAGATATATACCGGCATGAATTGCGATGCTCCCATCGGAGCTCAAAAATGAGGAAGCCTTCACATCTGCCAAACCGTCAAACTGTACACCAATACCATTACAAGATTCATTTTCAACCACCACCGTCTCCTCATCACCGGTTAAAATCTCAACCGGCGCGAGAGCGGCGGCTGCGGCGTCAACGGCTTTAGCCGCCGGCGCCACACCAGAAGGCACCTGATTGTTCGACCATGAAGCCGCAACCACTTGAGCAACACCGATGTTGCTGCAGTTCCTCCGAGCCTTGATACTCAGCTGCCTCACAAAGTTCGGAGGAAACCTAAAGATCAGAGACGACAGACCGTAGGTGGCGAACGATCCACCACTCAGCCCCGAGTTGGCGTTGCCGGAGAATTTGCCGAAAGTCGGGATCTCCAGCCGAGGTACCCCGGAGAAGTCTGGATCTGAACGGCACTCGAAGGACGGGAAAACCCTAGAACAGCTTGAGACGGCCATTGGGATTGGAGGGTTGAGACCGTAATTTTGGTTGTAGTCCGCCTCCTCCGAAAAAATTAGCGGATTTCAGAGATCTCTCCAAGGTCTGAAACCACGCGCGCTGGCTTGTCGTTTTATAGTGCGGCCACCGAATCATCAGATCCGCTTATGCTAATTTTAACCATGGTTGAGTGTTTTTTAAAGTAACCATGGTTAGGATTTTTGGGACTTCTTCTTGTCGTGAATGACGATAAATTATTGAATAAGATTACTATTTCTTATCATTATCTCTTACAAATTTTATTTTATTTATAATTTACGATAAATATATGATTAAGATTATTATTTCTTATATATATATATATGATATTTTAATTATTAAATTATATACAAAATTTAAAATAAAATAATTAAGATAAATAAAATTAGAATCTTAAAATCATTCACTAATATTAAAATATTTTATCTCATACAAATTTAAGCTTACAAATACAATTTTTTAAATAATTTTTTCAAAAATTCAAAAGTAATAAAATTTAAGATTAATTAATTTATAATTCTAAATTTTTATACGAGATGACGCAGAAGAAATCAAACTAATGTAAGCTACATGAAAATAAATATTGATAGAACCTTTATATAGAATCTCGATCCTACACGTCACTACTGAAGTGATTGTACGGGAAGGAATAAATTTTCGTGGCAAACAGGCATCGCTGAGAGGATATAAAGACAATCACGCTGGCGCTTTGGGAGTCACAGGCCAATTAAATATCCCATATTTAAGGAAATCATAATCCAATCAAAAATTGTCCGTCATTTAGGACAATGCTGCAATCAATCTCAATATTTAAAATCTTGTGATTTAATTAATACATAATGTTATGTTTGTGTGTGATTCAGTTGAGGGAAATATATGTATTAATTAAATCATAAATTTTTAAACCCTACAACTAATCATAATACTTAAATTAAAATTCTTTTCAATGCATTAGAGAGTTTCAATGAATCACCATCTCATATAAAGGTGGGTCAACAAAGTTAGGTCTCACAGTGATCCCCACCTTCATGTGAAATAGAAAATGAATCGAAACTCTCCAATGCACTTAAGAAGATACAATATATCCTGACCAATCAACTAGAAATTAAAAATATGGGTAAATTATATCGTTCGTCTTGAAATTTTTGATAATTTACATCGACTTTCTTAAGATTTTTGAAATTACACAGTCTTTTCTTAATTTAAACTACAGTTGACCATTTTATAATTAATATTTAATGAGTTAATAATTTCTAATAATAAATAAATTTTCAAGGAATTAACTTGGTTCTGTAGTGGATAATTAATTATTCTATTAATTAATAATTAATATTTTTTCACAAAAAAAAATCTTTATCATATTAATCATTAGAGACATGTCTTGGTAATTATATTTATTAATCTTTATATATATACTTATATATCTCATTTAAGACATGTCTTGATAATTTTACATAATTGAAGTAAAAAATATTGCAAAAGAGAAAAATTGTAACATTAAGAAACACAAATTTTTTTATTTGAAATAAATATTGGGAATTTTTTTATGCCATTAGTTGAGTATTATATATATTTTTTGAAGAAAAACTAAAATGTAACACTTATCAATTAATGAAAGTATAAGAAAACTTAATAATTTTTCAATCTCTCATATCTATTAATTATAGAGTTAATTAACCTTAAGTCCCTTAAAAATATGTTTAATTATTTTAAGGTCCGTGCCTTTTTCAATCTTAAGGTGAACACAATTGTTTCTAATTTTTAACACAAGTCCAACTTGATGACGTGGTAATTATAAATTTTCTATAAATAATCATAATACCCTAATATAATTTTTAAGCATATCCACCAAAATATCCCTAAAATCGTGAACCACCAATTTATCACTCTCGACTCTAATGTAATTTTCAGTAGTGTATAGCAATGTTTGAATTCGATTGAGATTTGTTTCGATGGTCAAATTTTGGTTAATAATTGTGGGTGAAATTCACTTGAACTAAAAGAGGAATTGAATTGGTTCATGCTTTCAGAAGTGTTATAACTGTTATGTTCACATAAGTTTGCTTCTTTTTTCTTTCTAAAGTCAAAATTGAAGTATACGAGACCCGTTCACATATATTTCTATTTATAGATATAATCATTTATTCAAACTTAATTAGTAGATTTTTTAACTTTTAAGAAATTTTAAAATTTTACATTTCGTTAGAACGAATTTTTTATTAGAGTTTTTACACTTTCGTTCAGACAAAGTTTCACTTGAAAAGTATGAAATTTGATACTTTTGAGATAGAGCGAAGTTCTCTTTCACATCTAGTAAATTTTTAATCATCTTGTGCTTCAAATTCTATTTTAATTTTTTGGACAAATTTTTACACTATTAAAAGTCAATTTTAAACATTCAACATGTGGCTAAAAGTCTAATAAAACTAAATACAATTGAGATTTTTCTTAATTTTTATGAAAGTGTAATTTTTTACACTTTTGTGAGGATGAAATTTTACAGTTTACTGGGATGAAATTTTTTTACTTGAAAGTGTAAAATTTCACACCTTTGCTTGAAAAGTGTAAAATTCGTTAGGATGAAATTTTATAGTTTCAGAGTGATTTTTTTTTATTCAAAATTTCATATTCAATATGGATCTTATTTGATAAATCTTGATATTTAGAATCCAAATATATAAATTTTATTAAAAATAAATTTATAAATTAAAAATTATTAAAATTTTAAAGTTTTGCAAAAGTTTTTGGAAGTTGTCCCAGATTTTTCGAGATTTCAATGAAAGGATATTTTTGGGACTAAATAATTAGAGGACTTTATAGGTTAGTGTTTGAGCTTTGACTAAATAATAATTTTGGTATTTTTTATGGACCGTTAACTAAACCACCCTTAGTTGACTGTACACATATCTCTCATCTAATTCATTTTTTTCGAAATGACAAAATACGCATTTTATTTTATTTTTTTCATTTTTTTAATTTTGATCAATTTTTTTAACTTATTTATTTTGAAGTAAATATTAATTAAAACATTTTTGATAAAATATAAAAGAATAAGTTGTTTACTTTAAATTCATTTTTATATAAAATTAAAAAAAAATCTTTAAAAAAAGGTCAAAATTAGAAAATGTAAAAAAAATAAAAGAAAAGAAATACTTTTTGTTATTTTAGAAAAAAATAACATAACGGGAGAGACATGTATAATTTGTCAATAAAAAAATAAAGGATAATGTAATTTTAAAAGTTTCAAAAAGTTTTTGTAATTATAAAAAATTTTAAGAGAAATTTGTATAATTTATCTAAAATATAATATGCACGGTAGTTGGAGAAAAATGACATGATGTGATAAACAATAAAAGTAGTGTTTTATAATACATGTATTTATACATATATAATACACATATATTAACAAAAATGTGAAATTTGTATTATAACACTCACACAAGTCTCATACTCATATGAATACATGTGTAGCCATGTATCATATATGCACAAACACGTGTCTAGCCGTGCACCATATATTCACAAACATATGTATGGTAAAACATTACTCCAACAATTATTGTTACACTTAGACCAAAGACCATAATATATATATATATATATATATATATATATATAAACAAATTGTTAATGAGTCCCACACGGTGGAAATTTGAGACCAGATAGGAAAGAGGTGGGTGCCCAAGAGTCGGAAAAGCTAGCCGATTTTCTAAATGCGGTCCACGCGATGACTGGTTTCAACGAAAGTTAGTAAAGGAAAAAAGTAATAAAAACATTAATGTTGCCATCTGCCAAAACAACGACAGACGACCCGACCATTGCGACTTAAGGAGTATACCATGAATCATACAATTGAATAATAGCCACAGCATAAACCAAACAGATCTGCTTAGGTTGGATACCCACCAAATAACGTTGGCGAAGAAGATAAGTCATGAGTGCTTGGTGACACATGCATGAAAATAAATATATTATAAATTATGTCTTTTTAAAATTAAAATATATATTTTTAAGAAAATGTTATTCACATTTCCAAATCAACACTGAGATCCAAAATATTAATTTTTTAATCATTAAAATTGTATCTTTTGGAATTCAAGTGTTGAATTGAGGAGTGGGAATAGGGATAGCTTTTTTTTTTTTTTGAAAAATTGTATTAGTCGGTAATCTATATTAAGCACATGTAAATAAAAAAAATTATAAAAATTCATTTGATAAAAGTTTGTGATTTGTCTTTGTAATTTGTGAGTGCATCAAAAATTTCTTAAATCATAATCTAACTTCCAAATTCGTGAACCGTATCATTTTATCTCGTTTAAGAAGATTTTTTGAAAAATAAAACTAAAAAAAAAATATAATTTGTAAGACGACCTTATTTTGTTCGAGAAGAGGTTTTAGAAAGAAAAAAAAACCTGTAAAACTAAACCAAGTAAGCGAAGTAGGCTAACAAAATCCTCATGTTTAATTGATTTAGTATGTCACCATCTCAGCAACTCACCACCTTATCACCAAATGTACTGGGAAAGACAGAAAAAAAAAAACACGGGGCCAGAATAAGAAATATGACACCAAATGATATGTAAGAGAGTGTTTGAAAAAACTTATTTATTTTTTTTTTTTTTATGGATCGATTAAAGAGTATTTTAGGCTAGTTTAGACGTATCAAACTTAGGATTCTTTTTTTGTAACTAATTAGACTTACTCTTTAAACTCTAACTATTAACGATTGACGCAGAAAAACTCGTATTCGAGACACTTGAATTTTATTTATAATGTCTTTACCACCCTGATGGAGTGTTTGAAAAAACTTTTCCAAACCTACAAAATTGCATTTGAAAAAAAAAAGAAGAAGCTCGGGAGTTACTTTGTTTGGTAAATGATTTTTTTGTAATTTTGGAAAGCAATATGACCATTAAACACATTTTTTATATTAATTGTCATAAGAGAAAATATAAAGGCAAGAGTATAAAAACTCTCCCATGTAAGAGTATAAAGCCTCAATTAGATGCACTATGTTAATACTTAATAGTAATCGATTAATTCAAAAATATAAAAAATTCTCAATGTTTTGGATGGATTATAATTTTTTTTGTTTGAATACGATTTTGTTTTCATTGTTTTAATTTTAGTTTTTTTTTTTGGGAATGAAAAATATGATAATTTCAAAACTATATGTACTTTTATTTTTTATTCTCTAATAATTTTAAATTTTAAAATTACAAAATAGATTAATTCTAGTAGTTCCCTTAAAAAATCATCTTTAATTTTTATTTTCAAAATAGTTTTAAAAAATATTATGTTAAATATGTTTTTTTTTACTCTAATATTTTTATTTTTAATATGGACAAAGAATATAATTATGTCCAAACAAATTTCAAGATGTTGAAATAGTGAAACTATTTCTTTCACGGTAAAATCCATTTAGTGAAATTTGACTATATTGGTCAGAAACATTGTGCCCCCATAGAATCAAGATTATATCAGTGTGCTATGTGATTTGACACCATTTTAAAAGGTGCTATGCTACTAATTTAAAAAGCTAATCAATAATGGTTGCAATCAAACATTCAGACTTGTTCAAAATTTACTGCATGGATATTTTTTTAATTTAGTACGAGTTTAAAAAAATTTACTTTGATTTAATTTCTTTACTAATTAAGATAAAATGTTACATAATTGGATTCAAGTTGATCGAAAATCTCAGAATATTACTAAAACAAAATAAAATATGAAATACGATAATGATCGAGTGGACAAAATTTTGATATATGCAAAGATGGTAGCACTATTCTTCACAAAATGTAGTTAATTGTTTAGTTAAAATTTTAAAATAATTTTTTATATTAATCTTACTTATAAAACTTAATTAATTATCATGTTTTAAAAAAAATTAATTTTATATATATATATATATATATTTTTACAATTACATCAAAATATTGAAACAAAACATCCAGGAGGACCATTTAATCGGCCGCAACAAGTTGTCCATTATGCACAGCAAAAGATCAGCGATGGGACAAAACGGCTGTCTGTCTGCTAGTAGAGAAAGTGCACGCCACGTCTGATTTTAAACTTTTTCCTTTGCGTAAGACTGGAAGAAGTTGTTTGGCCGGAATTATTTTTATTGTTTCGGGAAAGTCCAATTATTGTGTCATACCTATGATTTATTAGTATCATTAAATTTAATTTATTCAATAATTTTATGTTTAACAGTAGGCATGACAAAATAAACGAATTTTAAGCGAGTTTAATTTATATTTGATCCGTAATTAAATCGGTCAAATACGAGTCAGGTCAATACAAGTCGGGTTAATTTGAATTTAATTCATTATTTTTTTCACGAATAAATATTATTTTAAATAATCACAATAATTATTTGACTTTTAATTTCTTAAAAATCTTACAAAATATTATTACTAAAATAAAGTTAATAATACAATTACAAAATTAACGAGTTAATTCAGTTTCAGTTTAAAATTCGAGTAAACTGGACCAAATCGATAACTGAATATATGCTGGCAACAAGAGATGATAAATAAACTAAAGAAGAAAACGAAGCAGCAGGAAGTAGAAGAAGCAAAGATCAGAAATTGAAAGAAAGTAGAAGCTTGTGTGTAAAATTCAAGGCTGTTACAGACTATCTCCCTCTCTCTCTCTCTCTCTCTCTCTATATATATATATATATAGGCTGAGATTTATAATTAACATCAAATTATATATATATAGAACAACAAAGAGAAATATATATTGATGAAATGAGTACAAGGCTTTATATATAGGCTGTGAAGTAGCTCTTAGTTGTCATGACTATATATTATATAATAATGTTAGGCTTATTTAAAAATTATATCAAAAATGTTTACCTTTATGAGTTGGCAGTCTTGTATTGACTGTATATCACATCATGATGTGACATTATGTGATATCCAACTAATATAATACTGCCAACTCATGAAGGTAAATAATTTTGGTAAAATATAAAAGTAAGACTAGTATTACTCTATATTATATATATATATATTTTATTCTTTTATTCTTTTTTAAATGAAGATATATATATATATATATATTCTTATATATAAGTATTACTATTTTATTAATTTTCATTTTTAACCAGGTCAAACACCTATATTCAATTCGTATTAACCTACTAAATTGACGGGTTCCTTATTACCCAATTCGTTTATGACCCACTAATTAAATAAGTTCATTAATTAGTGTGCAGGTTAGGATGGGTTGACGGGTTTGAATAACATTTGCCATCTCTATTTAACAGTATTATACCATTTTCTATTTAATTGAAGGACTAAAATGAAAAAATAATCCTAAATGAGAATATTTTTTTAAGATTAATATATTTTATATCATAGCAGTCTCATTCAATATATATTTTTTGATATATATATATTATTTATTTTTTATAATATAAAATTCAATTATTTTTAACAAAAAAGAGCTATATATTGAATGAAACTTTAATAATAAATTTTTTTACATAATTTGTTTTGTCTAAATATATAACAATAAAAAATTAAAATATAATAGGAATACAACTCTATTAATAAAATTAAGTTTTTTTTATAGAGTTTTTATAAGGTCTTTTTAATAAAGTTAGATTTTTATTAATCTTAAATTTTTAATTTAACTATCTATAAATATTAAATGCATAAAATTTAAAACATTGTCTTTAAATAAAATTTAAAATAATTACTTTATTGATTTTATGTTCTAAATCTTCCAACGGCCTAAACTCTCCTATTTTTCTGAGAGCTGTATTTGATGTTTGGCTCTGTTTAATTTTGTTATCAACATGGACTATATGGGATGCGGTTGTACAAACACACATACACATATATATATATATATATAGTTGTACAAACACACACACACATATATATATATATATACATACATATAAACAAAGGAAATCATGATGAACGATGCTAAACCATTAATAAAAAAGTACAACAATAGGAGAAATGATGATGCTTCTTCATGTATTTACATAAAAGCTATTGATGTTGATGTATTTGAACACATCCTTGCATGAAAACAGAGCATTAGAAGGAGGGTCTGACGCCATTTTAGTTTGGGATATTTTGAGAGCATAGAAGGTGGGTCTGAGCCCATTACAAGGTGGTCAAGAGGTATTCGTGTAAAGGTGGAGGTAGAAAAAAAATAAAAAATAAAAAAAGAGTTAGAAAATTTTTGGAAAAAAATTTAGTGAGAAAATACTGGAATGAGCCAAGATTTTGGTAAGAGAATTCAGAAAAATGATGGATTAAGATATGAAAAATATGCAAGGATTTAAAGGCTACTATGGTTGAGAGTGAAAGTCACCAAAAGAATGTTGTTGGGAGTGGGGATACTCTTTCTTATAATTAACAATAATGCAAGACTTACTTAAAATCTCTATCAAAAGTATTTACCTTCATGAGTTGACAGTATTGTATTGATTGGATATCACATCATAACACATCATGATGTGATATCGAGCTAATATAACACTGCCAACTCATGAAGGTAAATACTTTTGGTAAAATATGAAAGTAAGACTAGCATTACTCTATAATTAATGTTACTTATTAATGTCTACATAGTAATACTTATTAAATGATTAATATATACTTATTAATGTATACAAACAATGCTTATATTGCATATACTAAATTATATAAACAATTAATGGGTCGTGTGTTCTTGGGCTTCTTTTTGTGCTGTCATGCTATGTCGTGGCTATGGATTTGGAGGAACAGGCCCAATACGACCAATTCACTCGTGCTGTGCTTGGCTTAAGTTCCACGCGAGAACTGTTTCGTATCATGCTACTTGAGCTAGCTCGACTCATTTTACACATCTAACTTTAGCCCGTCCATCCCGATCCATATGAATGGTGCTTACTGCATTGATATTAGACCGCGTGGATTGGAATACTAGCGCAGTGTGATGTAATGAGTGGCTTCAAGATACATGGGCCGTTAGGCCCGTTACCGGTCCCATTGGTCCAACAGCATAAGGCACCCTCACGTGCCCTAAACTGGCCCCAAATCAGAGCCGTCCAATATGGATCATGCGATTGTCCGGCTTCGACTCTTCTGTTCTTTCAACTTACCATCTTAGTAGGAAGGGATTCTAGACGGTTCTTACGAACTGCGCGGAGATCGTCCCTTGGATGCCCTAATTTCAAAGCCTCGAATGCGGCGGCATTGGCAAAATCTGTTGATAAAAGGGCAACCGCCTTCACGGTTCCTCTCAGCACCTCATGGTGTTTTTTCAGAAACTTAAAGGGACACCTGATGGAGGGTACTTTACACCACTCTACATATATCAATATACATCTGTTTATATATTAATCTTATCAATTTGGTTTTGTATTTTTATTGTTGCAATCAGTTTGGATTATTTGAGTTGATCAATGTCTGAACATAATACAGTCTGCTTGCATTATCATCTGAATTGCCTGATTTAGTTTCACACATGGCCAGTTTACCACATTGCTCTGCACTGCATGTATGAAATGTAATTGCTTGCAGAATTTGAACATTAACTAATCGATTATAAAGTTATTATATCGGCAAGTCACTGATTATGCCCCCCGTTTGGGCAATGGGATGGCATAACATCTCAGTGCATATTGAGCTTTTAGTAACGGGAATATATCTGCTTTAGTCCTATGAAGGTTATGTTGATCCTTTGTTTAAGTTTCGCTTTCAAATCTGTTTATCAGCAGTCAGCTCCCTGGTATTCAAAACATGTAAGCGGTTTGCAATATATGTATTTTTCTTATTGGATTACTTTCTTTCTGTCAATTTTTAGGTATTGGGTGGTTGTTAAAAGTTTGTTCAGCAATGCTTAGGTGACTTTGAAAGGATTTATGTCAATGTATATGTATATTATTCATGTCTGCGATGTGTGCGTGCGAGTCTCCTAATGAAACTACAGCTAATTTATTCCGATGTATGAGCTGGTTGACCTGCTTTATTGGTTTATATTCTCATTTGTTCAATTGTGTACTCATGGTTCTTTGTTACTCATTTGACGGGCTAAGGAATTTGATTTTGCTAGTTCGTTGAGGTTCCTAAATACTAATTGCTTGACTACCTCCTCATTTTAGGGTTCAACGGATTGCATTCATGTGTTGTGGTCAGTTTTTTGTTTTAATTTGTCATCCCGCATATTGTTCTTCAACACTTGGTTTGTGAAGGTATTGATATCTTACTAAAATTGAGAACACTTTACTGAGTTGTATTTTATCTTTTTTTTCATATTTTTTATATTCATATTGGCATATGAAATATTGTATTATATCTGCATTCAATGTTTCTATAAGCTCTTGTTTTTGCAAGTTTTACTGTGTTTCTTATTTTCTTCTCCTCATTCTTGGGTTAAAATAATTTAGGATGATGAAAATTGATAATTGATATCGTTATATCTATCTAGAAAAATTGTTATAAGCTATCAATTCTCATTGTCTTCCCCAAGCTGCAAGAATGTGTTGTGTGAAAGCATGCCCTTTGACTACAGAAAGGGATGGACTCTCACGGGCAGTGGTTTATAGTGATATCTTTTTTCCCCTCTTCCATATTGTACTTTTTTTTATACTATATTCTTCTCATTTCTTTGTTTTTACTTTTGCCTTTCTCTCCCTTCATGAACAGTTTCTTCTTGTGCATATTCTCTTTCTGCTCTTTCTTATTTTTCTTTTCTAAATGGAGGAAAATAATGCATAGTTTATATATTTTTAGAGTATTGCCTAGCATAAGAACTCCACGAGTCTTTGAAGATCCAATTACCCTATGTAAATGTAGAGAACATTTTGGGTCAAATATAGGTCATTGTATTTTAATTCTCGAAAAGGATTTTGGGGTTTAAATTCAGTCTTGCCTTGAATTCCTTTAGATTCAAAGTTTAGTCACACCATTCTAAATGAGTAAAATACTTGCATTAGGCAAGACATCGATGAAGGGGAATAATGTTATCCTAGAGACTCTATCTTGATTGCAATGGATTGAAGTGGTCAGTAGCTTGCAAGAAAACTTGGTTTGATATGGCCCATATGGGAAAACTAAAGTACAATAGTATAGTTTCTGACCGCTGGGCTTCCATTTGTGTAATCAAAAAGTGGTAAAATATCTGTTGGCATCCACTTTGTCCCTTGGACAAAATTTGTTATTGTTGATGGTGATTTGACGTGGATGCCATAATACTGCCTACTCCTAGCTGGTTTTTGTTGATCTTAAAGCCAATTGGGATTGTTTCTACCGAAACTTGTAGGCAATGATGCTTCAAATTGGCAGACAATTTTAGGTTGCTTCTGTTATTTATTATGATATAGCTTTATGTCTAGTTGTTTAGGAGTTAGGATTGATGATGCAATAAAATTTGTTTTGATTAGATATAATAACTCTGTTGCCCAAGTACAGAGGCTATGTTACCACTAAATTACCAGAGGCCTAATGGCAATGTGCAAAAACAAAGGGTGGGATCCGCTTTGCAGCTTGTGCTTAGCATGTTTCTGCTGCCTGTATTTCCCTAACACATTGTTAACATTTTCATATCCATTGTCGATAGCAGCTGGGCTTGCAAGAACAAAAACTGAAAATGGTTCAATCCTATTCATAGAGTGCAGGTTTTGTAGTTTATTTTTATAATAATCTCTATGTCGATACATGCCAGTGTGATTGGCACCCTGTCTTGATTGATACAACTTCTTACGTTTCTTCTTCCCTTGACAATTTCTCAAAAAGAGAGTTGAAATAATATTATTAAATTGTCATTCTGCCTGATACTTTATATAAAAAACACTAAATAGCAATAGTGCTGAGTTTTCATTTAAATAGTTTTGATTGGAGAGAGTAAACATGTTGCACAAGTACAGAGGTTCTGTTACCATTTAATTATCAGATGCCTTATTTCAAAGTGCAAAAACAAAGTGTGGGATCCGCTTTGCTGCTTGAGCTCAACATGCTTCTGCTGCCTGTAATGCCCTCACATTGTTAAAATTTTCATGTCCACGGTGGAAGTGCTCGGCTTGCAAGAAAAAATGAAAATGGTTACTTCTTCCATTGATAATTTTCAAAAAGGAGAGTTGATTGATAATTATTATATTGTCATTCTGTTTGATGCTTTATCAGATAACACTAAATTGTACTAGTACTGAGGCTCCGTCCTTTTGATTTCTGGCTGCTAATCCTAGTGTGCAGAAAGTGTGGGGATCTGTTTTCCTGCTGACCAAGCCTAGTTTTGCAGTCTGTAATGCCCCTACACGCCTCATTGCAGTTATTTACGGAAGAATATATTTTCTTTACAGAACCGCTATTAAATCTTTTGGGTGAAGGAAGTTGGCAAGTTGGCTATATCTTGCCCAGACGGTTTTCTATGCTATATGAATTGTAAGGTTTCATTTGAAAGCTGATATTTTCCTCGTCTTGGCCCTCTTACATTTGTTATCAACACTTCCTTTACAAATTTTTCGTTATATATATATGTGTATATATATATATATATACAGGTTAAATGGCAAACTCGGTTTCAATCAATTACTGTCAAGGTGAGTGTTTGGTGGGAAATTGCTAAATTTGTTTCTAAACTCAACGGACAAGAGCATTGTTTGTGTTCAATCAGGCTGGTAGATCGTTGACTTCACTGATCTTTACAATCGTGACTCAATAGTAGTGCTTTGTGAATCTAAGCTGGAAATTGTCTCCAGTTTGATGTATCTTTTTGAGGTAGCCGAATTTGTTTTTTGGAGTTGCTGAGGATGATATAATCCTATGACAATTTTGAGATGTATATCATTGATAATTGTTTATATACTCCTATTACATTCGTACATAGTTACTTTCTTCATTAGTTCATTGTAGAGGTCACATATTGGGAGTCTTTTAATTTGTATACTAGTGGAAATGGCAATTGCGTTATCGACTTTCAAACCTAACAAGTCATTTCTCTCTCTCTCTCTCTCTCTCTCTCTCTATATATATATATATATATATACACACACGCACGCACATTTTCCAAAAAAAAAAAAAAGTCCCAAGAAGTGCTTTTCATGGCACTTGGGATAAATGGCGCATGTAATTTTAGGAAAAAACATATTTTGCAAATTAAGGATGAAACTTACTAAGACTTTATGAAAGATTTTATGATACTCTTCAACAGCTTAACATTGGCACCAAAATTTCGTATAAAAGGTATTCAAAAAATTGAAGACAATCAAGTTATGAATGACATTGAAAACAAATCACTTTGGTGTGTTCTCATCACAGATGGTGAAAACAATTCTCTTTGGTGGTCTTGGCTTTTCAGCAAACTTATGTCATTACAGATGGCGTTGTTGGGTGAGACCCTCACACCAAGATGGTGTTGCACAAATTCTCTAAGATTTTTAAATTTTAGAAGAAGTTAGGGTACATGAATCAGAGTGTCACACCACCACATGTGGTGTGATGATAAATAGGACCGATTGGACCCTTTAATTTTCTTTCGTATTTTCTTGTGAAGAAAATAAAATAAAAAAGATTTTGAGATGAGAGAGAAATTTTTAAAAAGATTTGAGATAAAAGTTAAGAGGGCCATAGATCAAATTTGAGATAAAAGTTAGAGGGCCATAGATCAAATTTGACTAATCATCAAAGAGGGCTGAAAGAGGCCCCATGATCATAAATTTGAAAGCCAAGTGACAAGGCTACTCTTCCTTTAAATGCATTTTGAATATGCGTCTGCCTATAGTGCCGTACAATCCCATTAAAAAGAGAGGTTAATGCCCTATAATTTGTATTGTTTTTTAATGGATTATATATTATGATACAATTGCATATTTACACAACAAAGAACATACAATCTAACAATTTAACTACGACAAGAGCCTTTAAAATATGAGCCTTTAAGCATTTCTTAATAAGAAGAGTGAAACTTGAACCACTGACCTCTTTCTAGTGAGGAGGACATGGTGGCAAGTTGGATGATTCTAATTAATTATCCTTATGGCTGAAAATTCTTGTTTTTTTGGATGACTTAGTTCAAATATTGATTTGGAATTCACGTTTTCGAGTTGCAAAACTAGTTTCTCTGCAAGAGAAGTAAGCAAGAATATTGTGTACTGAAAGTGTCCCTTTATCTATTTCTAGATTAAGTGGACATGTGAATGTTTTCCAATTTAGTGTAACTGTTTGATCTCATGTAAATGATGTTTTAAAAGTAAATTGCTTTGGATTCTAGGAATCAAGTTAGTTTCCATTGTTCAATACGAACAAAGTATAATTTTTTAGGACAAGGAACAAATAATTAAGAGATATAGTTTTTGATGTTTAGAAAAAAAAGGTTCATTTGTTGCTTTTTGTTCAGAAGAATATGAACACCATTACTCAAGGTGCAAATTAAAGTGATGAACAATTGAATGTGCAGTGACCTTGCAGCGTAACTGGGCTGCCCAGTTTATCCTATATATATATATATTCAGTTCAATGGGAGCAGAACTGCGTTGTGGTGTGTCAACAGCAATAGTTCATTTAATAGGCACAGTTGGCCAAACACGACGTGTATAAGAGACCCATGTGGGTGATACTTATTGTACGTATAAATGCTCATATATGTATCTATATAAAAGCGTTGTATTGTGTTTTTATTATGAAAAAAAAACTATTCATTTTTCTTGGTTTTAAGCTTTTAAATGAGATGTTGAATCATTGGTGTGATCCATGGGCTTAGGTGATATCACCATGCATCCAACATTCATTCAATTCATCACAAGTTTTGCAGTAGCTATGGGCTATTTACAACAAGTCATGAATATATATATATATATATAGGAGTATAAGATTGTGTATATATACTTGTTTATACCGAATGATTGGAGATGGGGTCTCCAAGCAGTCTGGAGAACCACAAATATGTCCTTGCGTGCATGGCTGTGTTTTAAATTGGTTTGGTGGCATTTTGGATCACTGTAAGCCACCAACTATAATATATATATATATATATATATATATATATATATATATATATATATAAAGAATTCAGTGAAGAAGAAACGACTTCTGATATTAAATGCATGGATTTATGATTTGGTTCTTTTGGTGAAATAAAGTTGGAAGTAGAAGAGAAGTAGTAAATTGTTCACATGGTGAACGCGACAATTCATATCTCTAACCACCATGTTGTCATAGTCTGCCATGAATGATTGTGCCCTATTCTTTAGGTTGTTAAAATGGAGTAATGCTACATGAGATAATTTTTGGCTTGTCCAGATCAATGGCCGATGTTTACTCAAAGATCTCTGCAAAATAATGAAAGTGATCATTCAAGTCAGAGAAGAATTGAAGATTGATCAACTCTAATAATTCAAATCATAAATTCTACTTGGGTTATGACATACTTAGCGTTATCTTTATAAGGCAGAATTTTCGAGATTGTACTTCTTTCAATATGGTAGTTTTTTTATTGGAATTTGATAGCTATTCAGCTAGGTAGATTTACGCTTAGTTTGTTCGGTACTTAGTTTTGACACACAATATTGAAATTATGAAAATAACTTAAGAAGAGATGTCCGAAGTGGGAAGATCTTTAATTATCATTTCAGTAGACCTGATTTGTTGTGACACCGAACATCTACTGTGTCTTGATCTAAAAAAGAAAGTTGTTTTTAACACATCACTATGCATAGTTATAATTATTTAATTTCAAATGTTATTATGTTGTGCGAGTGATGCCATTGTTGAGTAATTACGATATCATAGTAATTGTTTAATTTCGACTATTTTGTCACATCACTATGCATGCCCTATCAATTGTGATATCATTGTTGAGCAAATAGCCTTTGATAAAAAGAGCTTTTCAGTCTCTAAACTAGTATTAGTGCAGTATGAAATAATTTTCGTATTTTTGTTTTTTTTTTATACTTTGTTTTATTTAATTTTTTATACAACGAGGGAAAGAGAATTTAATTACTATTAATGTCTATATTATAACAAAAAAAAAAAATTAAATTCACATTAATTGAGTGGAGGTAGACATGAATAAGACCTTAGTCACATGTGTTTATTTTAAGATATAAACTGGTTAGCATGTTGAAGGATACATGGTGGGTCAGTTACAGTATAAGTTTGTACAAAATACAATATTGTGATTTTTTTCAACACCATACACGTGGAGACTGTAGGTGTCTCCATGTCAACTGCCATATCTTCTCCAGAAAAAAAAATGGAAAAAATAAAAATAAAAATCAAAGTCAACAGACAAGGGATCAACAAACGATCGAGCACCATCTTGGCAATATATATGAAGTTGTATATCTATATATATATATATATTGATTGTCAGGACTTTTAATCAGTGCTTCTGTTGCAGGGGAAAAACTAAAAGCGACCTTTTTCATTGGTCCTCAATCCAATTAAATATAATTCTACCCAAACGTCCTTGCTGTCTGGATAATAATGAATGATATTATTCACACTTGAAATATATATATACACACACACACATACATATATACATATTGGATTGGACAGAGAGAGATTTTCTAAGATACTTTTAATTTCGTGGAAATGAAGGTAAAATTTTTGAACTTGTGATGATCATCACCCCTTGCCAAATATGAACTTTCAAGCCGAAGGTTATAATGGAGAAGCCTATCCTTGGCAAAAGAATTTACTAGGAGTCATTTATCAAAGTGCAATGTTAACTGTATTTCTAAATTGAGCAATATTATATTTTTTAAAATTATATCTCAAATTTTTATTTCAAATAATGTTATATTGATACGGTGTTGGATTATTTTAAATTATATAATTAATGTGATTTTTATATATCAATGCCACTTCATTTAGTATAGAAATTTAGGAAGCATAATATTTTTCTACGCAAAGGCATTGTATGGTAGTTTTAAATCTTTCCAGTGTTCTTTTGTGACTATAAATGGTAGTTTATTATTTGAAGAAGACTTTTTTTCGAGTTTAATCTACATTGATGTTTTTCAAGTTTAATCTACATTGACGCATATGTGCTATATGGTAATTTTCAATCTTTCTGGCGTTCTTTTGTTTAACGATCCGATAATAGTGTTACTCATGATCTAGCTAAGTTTGCTCGATTTACAGATTCTTATTGGTTTAGTAGGAAGATCCCATTTTTTTATCGTAAGATTTTTCCAATCAGATATTTTATCTTCTTAATAATATCCTCATCGCTTTTCTTTCAAAAAAAATTGTTGATTTCGTTTGTTTACGTTTTCAAAAACATATTTTTAATTTTAAAATACGGGATACGTATTTGACAAGTTATTCATTGTAATTTTTTTAAATTTAAATTATCATATCCAAATACATTTTTACAATTTTAAAAAAATTAATTACAAAATTTTTAAAAAAATCATATTTGAATCACTATCTAAATGCAGTTTAAAATTTCTCTTACTTAAATTTGAATTACTGTATCACCTTTGAAAACTTCTTTTCCTAACAGTCCGTACATAAACGTGTAAATAGCTAATACAATTTTAACGGAGTAATGGTACTCTTCTTAAAAAGAATTTACTAAAAATAAATTAAATTCCAAAATGACATTTTATTTATTACACATCAAATTATAAAATGATATATAATCAACACAAGTAGGTCGCATTATTTGATAAGGAAAATTGTAATATATTCATAATTTTTATTTTTAATTGTATTCTCAATATTATATGTTTTTTGGTAATATTCTTTAAAACTCACATAGTTAGATTTTTAAAACTATCACTTAATGATACATCACAATAAAGATAAATTCGAAATGCGTAAATTTTTTTTTTTTTTTTTGGTGCTTGGGAAAGAAATAACAGTTGCGTTTGGATAGTGATTCAGATATAATTTTTTAAAAAATATTTCTGAAAATTTTGTAATTAATTTTTTAAAAACTGTGAAAATACATTTGGATATGATAATCTAAATTAAAAAAAATTAAGATTAATAACTTGCCAAACACGTATCTTACGTTTTGAAATTAAAAAACTGTGATTCACGTAACTCTCGTAAAATGCTTGAATTTAAACATAATATCATTAGATAAGACCTTCTCACAAAAACTTTTTCTCAATTTTGAGTTATTAAAACAAGAATTTCTTTTTAATACTTTATTTCAAGACGGCTCTTGACGCAATAGTAATATTATTTTATTGTGACCTAAAAGAAAAATAATTCGGTGATTAATGTGGAATGGTGACCTTTCATAGAATTTTGTATAAGTTTCTTTGAAATTTATAATAAGTAACTACCCTTGAATTTAGCAAAGTGTTTGAATTTATAAGTAATAGTCACATCATATTTGATAATGATATGACTTAGCAGTCATATTTTGAGTTACAAAAATAAATTTTTACTTGCAGATATAAAGTCAACACTCAAATCTCATAATAACAAAAATTTCGTACACAGAATTGACTTGTAAATTTTATCCTTCCAATTCATGGGTCATTTGAACACAAACGCAAAATCAACATCAGAGGATATACAATTCAAGAACCAATGGTAGAGTATGGGATTGGGTAAGCAATCTAAATACGCCACTCAAACTCTGAAATTTAAACAACTCGTGCGGCAATCAAATATATAGATAAACAGGCAAAAGCCTACATATATTGATTGCTCAAGTCTTATGCTGTAAGTTATTTAATCCTCGTTTGGATAAGTGATGAGTAAGTACAGTTTGAACTAAGTATTTATAAAAAAAAATACTGTTTAAATTAAATAATTAAGTATTTAAATAAATTATTAAAATTATTTAGCATATATTAAATATAATATTTTTAATCCAAAATTGAGTTTCGGATCAGTTAATTGAAGCTCCTTCTATAATTATTTCTCACAAATTTTTTCTTATAAAGAAGATGATCCGAAAGGAAATTACACTTTTGTCGAGTTTTTAAATACCCTTGGCCCTTGGGGTTTCTTATTTAGCACTTGCTTTCAAAATTTCTAAGTATATAACATTGTATTGCCATTTAATTGTCTTCATCATACAAAAATTTCCCGCTTTATAACTCCATTAATTATAGTTCCCAAAAGAGTAGTCACACTCAGAGATGATGTTAATTGATGTGATTTTATCAAAGTCATCAGCCGTGACATTGTCAGCTAATGCATCCATGACATTGACTCATTTAAGGTTAGACACAAGATTACGTTTTGTTGATGGATTGGCCGGTGAGTAAGATTTTCACATTGGAGTGAAAATTTCTCAAAGGATGTGCCACTCTAGGGAACAATTATTTCTTTAGTTTTTCGTTTGGTTGGATAATTTTTATAATTTTAGTATTTTATGAGATGTATGTAAAAATTATTGTGGTAGACTTGTGAAATAATTTCTTTTTTGTAGGCAAGCTTTATAGTGGTATTATAAGTGCTTATTTAGATAAACAGTAAAAAAATGTGATTTAAAAAATGTATAGTTTGAATTAAGTTATTTGTGTTTAGATGAATGTATTTGAAACGAACTTAAATGATATTGTAATATTTGGATGAGCTATTAAAAGTGTTGAATGTGTTATATAGATGGAAAACGAGTGTTTCTGAAACGAAAGTTTTAAAAAAATCGTTCATTGATATTTTTTGAAATGAATATTTTAAAAATATTAAAACAAATATTTAAATATATAAAAAAAAATCCGATTTAAACTCGAAATTGCCTAATTTAAAAATGCCTACCGTCCATATAAGCACGCTTCAAAGGAAGATTACAAAGTGACATAAAAAAGGGAGAGACCCACAACAATTTAGGCCTAGCCAGCAGCAAGGAAGAAGATCAATGCTAAGTGCTTAATGTTAGATCTAAAATCATAACCTCAACCTCAATCTTAGTTTTAAGATTTTCAACATTAGAGACGGTGGGATTATTTATAGTGTATTAATCATTTAACTGTTTGGCCAATGTTTATTTCATAAATTAGATAATGCTGAATTAACTCTTTCTTTTATTAATAATGATAAGAATAATAATTCCAATCCCTCCATTCTCATTATTTATTCATAATATGAGTCATTATTTATTCTTAATATTATTAATGAGTCTGTTTTTTTTTTCAAATTCAAATATCAATTTTATAAAATCATCGAGACTAATTTATCTAATTTCTTTTTTAAACTAACAAAACTTAGTATAATCAAGTGCTTACTGCAGTAAAAAAAAAAAAAATTACATGTTGGCTAGCCCTTCTGGAGTGACCAGCCACCTAGAGAGAGGGGCTCAAAGTAACTTAGAGGCATGATTTAGGTTTAAACTGGTATGGGCAAGTGTGATGGTTCCTTAAAGAGGGAACAAATCCGTGGTACCATTGCACGGTGTAATGGCCATTGTGGCGGAGTATTGATGCCGGAAATCACGTTAAGTCCTGCGTGAGTACTAAAATTACCGTAATCATCGCCATGTGTGACTACCATAGTCAATTACCCAAAAAAATTGACAATGCCATTGGACTCTTTTTCCTCAAAGAGACATGGTTTGACTTTTGAGGTAACTAAAGCCATACAGCGTCATAATTAAGTTCAACCTAGGTTGGCTCAACGTGGTTGGTGTAATTATTTTTAAAAATAAAATTGTAAATTCAATGTTCTTTTATTAATGTCTATTTATGTAAAAAGAGCCTAACTATTTAAATTCGATTCGATTAAAAACTTGTTCGAGATCAGCTTATAAGATTTGCAAATTAAGTTTGACCATATTTATAGGCTTATAAATTTTTTACGGTCAATTAAACTCACCTCGTTAAGTTAAAAGTAGTTTAATATTATATAAAAAAATAAGTTATTCAAACTTGACTTGCGATTAGATAGATTGAAGGCTTGATCACGATCGACTTGAAAAATTAACAAACCAAGCCTAAAACTTGTTTATTGTAGTGAGTTAAATTTGAACAACTTACTATTCATTTCAACTCAACTCATTTATAATCCTAAAAAGAAGTCAGTATGTTATCATAAATCACACAAGAAGCCTTGTATTTATCAGATATCCAGAAAAAAAATTAGTATAATTTTTTCTAAAAAAAAAAAATTAAAGAATTTCAAAATGAGTTGCGTTTGGATAGTGATTTAAATATAATCTTTTGAAAAATATTTTTAAAAATTTTATAATTAATTTTTTAAAAACTATAAAAATACATTTAGATATAATAATCTGAATTTTAAAAAATTAAAATAACTAACTTGTCAAACACATATTTTGTATTTTAAAATTAAAAATTTATTTTTAAAAACGTCAACAAAGGCAAGTGTTACCTATATTCTTCCTATTACTCTCTCTCTCTCTCTCATGTAACAGTTTTTTTTTTAAAATAATTTTTTAAGGAAGATGTTATTTTCATAGTTATTTCCATAGCTCCCACGTCACGTGCATGCAAGAATTTGTAACCTTCTTCTAAGCAAGAATGCGACAGGAAACTAACAACAGTAAAGTCTCCATTAATGCACCTCCCACAAGGACTTGTCTACAAATCTCTTTAGTTCTTAACACTTTTTTCCTTTTTAATTTATCAAGTTTTTAACACTTTATTGGCAAAAGTCATTGATTTCTTACACTTCATTTAGAATTGATGTTATAATCACAATAATTATAACTTCATCATTATACAAAGTCTTAATGAGATTTGGGTAATAAACTGAAAGTTTAAACCTATATGAAATATGGTGATTTGATCATTGAATAATTTAAAAATTAGAAATAAAATAGTTAAAAAGTCTTAAAAATATTTAATACCTAAACTATTCAATAATTAAAGAAAAATATATGGTATATCGGTTTGATTTGTCGAATGATGTGTCGATGATATTTTTAGTAATTAATTGATTTGTTTTAATTTTTTATTTAAAATTTTAAAAATAATATAATGAAAATTCTTTATACATATATATATATATATACATATCATGACTCATAATTAAAGCACCATAACTCATATAAATTCGAGTTTAGTGTAGAATTGTCCATAGAATTTATTGATTTTAAAATTAGAAAAGCCAAGGGATAAATGTAAGAATCACATGAAATAATTTTTTCATTTTACTTTCAAAAGACTGCAAATGAAAAAATAAATAAGTATTGGAAATATATAACTTTCAATAAAATATTTATTTCTAAAAATAGTTTCTCAAATAAGTCGGGGCAAACTTGTATAAGTTGTTCTTTACTTTATGATGAGATGTATATTTATTATAATACTGTTTTTGGTCATTTGAAAATTTATTTTTGAACTAATTTTTTGTGATGAGTAATAATGAAAGTCATAAACTTTATCGAGTTGACTCGATGCGAGTTCCAATGTTGACTACAGAGAAAGATCAAGGGTGCAGGTTTGACTGAACGAGTTGAAACTTGAAACACTGACGTATTGAACAATTCACTTGAGATTTGAGAGAGAGTACGGAGTCCTATTAACAATTGAAGCATTTCAATGGCGGACATAAAATTGATGATTATTCAGACAATTTTAGAACATAGGTGAATCAGACGGCGAGGAATTCACCAAATTAAGAATACAGTTCCAGTAATTCTTGTTATCTTCGTAGTAATCACTGCCACTGCCATTGTCAGATTGGCCTCCTTCTTTACAGAAACTCCGGTCACCGGAATTATTCAGCAACAGGTCGGTGAAGTACTTCTCCATGAAAGTTCCGGTGTTAACATGCTCATTACCAGTCCTAAGAGTCTCTGTTGAATTCCATGCACATTCCATGGACGAGAACGATATCGAATTTTCAATTCCGTCCTTGTTTTCAGGCAAATGGGTAGAGTTTCCGAAGGCTTTCCAATCTTCTTCACCTTCCTGTTTCATAAGTAGTCCACCCTCACAAGAGGCTGAATTTCCAACAAACTCAATGGATGGGATCGACCTCTCTCCAATTCCGGTGGCGGCGATGGGCGGCGCATTCTCGGAGAAGCTAACTGTTGACGTGGGTGACTCAAGGTCAACCGAACCACCGCCATTCCAAGCCGCTTTAAGCATGTCAAAACAGGTCGGTGGCACAGGCGACGCTGCTGACAGCTTGGCCGCGGAGGTTGAAGTGGAGGCAAACTCCGGCGAGGCAAGCTGATTGAGTGAATTTGAACGTAGCTTTGATTGTCTGACCAGTCTTGCTTCGGCTTCCAGCCTGGCACTCTCCCACTGAGCCATGTGGCTGAGAGTGGCAGCATTCTTGGACTGACCGTCACTGGACAAGATAGCATCGTTCTTGGGCTTGTGGGTCACTGGATCAATCCCCATTTTTGCCAACCTTTTTTTAAGATGTGTGTTCCAATAGTTCTTGATCTCATTGTCTGTTCTCTTGGGCAAGTGAGTTGCTATTGCCGACCACCTGATAAGAAGACAACCAAGACATATAAAGACAACCCTTCATATATATATATATATATGTAAGTATGTGTGTACATAACTATACAACAAGAAAAAAAAAACCCCAAGGGACTGTCTACCAACTACAAAAAATTTCAATTTTCTAACCATCAAAGGACAAAACAAGCACATCTGTGTCGACCCTGAAAATTTCAGACTCATTTTTTTTTTGTTCTTTTCTTATATTTTTCAGACATGCATCCTCAAAATTTTAAATGTAAATTTGAAGGCAAAAATGAAAGATCCTTTGTATTAGAAGAAACCCATGTAATAAAATGGGATTTCTGGAATCCGAAGTATAAGTTCAAATTCAACTTTGGTTATAAATGAATGACAGCTACAGAGAATTATGCAGAATGGCAGATACCCATTTGAATTTTTTCAGGTCAGGATGTCTACTATTTTGAAGTTGTTATATAGGGTACAGTGTACCGTTAAGAGTAACTGACAGAGCTTTGAATGAAACTTTATTAGAAACTGGAAAATAAAACTCAGTCAGTGGATCAATTAAGTCCTTGAATATAAATTAGTAGCCCATGAAAAACTAAATGGAGAACAATTCAAGATGGAAGGAAGAAAGAGCAGTAAAAATGTCAGATTTCAACAAAGTAACTGCAAATTTAGGATCAATTAGGTGTCTCCAATCAACACACACACACACACACACACATATAGAACTGCACCTGTTCCCCAAGAGAGCATGGAGTTGAATGATTGTTTGTTCTTCCTGTAAACTGAACTTTCCCTCTCTTGATATCTGGTCTTAGATAATTAGTCCACCTCAGTCTGCAACTCTTCCCACATCTCTGAAGGCCTACAAATCATGAACAAAAAGAAGAGTATATATGATACATACATACATATGTATATATGTATTTGTACGCTTATGTATCTAATTGAAGAGACAGTATAAGTGTAATCACCAGCTTTTGCTGGTAAGGCACGCCAGCTTCCATGGCCATGTTCTTCAATGTAAGCTAAGAGCATCTGATCTTCTTCAGGTGTCCATGGTCCTTTCTTCAAACCAACCTTATCACAGCATGGAGATCGACCCATTTGCAAGTGTGAATCAGCAAAGAAGATTGTAGCTTTCACTACTTATAATACAAGACAGGGAGGAAAGAGACTAGGGAGAGAGAGAGAGTAGTAAATAAAGAGAGAGATGGGCAGAGGAGAAAGCTCAGCGACATAGATGGGATAAAGATATAATTTTGCTAGTAATGAGAGCATATTTAAAATCACATGACAATATTACCCTTAACTATCAACAACCCAAGTCTATATTACTCTACTACATTTCCTACTTTCAAGGGTAAATTGAAGATGCACTAGTACATAACATTAAAATTCAAATGATTTTTTTATTTTTATTTTTATTTTTTTAAGTACAATAATGGAGTGAGAATTAAAACTTAGGAGAAGCTGTCTTTGGACTAGGATTTTCTCAGTTAAATTTGTATTTAACATTTGCCTTTTACGTCGATCATATATTTATTATTAGATAATAAATAATATATCACGCATTTAGAGTATTTGAAGAAAAATTGAAAAAAAAAGCACTGGACATTAATCGTGTCCCTAATGAAAAAAATATTCCTTTGTCCTTGTACAACGCATGAATCAATGAACATCTAACATGTCAGGATGTCTCGATTTTTCATTAACTCGAGTACCATACACCCAAGACCGAGAAATTACTCCTCATCTTTGAATTGCAATGGAAGGTATAAATTCATGACAAATAGGGTAATGAAGTAAAAAAAAAGAGACGCCAGGAAAAGAGAAGGCATAGAACTAGTTAAATTTGTTATGATAGACGCCTGTTTCAACCTCTGCCATGATTATTTATTCATCCCTGGTATGGACTTCCACTTCCAATTGTGGACCAATTTTTTTCAATGGTGATGGACTCTTAAAAGAAGTTTACATTGAAAACTAAATTGGAGAGATTTACTATATATATATAAATAGGGTATTTCATATTTGAGTGAGCCCTTCCTTCTAATTGAAATTACATTTGGTTAGTATTTGTGAAAATTGTGGATCTCTTTGGTGTAGTTTTTAAAAGATTCATGCCAAATATAGATTTTCTCATCTCATTTTTTCACTCATAAATATAAAGTGATGTAATTTATTATAATAAATATACGCAAATCTCGTCACTTTATATGTAAGAACCAAGTAAGAAAATCCATTACATTTATCATTTTCTTTTATAAAAAGAAAAAAGTTAAACAAGGATGGGAGTACTAACCGGTTAGGCCAGGTCATAACTCTCCTCAAAGTCTACAAAATATTTTTTATACATATAAAATTCGAGCCATTTCCAAATTAACCCACCCCCCTCCAGAATTTTAGTCTAACCTAATTTCTAAACAATGTTGAAAATACATATGGTTTATCGTTTTCAAATATTAATTTCAAGAAATTGAGTTTAAAAAAATCTTCCGAACAAAAGAAAAAAAATATTTTTATTCTTTCTCTCTTATGCTTTCCAATTAATTAAAATACACTAAAAACAGTTTTAAAGTGTTCCCTAGTAAATTTGAGCTCTGGAAAAGAGGAGTCCATGGTTAAGAAAATGTCCACTCATCACATACTTCATTTGAAATATTTTTTGAAAAAAAAAACCATGAGACTCTGACTTGAAGAACTCATGATTTTTTAAAACAAACGAACTCTATTCATTTGTATTTAAAGCTAAAAAAAAAAAAAAAAAGTTCAACGGGTGTGAGTCCTCTCACTCTCCCCACCCATTTAATTGGTGTGGATTCGATTCATCATAATTATACATACATAATTAATAATTAAGTTTTTTTTCCTATCTTTATATATATATATATATATTTATAAATATTTGCTTAAATTTTTGAAATGATAATAATTTCTAGTCTTAATTTTTCTCAAAATAATAAAAGTATCTTTTTTTTTTTTTCATTTGATTCAATTTTGATAATTTTTTTCTAATTTTTTTAAAGATTTTTTCCCTTTTATATATAAAAAAAAACTAAATTTAAGATAAATAACTTATATTTTTTAATCATAAAAAAATTTAATTAATATTTATTTAAAAATAAAAAAGTTAAAAAAAATTGGCTAAAATATAATAAAAAACATAAAAATGAACACTTTTATTATTTAAAAAAAAAAAAGGTTGAAAAGAAGATCTTTTTTATTTGTTAGTAAAAATAAAAATTATTAATGTCATTTCAGAAAATTTAGAATATTGATGCATATGCCTTGGGCATTATTATTATTATTATTTTTTAACTAGATAATTTATACTGGCTTTGATTGGATTACGCAAAGTCAAATTAAAATTAGAATAAATCCAATTGATTAATTTTGGCCTACTGTAAAAGCAATAATTGTACTGGATCGTATAATTTATCTGATTTGCCGCCAAACACAGTACATTTCGCATAGTCCTCCATTGAATTAATCAGTTGCCATTTCTCCGCTGCTATAAAGTACTCTCACCATCACTGCTTCTGTTGATTTCACTTCTACAAATTGTATGGCTGCCAATTTTATTGTTTGGGGTTGGAGGGTTAAATCATATAAATATGTAAAGGTCAACATCAAAGTGACTGCAATTTTTGAATCATGCTAGCGTTAATTGCGTAGATGAGATCTTCATAGTCAAATTCAGTATAATTTCAATTAATCATATAATACAATTGATCTTGCGTGTATCACATGAATTAGATTACGGAGAACTTATTATTGAGATTATTTAAAATGATCCTTCTTAATTACTTTTACGTATCGTATTATACAGATCTAATTCGTGAATATTTCACTATTTCTCATTGACTAAAGTAACCCTCTTAATTGCTTTTAGAACTTTATATATATAGACTAATTAGATTACGAAGATCTTACTTCCGTGACCGATCAAAGTGACTTTCTTAATTATTTCATAAATTTTGTACTATATATTGTGTTTTCACACCTTAGTCATCAATTTCCCCCTTTCCTTGTAGAAAATACCTAATGCTCTTTTTTTTTTTTTAATTATTTCTTTTATTCTCAAAAACTTAATATGTTTTTATTATATATTTCTAATATCTAAAATGAGTCTATCCAAAAGTAACTGAAAAATAAAAAATTCATCAAAAAAAAAAAAAAAACTAAAACAAAGGAACTTTGTAGTGTTCTTTTTGGGGCTTTTAAGGACATTAAGGATTCTAATTAATAAGAAAGAAAAATGTCATAATTAGATCTCCGATGCTAATAGTGGACTCGAGCTTGGTCATTGAGTATGAGTGGCCACACATTTTCTAATATTTAACTATCATTTTAGGTGGTGTTTATAGCTTTTTTAAAGTAAATATTCATTCACAGGACTTAGGTCATATTTAAGCCATACAAGTATACATTGTTCTTTCACATAATTGATATACATTCGATTTCCTTTCCTATTATTGTATAAAAAATGAATATTATTTAGACAAATATTTTTCAATATATATGTCAATTGTTATCAGCGTAGTGAAATTTTAGACCTGCAACTAATGTGAGATTGAATTCTTATCTATTACAATAAAAGCAAAATCAAATTGAAGTTATTTTCTAGGGGTAATGATGTTTTTATGCTTTACTTTTGATTAATCCCTCCGTCACAATCACACCAAGTAATTATTGAACTACAAGGGACCCTAAGGTGGTGATGTAGAACAAATATGGTACTTTAAAAATAAACATATTTGTTTCAGAATTGTATTAGGATTATTTAATTTTTAATTTTGATTTATTCTTAATTTTTTTAGTTTTATAATTTTATTAGAATTAGTATAGGAAATATAAGAATTAATTTTTTTTCATTCGAATTAGTAGTCTTTATTATATTAGAATTAGTATAAAAATAATAGTTATGGATCAAAATAGTGGTATTCTATTTCTATAAATATTTTGTATGTAATAGGTCTTTGTAGTTATATTTTTTATCAATAAATATTAATTACGAATTTTAAAGAATCTATTTTCTCTTGTTGGTGAAACGACCCCAAATTACTTTATTTTTAAGAAATTTAACGTAGTTTAATTATCCTTCTCAGTGCTATTAAAGTAAAAGGAAAAGAAATTTTTAGAACATATATCTATTACCTATATAATATATGAAGATTGGTCATTTCAGAGAGATAATGTTTTTATCCTTTCATTATTAGTCACTTGTTACACCATTTATGCTTTTGCAGTACTTAATTTGATTTTACCCCGTTTTCTAATTTATGCTTTTGTCTTTTACTTATTAATCTCTTGTGACTGATCAGTTTTATTTATGAATTATTTATAAAATGTATCATTAATTATAAAGTCAATTATTATCTCATTCTAATATGGATGATTATATTGTGCTTATCAAAATACACAAACAATGTTTGTTATTATTTATTATATCATAATATATATATATATACACACACACACACTTTCTATTCATTTGTAGTTATAAAATATAGTTAGAGGATGTGTGTTGTGAATCAGATCGAACCTATGCGATGAGTTATTTATGATATTTTTCATTAATTATAAAAAATTTATCACGTTGTTATCCTAATACACAATGATGTTTGTGATTATTTATTTTATCATATATATATATATATATATATAAATATTTTCTATTTTTTATAGCTATAATGTACACTTAAAAGAATGAGTGTTATAATATATATATATATATATATATATATATATCAGGCAGTCGCCGTTTGCAGTCACTTTCAACAATAGGACTAACCAGTGATGTTCAGAGACAAACCCATCACAGGCTTCGGTAGTAGGTATTGCTTCACTTCGAAATTAAATAACTATATCTTTATGCTGTAATGACTTTGTTAACACCCTGTTGAATTACCATGCATCAACATTTATATATTGTTGGTCCGTTTCTAACAGCCCAATAAATGTTATCCAGTTAAAAGAGTTTTTGACTTCAAGTCTTTGTTATATTCATTTCGATGTAATATTTTTACACTCATCTTTTTTATTATGTTAGAATTAACATTTTCGTTATTATTCTCCAATCTCATAAACTTTTAAAACAATTAATAATCTAATACGTATAGTGAGAGAGTGATATATATATATATATAGACACACACACACAAGGGCGGAAGTGTCACTAGACTTGCTCGAGCTATAACCCACTCCAAAGTTTGAAAAAAAATAAATTATGTATGTAAAATCTTGACTTCTTTAAATTAGCCCTTTCTAAAATTCTAGTTTCATCATTTTTCTCATTTTTTTATTAAAATTCTAGCTCAATCCAAAAGTTTTTCACTAAATATTTTTTATAATCCTATCATTTTTCTCATTTTCACTTCCAAAATTTTGAATCCAATCTATAATTTTTCATTAATTTTTTTTAGCCCTCCTCAAATTGTTTTCTAGTTCCACTCTTATATGTATGTATGTATGTATATATATATATGTGTGTGTGTGTGTATTATTGACTCATTTGTTAATGATTTAAACTTTTAAAATAATTATATATATATATATTATTGAGTTGTTATATAATAATTTATATTTTTAAAACAATGGATCATCTAATTGGTGTAGACACGATTTTAATGATACATTGCGAACGCAATACAATGAATGCATCATTGAATGCGTGAATATCAAAATTTTGCAAGTGAGGAAAGAGTTACTCTAGTTAAAATAGCATGGCCAAAAGTGTCCTTTTAGCCCTTTGATTGTCTTATTCAGTGCATCTCCTTTGCCTCCTCTCCATTAATGACGCTTACATCAACAAATGGGACGTAATCCAAAATTACCTAATTAAATTAATGGTCTACTCATTAATAAAAAAAATCGACAAATGGTCACTTAAAACGTCTTAATTATGTCATTGCGTTAGGACTTGAGACCCGTATGAATGTGATGGTGCCAACAAGGTGGTCTCTTGGTCAAAATTCTAAGTAATTAATATGACATTGTCACAATTATTTAAATCAACTTTTTGTTTTAATCATTTATTGCGTTAAGCCATTCATAGAACCTTGTCCTACTACATAAAATTTGAGAAAAAAGATTCTTAAATTATATTATTATACTATTGTATCAGTGTGTTCTTTCAATAATATCGTCATATGTGTTATGATTTATTTTTATGACACATATGACAGAGTTTTATTAGAAGAGCATACTGTTACGTGTTAGCCCAGAAAAAAAAAAAATCTTGAATTGGATTGATACACTACTGCATCAATGTGTGCTTTGAATAAAATCTTATCATGTGTGTCATTACCACCATTTTCATCAGGTTAAAACATACATGATAGTCTTATTGAAATAGCATATCGCCGCATGATAGTTCAAATGTTTTTTTAAATAGGTCTGGTACACTATTGTGTCAATGTGTTCTTTCAATAATATCATAATCATTGATAGACTTATGTGTTATATAGGAGGGGCAATGACTCCCAAAATTTTGAAAAATTAGATTTTTACCATTTTTTTGTAGAATTTTTTAAAAAATTAGGAGTCCCCCTGAAATTTCTCCCCCTAATTCCTTATTCTAGGTCACTGAGATGACATGTGTATTATGGTTCATCTTTTTTAAAAAGTTATAATACTAATAATAAAATTTTATTGAAAGAGTACACTGTCACGTAATAATTAAAAAAAATTTATTTTAAATGTGATTGATACATTACTATATTAGTGTCGTTGTAATATTATTATGCCAAGTATATTATAATTCATCTTTTTTAATAAATTATAATACACATAACATAATCATGGTAGTCCAGATTCACTGAAGGAACACATCGAATTTGAGATCTAAGGCAGTCTTTAAGTGAAAAATGTGCACAAGAAGGGTATTTTAATAATTTTAGATGGGCATCATGGGCGGGCAGTTTACTAGGGTGGGCCTGCCAGAGGTCGTGGAGTGGTCATCTTCACAGATTTTGACGAGTGTAATGACAACCCACCGGCGAAGCTCAAGAAATGTAGAATAGAGAACTAAAGGGTGTTTGTGGTGAAGCCAGCAAAGGCCTTAAAGCAGCGGAAGATTGGTATTGGGCGCAAAGGACAGTGGGGCACCCACCTTAAATTCATCTTTGATCTCTGCCAGCTCCACTCTTTTCTTTGGTCCAACATTGCCTTAATTACCGCATTAAATCATCTCTCTGTACTTGTTTATAATCTATACGTCCATGTGTCAATCTTTTATGGTACTTATATTTCTTGAAATTTTAAATAATTATGAATTTTTTTTAAAATTTTTTAAGTTATAATATCATATCTTATTTTTATTGACAAATTACACATATCTTTTTATTTTATTTATTTATTTAAAATAATAAAATACTTATTTCATATTTTTTTATTATATTTTTCAATTTTGAAAAATGTTTTTCTAACTCCTTTTTTTTTAAAAAAGAAATCATTTTATATATAAATAAATTTAGGGTAGATAACTTATATTTTTATTTTTTACAAGAATGTTTCAATCAATATTTATTTGAAAATAAAAATAAAAAATAAAAAATGGTAAAAATTAAAAAAGTAAAAGCAAAAAAATAAAATAAAATAGAAAATTTTTGTCATTTTGAAAAAAAAAATAGATTAGAAGAAATATATGTGCAGTTTGTCAGTAAAAATAAAGAATGATAATATAATTTCAAAAATCTAAAAAAAATTTTTGTAATTGTTAAAAATTTAAAAAAAGACTAGTGTAATTTATCCAAAAAAAAAAAAACAACTTTTGATAAGTCAATATTATTTTTCAATAAAAGAAGAATTTTTTTAACAAAAAAAACATGTTAGTTAATTGTTGATTATAAATATATATTTTTTTGGTCCATTGATTCTTTTAAGACAGATAATTCCACCAAAGTAAATAATAACTGACCTTTAAGAAAAATGATGAGTCGAATCTAGAAATTTTTCACTAAGCAAGCGTTTTTGTAAGAAATCTCAAGACCAGTTGATTCAACCCTCAGAGTTAATTATCAATAGTTGATTATGCTCTTTAAGAAAATATGTTTATATTCTATTATAATACATAATACATGGGAAAATGTTACTTCTAGTACCCAATAGACTATTTCTAACGCCCCTTCTTTTTCACACAAGGGTAAACATAAAGAAGAGGACACTATGGAAACAGTTATTTAATAAAAATTATGTATATATGATAGATAAGATTGGCATATTGACTTTGTTTTTTCATTGTCTGCTGAATCCAAATGTATTAACAATTGAACTTGAAGCAATTAATAGAGGCAAGTCTTCCACATCTGGCTGTCGATCTAGCCTCAGAGGAGGTGTAGAATTTTACAACTTTACTAGGACGAATATTTTTTTTTCAACCAAGTGACGAGGACGGAACGAGACGGGATAGGACGGGGAGAGCTCTGGTCTTGGGACTACGTTGGATAAGAAATTACTAAAATTTAAAAATATATGAATTTGGTAAAGTTGAGACGGGCTCGGGGATGGGGACACTAGACTTAATAGCTTAATTTTTTTTTAGTAAAGTTGGGATCCAATTTCTTCAATTGAGAAATTATTTTAAGAACTTCCGTCACACGATGTAACAGTTTTCATGATTTTGATATTTTGTGAAGTTTACGTGAGATGTATTGTATTACTACAATTATATAAGTTGTTACACGTATATAATAAGCTTATGAAATAGTTAGGGTCTTTCCGTTTTCACAGGCTGGTCATGTGAGTTCATTAAATAACCTAAATTAGTTTTCATATCTATTTAATTTGCAGGTAGATTATTAAAACTAGATCTGAGGGAGCTGATGGGGTCAAAATGAAATGTACCACCAATTTTTTTTTTTTATTTTGGGTTTTTGGTTTTGTTCTTGAGTTGTAATATCACCTCTAATTTGCAACACAGTAATTTTCAAGAAGAAAAACTAAATGCTTCTCTAGCCACATTATGATGAAGCTTTATCATATATACATCCATGGACAATGAATGTTGCGGGCTTTGAGTTTAACCTAGAGTGGGTTAAAGGTTTTGGTGCTGCTGCATTCATGATCAAGATAATGCATGTTTTGTAATGTCTCCAAACTCTCTCTCTCTCTCTCTCTCTCACACACACACACACACACAGTGTTCTCTCATTAAAAGATTTAAGAATTGATTTAATTTCTTAAAATAATCACAAAATGATGGCCTATTTGTCAAAGAACTGGGCTGAGCTGAGGCCCAGCCCAATTGTTAAGATTTATAGTTGGAAGAAGTATCTTAGCAATTGGAAGAAGTATCTATTTATAATTACAAAATAAAAGACCTTTTAAGGACCAGCATGATATTGTGGCCAGGTTAGGCGACCTAACTGGCCCAATAGTAGTTCAGCTTCTACTATTAATTTAGATGGGCTCAACCCCACATATGAGATGAGACAGAGAGGACTAAGGGAAAAAAGCCCACGTAAAGTAATATCGTAAAATTTCAGTCATATATATATATATAAGTATTTTTTGACGTGTAAATTAAGTGATGTCATTTAATTATTATAATAGAACACATATATCATATGTCAAATTTTAATATGCGGGATTAGGTTTTCTATTCCAAATTTCTAAAAGCGGAGCCATTTTAAGAGAAGTGATAGTTTATTTAATGAAAATTTTAAATGCACGAATTAAAAATTATGATAATTATTAATAAAAAAAATGTATATTATTTTCTTTTCTGGTGACTATTAAATAATAGATAATGATTTTATTTTATTTTAAATTATAATTATAATTATTTTTATTTTCTTTTCAAAAATCTCAAATCATGACTTAGAAATTTGAGGAAAACACTATACGTAACTTTCAACAACTGAATTTGTTGGGTGAGTCACATTTCAACGGTTTACGCCTCTGTTTAATAGAGAGAGAGAACGCAACTTTCAAATTTCATGCAATACACGTGTTCAGTGTTCAATTACGAGTAGAAGTGTTACTCTACCTCATTTTGATGTAAAGTCTTTAATTTTTTTAAATTTAGAGAAAAGTTAGTTGTCATGAATCACTGAAAATTAAAAAAGTTTTGTGAATTACTATTACACCATATTGAATAATTACATGAATTGATCAATGATATATCTGCAATAGTCAAATTAGCCAAATTTGGGAGAATTTTATATAGGTGATGGTCATGTTGAGAGAAAGTGATCAAACAAATAGTAAATTGATCTAAAATAAATAAGAATAAACATAACACACAGAAAAGACATAAGATTTACGTGGTTCGACAAGAGATGTACATTCACGAACAACAATGATTAGTCCACTGTGTATCAAAAACAAAAAAGGCCCAAAACCTGAAACATTTTTTTCTAAGTCAAAATCTTTAAAAATAATACTCTTATATAAGTTGATTACAATATAAGCGATAGAATGAATTTAAAAATAAAAGTGGGTCAAAATTTTTTTTTTCCCCAGAACTCTATTTTCATTTTTCGAATCGTCTCATGTCGTAAATTCATAACCACCACCAAGAGGTCACGACTCACTTATTGATTATATATGGTTTATAAAACCCTAATCGTTTTGAAAGAGGGTTGACGATGAATGAGCGTTTGCGTCCTAATTTTTGGTAAGAGAGAATAATTGGTCTGGAATAACAACACATTTTTTGTCAGTTTATACGGGCATTATACATAGCTATTCACCATGTTTCGGTGACATCATTTCTTGACCCATATCATTCATTGAACCTTATTATTCATGTTCGAGTGCCACTCATCATACATCTCTCTGTGTGTTTGTAGGTGTGTGTATTTGTGTATGTAGAGAGAGAAAGCATGGTTACCTAATTAACAGTCGATGAGTTAATAAATTAACGAGTCTCATAATATATTTAAATTTATCTTGTTTAATTTACAAACTAATCTTAAATAAGTTTCTAAATTAATTATGAGTTGAGTTAGAATAGCTTGATTTATTTTATCCAATAATTTACATGCAAAAATAGATAGATTTCAAAATTTGTGTGTAGGAAAGCTATATATATTGACTACATTAAATCTATTCGACACAATGAGGTTGGGGCCCTACCTAGAAAACAGAGGATTTGTATATATATATTAAGGCAAACCAAGATAAGCTTGGTGAAACCATGCATCTATACCTTATCCAATGGAATATATATGCGTGTCTGTATGTGTGTGTTGATCTTGACCCGTTCATATATACACTTTTAGGAAAGGAAATTTAACTTTATCTAGGATAGTTTATCTGAAATTTTATGCTTAGTTAAACCAATTGATCAGGTGCATTATGAAGGATATTTCTTGTTAGGGACATGCAGTGGCATTTGAAGATAACGTTGCACCTGCTTGGTGTTAAGCTATTGTTAGAAATTGAAAATTGGGGGATGCGTTAAATCTATATATATATATATATATATATATATATATATTATCAGACAGTACTAGACTTATAATTTTAGCAACAATAATTAAGTAAACATGCCTCATTGATTGGTTTGGTTAGTGAACCCTAATACATACTAATAGCTACATTAATGCTTGATTATATTTGGGTTTGAAATGCAAATATGTTAATCACTCAAATTTGTAGCTTGTAGGCTAGGCCTGTCAACAGGTCGGGTTTGAATAAATCCTTTAAGATCGGGACTCGGACTCGTCAAGTTTAAACGGGTTTAGACCTAGATCCGAACTCGCTAAGACTTGCCTCAACTAGATCCGGACCCCGAATCCGCCGGATCTGAGTCTTCGACTCCAACACACGACTCGTTTGGAGAAAAACAAATGAGAGCTAAAATTTTCTATTTCGAGTAGTCCAACTTAGCTTTACAAGTAAAAGATTTTATTGCCCTAATTATGTCATTATTGATTGAAACTGTTTCATGTGATAGCCACTATTATTTGTATATTTTGGTTTTGTTTGATTATATTTTCAAAAATAGTTTTTTAATTTCAAAACGCGAAATATACATTTCAAAATATATATTTTTTAATTTTAATTTAGATTATCATATCTAATTATATTTTTATAATTTTTAAAAAATTAATTACAAGATTTTGAATATATTTTAAAAAAAATTTAAAAATTGTTTCTGAATCACAATCCAAACGAAGCCAAAATTGTTATTACGATTGGACACATGATGAATGATAAAATAACAATAATTGTCATCTAAAAATCTTTCAATTTTTATCAAGAATTTAGGCCTACAAAATATTTCCTTACTCCTAAATATAATAGGAAATTGAATAAAAATTACATAAAATGAAAATGTTATAGAATGAAATAAAAATTACTCATCCAAGACAAAAAAAAATGCTTATAATGACTTTTAGTGAAATATTCATTCAATGAAATTGGGTATTGATAGCTAGATTCATGAAACAATTTCATAAAGTGATTTTAAAAACATTTTCATAGCACAAGACGGTGCTAGAAGGTTGAAGACGACAACTTCACTAAGGCTCTCTCTTTCTCTCTCTCTAACTTTTATGTATGTATGTATATATATAATAATTTTGTTAGGAAGTTAAATACTTTAATTTCAATATTGTATTAGAAAAAGAGAGAGAGAGAGAGAGAGAGAGAGAGAGAGAGAGTGTGTGTGTGTGTGTGCTTGTTAATGATTTAGCGGCTCGGGTTTTTAACGAATATTATCCAACGGATCTATACCCGATCCATTTAATTAGTTTTTAATGGGTTCAGATTGGGTCTTGTTAACAGGTCCGGATCTTATGTAAACGAGTCCAGATCCGGGTTGGACCGGATCGGACCCGACCGGTTTACAAGCCTACTGTAGGGTTAGTTTGAGAAAGATAAGATACTATTAGTGATTGTGTGTGTGTCTAGCTTTAGCTCGAGTTTGCATATTTTCTGTTGAATTTCATGTCCTAACCATATTAACCGAAGAGTAATACTAGATAATTTCTTATTGTATTTTTAATGTGATGTGTCATTATATGATGATTTAAAAAATAGAGACAAGGCCAATCATTTAGGTTATGAGGGTCAAAATTTTTGTTTGTTGATCATAATATTAAAAATTAAACAAGCATAAAGTCAAATTAAAATTAGGATCAGGATAAAGTGTGAGAAATTTTAAACCAGCAAGGAGCAAAAAAACTCAAATTAATGGAGTGTATTTAAAAAGAATTAGAAAAATATAAGAAGAAATAAAAAAAAATGTGGGGGATAACTGCCCTAGGCCCGTCGTAGTTTCTTGCATTCTCTTTTAACCGGAGACTATCGATTTAAAATTGGCTCATCGCAGAAAAAAAAATGGTCAAGTCTTCCGAGGACAAGGAAAATTAGCTAATTTGAGATAGAAAAATTCATCTATTTCATACACGTGCCTTTGGTTCGAGTCGCTATACACACACATAGCATTTAAGATTCTCTCCTTCTCCCATCACTTGTATTTTTTTTTTTAAAAAAAAAAAAGTTCAATGAAGAACAAAAAGAAAAATGAGTTAGCACCATATCATAAGCATTAATCTTAATAATTAGCGTGATTTTAGAATATATATTCATAAGCTAATAAAATAGAGATATTATTATATGATTCTGGACTTTATTAATCATAAATTTCATATATATAAGATTATTGAATTGTCACATATAAATCTAACATCTTACACACAAATTAACTCATGACTGACCGAGATTATTTTTTCTGGACCACACGACAAATTCATAGATGGATGATTCTATTTGTACTTTGCAGCTGCAAGACCAAGCACGTTGCATGCACGTTTATGACATGTTTACTTGAATATCAAGATGACGTTGCAGACAGATGAGGCTGGTCCGACGACAAAATGTTTCGTGCTGGGGGCCCACAGTGGTTCACGCCAGCCAAAACTTGAACCTCATGTTCTGTAGCGTAAGGTATGGAGAGTGGGCCCTCACATGCAAGCTTCGTCCTTTGAGAAGGTGGGCCTGCCAACCCACCCGTTTTTAACTCAGCTTTGGCCCAAGTTTGCGGTCTTCCCATCACAGCCCACCCGTTTTCACGACATAAGAGGGTTTTTTTTTTCTTCCCCATAACAAGAGTTCCAGGGTCATGGAAGGTCTAGCCCAGGCCTGACAAAACGGTTCCAAATCCGTCAACCCGTCTTAACCAGCTCATTTAGTTAGCGGGTCATAAACGGATTGGGTAATAAAGAATCCGTCAATTTAGCGGGTCAATACGGGTTGAATATGAGTGTTTGACGCGTTGAGAATGGAAAATAATAAAATAGTATAAGAATATATATATATATCTCTCCATTTATATATAAGAATATATATAGAGATATATATATATATATATAAATATATATAAGAATATATATATATATATTTATATCTCTATTTGAAAAAGAATAAAATACTAAAACATATACAATAGATTATAAAACAAATATTTAGAGAATGTAATTCAACATCACCATATATATAAACAAAACACAAACCAAAAATTTATATGAATTACACATTTTAATAAAAAAAAAAAAGGGAATGAAAATCTTAAATTAATGAAGAGATTAAATACAAATATGTTTCATAATTAACATATTATATTCTCAAACTCCGTGAGTTCATATGGTAAAATAAAAAGATTGAAAAATTTTATGATAATCACACAAAAAAAAAAAAAGAATATTTGTTATGAAATTAAAACATTTAAAAAAAAAAACATTAAAGAAACATACTTATCATCTCACTCATTAGCATCTACGTCTCAAATCCATACATTTATGATAGTAAAGATTTGAATTTTGATCTAGGGATACTAAAGAAAAATTGCAAAGTTCAAGATTTCACAATTAAACTCAAGTCCAAGATTATGTACTTACGAATAAGTGTTCATTGTTATCAAAGAGAGGACATTGAAGATCTCACAATCAAACTGTAATAGCAAAGTTCGTGTTCGAATTTCTTTAATTTTACAAGTTCCAATAATTTTTCAGTTTCAACTTTCATTACATATTTACTTGAGATTTTATTGCATCTTTAATTTGCATATTTAAAGATCAAAGAATTCTGAGAAGAAGCCAGTATTATATCGCCTCATTAGATTTACTAATAGAGAAATAAAAAAAAATTTAATATGTATTCACAAAAGATTTAACAGAAAAACGTGATGAATTTTATTAGTTATATTATTTGATTGAGATGTGACAATCTTAGGTAGTGTTTTATTTCTAAAAAAAAGTTGAGTAGCGGGTTAAATCCGGGTTGACCCGACCCGACCCGACACATTTATGACCCGACCTGTATTCGACCCGATCAATTCGGGTCAAATATGGGTTCAACCCGTTTATGACCCGACCCGTTTACAACCCGTCCAAACCCGCCCATTTTGCCAGGCCTAGTCTAGCCTAATTGACAAAATATCTAATTATCTTATTAATTCAATCTAACTCTTTTTCCTCACATAATAAAATGAAACTTTATCTTGTCATCGACAAGATGTGAACTCTTGACCTTTTCTATGAAAAGTTAAGAAGACACTACTTCGATTATAAGCCAACAATATAAGTGTTCGATTACAAAGATTTAACATGTTTTTGTTTTGTTTTGTTTTATTATTTTTATGAAAGCCCAATTAATGATGTTTTATTTTACAATTTCTTTTATCAAATTTAGTAATGCAACAGATATAGGATCCCGAGTCTTCTCCGAATGATTCGAGTATTCATTCTCTATGTAATCATTGTGGATTCAATTCTTTCTTTGAATCAAAAAATGAGTATTGTAAAGGATATGACAGTAAATCATTAACAAATTTTGGGTTTGATTTCTCCTCCTCTGTCGTTGTACTAAAAAAAAAGGTATCGTAAGAGATATAACAGCACATCATTGATATATTTTCTATGTAAATAATTTGATAATAAATCATTAGTAATGTGTTAGCACATTATTTAGTATTCTTATACTAAATAATGTGCTAACACATTACTAATGATTTATTATCATATCATATCATTTAAAATATAATATAATATAATATACATATATACATACATATATATATATATATATAAATTGAGAAATATTGGGGACATTTGGTATGCACCCACCTAGGCAATCCATAGAAGCCATAAAAAGCAAATAAACACTCTTAATCAAATCAAAGAGAAGTTTATCATTACATATAAATTCCTTTTAATGTGGTAGCTAGTCTCTCACACGGGCCATTTGAGATGGAATGAAAAAAAGTAAAATGGAAATAATTCAGGATGAGATTACTCTTTTTATTTGATTGTTGATGTGAATCTTACAAAATGTTTAAAATTTAAGTAATAGTCTAATAAATGTCTCAATGATTTTTATTTATTTTTTGATAACTTGGACCGACGCCACTAATTATATTTTCAATTGCGTGATCAGATTATAAATTAAAATATCTTTTTCATGAACATTTCATACAAATTTAGTCAAAAATTCGATACTTTTTAAATATTTATCCTTGACTCACTTTGATTTGAGTTATCCTTTCAGAATCATTGAAATTTTTTTTTTTTTGTTTTATGGCATGAGATCATTAAATGATAAATAAAAGTGAATCTAAATGACAGTTAGATTCATTGAACTTGAGCATGCAGAGGGAATAATTGTATGAAGCCATGAATCTTGTGAGAGTATGCATGAAACAGCAATGGACAAAAGGACCACTGTTTTGTCTGGGGGGCCACCATCTCGTTGCCCATGCGCATGCTTTCAAGTTTGAACCTTATATTGGATTTTATTTTATTTTATTTTATTTTATTTTTGTCGGTTTTGCACTTGATGACAAAGAATAAAGCCAAAAAAAAAAGAATAATCCCCAGAAAAGGTTTCATTTCTATAATATGGAAGGGATCATTTCGTGCAAGGCTAAGGCAATTGGAGTTGCAGCATTTATCATGTGAGGAAAATGAGAATACGCGATGTGCCCAAAATATTAATTTATTCTTTCTTAGCTATAATTCATTAAATTATAGTCATTAGTACTTTACATATGAATATAGAAATATATATATATATCTATATGTATGTATCATTTGGAAGTGTAATTAAATAGTAAAGACGTTCAAGATAAAATTTAAACAGTTTTAAATTCGAGTTTTCTTTGAAATGCGTAAGCTGATTCAAGAAGTCCCTTATCGATTCATAAAAAAAAAGAGTTTACGCTGACTGTTAAAGTTTAAAGAATTGGCCTAGTTAGAGTGTGTAAAATAGTCTAGGATACTCTCTTATTGAATCATCAAAACATAAAACTCAAACGAATCAAATTCGAGTTTTTTTTTGAAACACGTAAGTTGGTTTAAGATATCTCTTATCGATTCATAAGAAAAAAAAAGAGTTTACGCTAATATTAAAGTTTAAAAAATGAGCCTAGTTAGAGTGCATAAACTAGTTCAAGATACTCCCTTATCGAATCATCAAAAAAAAAAAAATAATAAGATACCTCTTTATCAATTCATCAGAATATATATATATATATATATATATATATATATATATATATAGACACATACATACACACACAAGGCAATTTGCATGGATACATACAAGAATATAAAATGAAAGGTGAGAGAGATGAGAATTTACTCAATTTAATTCGTTTGTTCCACTTCAAGTAAAAAAAATGAAAGCTTAGAGAAATGAAACTTTATAAAAATATGGCATGATAATTTATTTTAATTTAAATTTTTTAATATCTTATTGTGTTGATGTGAAAAAACTTTAGAGAAAAAACTCGTCGGTCAGATAATTAATGATAATTTCATAAATAAAATAAGAAATCATAATAAAATAGTAAGTACATTTGATGATAATTTTGTAAATAATTTAATAATTTAGAACAAAATAGTAAATTAAGATAAAAAAAGCACATCCATGAACATTTTTTTTTTATCAGGATAAGCACACTGATGAACATAAAGTAATGGATCCACCATAATATTTATACGTATATTTATATATTTCTATACACATACATACACACACACTAGCCAATTTGCACAAATACATTAAGTTCTCTACTATTTTTATAATCCCACATCAGATAAAAACAAAACAAAAAAAAAGGTGGAAGCTAGAGATGGGAGTTTATAAATACACACCTCGCAAGTCAATTGGTTTGTTCCACTTCAAGTTAAAAATGAAAGCTTAGAGAAATGGGACTTTATAAAAAAGATAGCCTGATAATTTATTTTAATTTAAATTTGTATATTAACTTGGCGCGTTAGTGTGAAAAATATATTCAAGCAAAGAACTTGTCCTTGAGACATTCAATGATAATTCCGTAAATAACTCAACAAATCAGAATAAAATTGGAAGGACATTGAATGCTAATCTTATAACTTAATAATTCAATAATTTAGAATAAAATAATAAATTAAGATAATTAAGTACATTGACAAACATAAAGTGATGAATCTACTGTAATATTTGTACATAGTCAGGTTATCTTATATTTAAGAGTAAAAAATAATGAAAAAAAATCTGTTATTTTTATCATTATTCATACAATTTTATATGTATGTATATATATGTATAAGTACTGCTCTGCTACGCAACAATTGATAGATATAAATTATTATTCTCAAATCAGAATCATTTAGAAAGCAATATCAATATTTCACTTGCTAATGGAATAAAGAACATTAAAAGCAACACTTTCATTTTTCAAACATAAATAGTATTTGATGCTGTATTTTTCTGACTTGCCGGAGATCCGTTCCTCGTCACTATGAACTCTGAAAAAGAGAGTTAGAGGGCCGCCGGGATGGCTCCGGCGGTAGCCACTCCGATGAGGAAGTTAGTCCAGAGTCAGAGTTTTTACGGAAGATAATTCTATGTAAAAGAATATCCCCCTTTTTGCGTACCTTCAAGGTGATATTTATAAGCTGATGAACTCTTTCATTAGCTGTCATCAGGCGGTGGCCATTTCATGACGTCCATCTACGTCATTGTTTCCACTTGTTGTGCTGCTTTGCAGGGCTAGAGACCTGCTTTGCAGGGCTAAGGTTCACTGTTTGTCAGACGGTGATAGTTTCCATATTGCGTCATGCTTCCCTGTTTCGAGGTCGGAAGTCTATTATAGGCGGTGATCAGTTCGGAACCCCTTCTTACAGATCTTTTATTGTCCTTACTACGAGGTCTGTAGTGCACACCTCGGGAGGCCTACCTCTGAAGGCTTACCTCGGGAGGCCTACCTCTGAAGGCTTACCTCGGGAGGCCTACCTCTGGAGGCCTACCTCTGAAGGCTTAGCTCTACCATCTCTGCTAGCTATGCTAGCTCTGGAGGCTTGGCTCTGCCATCTCTGGAGGTACATCTCTGCCACCTCTGGAGGCATGTCTTTGCCACCTCTTGAGGCGCAAGCTCTGACGAGCTCTGGATGCTCAGTACACGTGTCGTCCCCATAGTGGTGGGGTATTTTTTGGCATATCAGTATTCATGATTGGAAAGGTGATACCAACTAGTCCGACCAGTTCTCAATACCCAAATTTTTTTTTCAAAATTTATAATAGAAAAATGAAATTAAGAATGTCATTTTGATTTACTAAAATAATATCAATGGTCTAAGTAAAATATATATATATATATATATATATATACACACTTTATTGAAAACTAGGTTGGTCTCCTTGTTAGCAAACTTTTGTAGCTAAGTTGATTTGATGGTGTGAACAATTCAACTATAGCTAGGATGGAACCCTACTTTGAAGACAATGAAATTTCTTTAATAATTATAATTACAAATTTGTTTAGTGAATGTTAGGTGTTGATTTTTTTTATTTTTTTATTAGAGTTTAAAGTTGATACGAATAATTCATAAAACTAAATATAATATTATAATGACATGTTATCAATATTAAAATTTTAGTCAAAGAAAAAATGTTTTAGTTGATCTCTCCTTTTCTTATTATTGAATACATACATATATGTATATGTATATATACACACACACACATACAAACAAACACATGTTGGTAATTTTTTTTATTTTTTGAAAGCCTAGTCAATTATTTAGAGCAAGATTGAATTTAGAGCATGCAAGATTATACACAATTTGTGTCATCTCATTGAGTTGAAGTGGCATTATTTTGAAAGTTTCAATCTATATATTACTTTATAAAATTAAGTAAAAAAATGGTAATAAGAGTTCAAAGTTTGCATAAGTAAATATGTCTCTTATTTTTAAATTTTTTTAAGTATTATATTTTTATTTATTTTAATTACTTTAATTTTTAAATAAAATTTTAATTTTTTTTAAAAAAACTAACAAATAATATATTCATTCGCATATACAAACGAGCCCTTCATGTGCAGATTCAAAGAGAAGTGCAAACTGAATTCTACCAGTGTTGTTTATCACATGTAAAAATTTAATTTACAAATATTTTGTTTCTATCATCTGTTCACTTCAGACTTATCAGCTTCATGATAGATGTGAGAAAGGGATGCATTCAGTATAAGACAATGAAATCAGTGATCAAAATATCAATTCATCAGCTTCTTCATTTCTGTTTTGTTAAGAGGCTTATTTTGGATGTGATTTGCTTTGTAAACAAAGCTTTTGCTGTAATACCAAGGATGCAAACATCATCTGAAATAATTGAACTCCCACGTACTTAATAATTCTTGCATATATTCTTAATCAGCCATGAACACTAGGTTGGTGGCCTAACATATAATTCTAAATTATATATATATATATATATATATGTGTGTGTGTGTGTGTGTATACATATACATATACACATATATGGTGAGCGAGAAAGAGAGAGAGAGCGCCAAAGTGAACTTGAAAATGATTAAATACCAAGTAAAATTAAAATTACTCACTCGACAAGAAAATAATTTTTTGATTTTAAATTTGATATATTATTAATAAAACTATGATAATTATTGAATACATATGCTAGATCTATTACAATTAAAAAACTAAGAAATCTAGAAAATAGAAAAAATTGGGATAAATAAAAATTAGAGTTTTTTTTTTTAAATTAGAAATTAGATAAAATAAGGAAAAGATAATCATCGAGCCACATTTTGAATTCCCTAAACAAAAAATTGCATATCTAAAATTTACTATAAATGATAAAAAAAAATTAATTACATTTAATTAAAGGTTTAAATGAAGAAATTCGGTCAAAATTTAACTTTAATTGTGTTAAAGCGATGAGTTTTGTCGATTTCATCTTTCAAGTCAGACATGATCAACCAATTATACATTTACTAATAATTTTACTCCGAATGAAACTTGAAACATTTTTATTATATCAAAAAGTCATCAACAAATCAAAATTTATAAATATATAAATATATATAAAAATCAGTGTCCTATTACAGAACATTTTTACAGAACATTTCCTATTACAGAACATTTCCTTTCATATTATTTCCATGCAGAAAATCTATTCACAAACAGCAATCTGATGACACTAATAATTGCTGAAGATCATACTTTTCCCTTTCTTCACTATAATTTTTTTTTCCTTCTTGCTACTCTGTCCTCAAATTTAGTAATTCCAGAGACAATCAAGGTCCACTGGTCCAGCTGAAGAAATTGGATCCTCAGAGACATTCAGCCTGTTGTTTTGAAGCAAAAGACTCAGAATGGACTGATCTTGCATCAGAAAAGAATCTTGGAATTGCATATTGTCTGTGTTTGGCAGAATTTGAGTGGAAAAGAATGAGTTTGGAAAAGAGATTTTAGGAAAATTCATTGAAGCAGGAGAGGTATCCGAGGGCTTTGAAGAAGAAGATGAAGAGGTAAAAAGAGGAGTGTTGAAGGTATCCACCATGTCACTTTGGGGTTTCAGGTCCTCCAATGGATCGGAGAAGCAGGGTGCATGGGAGGTATCACGGGTGGTGCTTCTGCTTCTTGTCTGATCATCATCAGCAGAACAATCCATCAATGGAGGCAAATTCAAAGGCCTCAAATTCGATTCGTCGCCATAACTGGTCATCCTCGCCAACCCAGAAATATGTATCTTCTTCCCACTAGAACTCTTGTGAAAAATTCTACAGATCACCCACTCATTCTGGAAAAAACAGAATAACATCATTAACAACTTCACCAAGAAACAGAGGAAAAAGGAAAAGAAAAGACAGGAAAACAGTTCTTCACCTTTGCTGTCTTGGGGAGATTATACATGGAATTCTTGCCTTCCAATCTATATTCATGCATGACCCAGTTGCTTTTTTCTCCTTTAGGAGCCCTCCCTTTGTAGAAAACCAATGTTTTCTTCATTCCAACCAGTTGTTTCATTTTGTGAATCTCCTTATCTTTCCCTGTTGCCTTCCAATAACCAGCTTCAGTAGCTCTGTTTGTCCTCAAACCAGTTGGGTATTTCCTATCTCTGACACAGAAGAAATACCACTCCTTTTCACCCATTTTCGCTTTCCCTTCATTTTGCACACAAAGTAGGAAATTAGAAATAGGATTCATATAACCTGACTCTAAATGATTTGAACAATTAAGAATTTAGAACATGCTTGGATTCATAGTATGTTTAAAGAAAACCGAAAAACATTTTGATTTTGAAAACTTACATGGCAAATCCCAAGGCTCAACCTTATTCAAATCAACCTCTCCGATGGCTCTGGCACAGAAGCAGCTATCAAGAACCTTTGGGGATAGATAGTGATTTATAAGCTCTTCGTCGGTTGGATGGAATCGAAAACCCGGAGGCAATTCCAGTAGTTCATCTTCCCTGCCAAGACCTGAGAATTTTTCCATTTCAAAAAAATCCTCAACTCCTCTGTTTTAAAAATCAAAGCTCAAAGGTTTCTCTAAATTCTAAATGGGTTCTAACAAATTAGCTTTAAATCATAAACCAAAGAGCCAAATAACATATACCAAGATCTTCAAACATCTAAACCCTAAATTTGAAAATGGTTTCTGCCAAACAGAGGAAACCAACCTAGAAAGAAGGGAAGAGAGAGAAAATCATCTAACAGAGAGATTGAAAGATGTTAAGAGAAGAAGAAGTGTTCTAAGGAACATAACTCCATAAATAGTGGTTCTTTAGGAGAGAGAGAGAGAAACGTGATTTGTGAAGCAACTTGGGAGGGTAGTTTCTGGTATTCAGCTCTCTTTTTGAACTTTTCTGCAATTATCATTTTTTCTCTTCTCTTTCTTCTCCAATTTGACCAGGAACAATTCATAGCTATATGCCTTGCAGTAACAAACCCCTTTCGTAAATAGATTAAATTGATGGGTTGTAATAAGAAATATAATTATTAGGTGAAGATTGAAAATAACTGTGTTAGTTAACGTTTGTTAAACCAACGTCATCTACATCTACCTTGCAATTTGAACTAATTTAAAGAAAATCTTTATCACATTGTTTTGATGTCAAAAAGGACATGTCCAAACAAACTTTGTCACCCTCTCTAATTAGAGGTTTAATATAAGTTAAATTTACAAAGATTTTTTTTAAAATTTTTAAAATAACAGAAGTAAGTGTCGTTTCAAAAATTTTAAAAAAAGTCTTTGTAATGATCAGAAACTTAAAAATCAATTTAATTTTTCCTTTAATATATGTAATATCAAAATAGGCAAAGTTGTTAGATACGAACTTCACTATCATCTTAATAATTATAATTGATGCATGTATTACCTATTCTTAATGAGTGATCTGACGACGCGTGATGGATGACTGAGTGCCTTGAAAGATTAAATAATTAAGTTATATTTTTTTTAAATATTTTAAGTTATAAATGGATTGGTGATTTAAGGGGTACCATCCGCATATCCTCTCAAAATATAATTTAGAAGAACTTTAATTACACTAAATTGGGATCCTAATTGTGATGCGTGTGGTTGGTGTTGCAGAGATGAGCTATTGAGGAGGTTAACAAAGCCAACTGGGGTTGCAGAACAAATATTTTCTGAAATGAGAGAGTGTTGCAGTGAATGGTGCATCCAAGCCTTGAAGAAACAGAGGAAATGCTTTTGTTTTTGCAGTTGGGAACAAGTCTAAACTTTTACATTAAGATGTCAGCTAAAATGGATTCTGTTTTCAATTTCAGATAAGAAAGAACTCAATAATAGCACTCTCTGGTAGTTAATAAAAGCAAATTCTGAGATGTTACTACCCCATTATTGGTGACTCCCAGCAACAAATAAAAAATAGAGAGTTCTTTGTTTATATATATATATATATATATATATGGAGAGAGAGAGAGAGAGAGAGAGAGAGAGAGAGACGTACGGGTTGCATGATTGATCTCATGATTCTCATGTTATGCGAATTATTCTGTGATACTTTTTTATTGGTCCCTTGTAGTCCAATAATAAGCAAAATAAGCCAGTGAATAGAAATTTGTCATTCAACTTCTTGTTTTAATGGAAGATATTAATTTTCTATAAAAGAAAAAAATTTAAATAACTTTTCCCCTTAAAGCTTTATTGACTCATAGATATTCCTTTCATACTTTGACTAAAAGGTATTAAGTTTTTTGAAGGGCAACATAAAAATATCTGAGATAAATTATTCCATATTTTTTGAAGTTTTAAATAATTATAAATATTTTTTTCTGAAATTATATTATCAGCTCTTATTTTTAATGACAAATTACAAATATCTTTCATTCTGTTCAATTTTTCTTAAAATGATAAGATTAATCCTTTCATGTTTGTTTTTTTTTTTTTACATTTTTTCAAATATAAGAAAAAAAATTAACTTTTTTTAACTTTTTTTTAAAAAAATCATTTTATATAAAAAAATTTAAAGTAAATAACTTATATTTTACTTTTTTATCAAGAATTTTTTAATCAATATTTATTTTAAAATAAAATTTAAAAAAATAGTCACAATTGAAAAAATAAAAATAAATAAAAATAGACATTTTTGTTATTTTAATTAAAAAAACAGACTGTGGAGAAGTATGTATAATTTGTCAAATAGAGTCAGTGTAATATATTCAAATAGCTGGTATACATGAAATTAAGTCATTGGCTCATGGATATACTCTCCTTTGCAAATGATTCTCCACGTAGGAAGAAATTATAGTAACTCATTGCTTTTATCAAAAAGATGTTAAAATTTCTATTCTCACCTCTCTCACCAAGAAAAGAGATGTGTAATTTATTTATTTACTTTTAAGTTTTGCTTTAAGTTTTATTGTTGTAATTGTTGAGTTGTTGAATGTCTCAATATTCAAAACGTGAGACTCCTGTAAACTTATAAAATAATTATAATAATTGGTAGACAAAAAAAAAAAATTTTACAATTTTCCTTTCATGTGGGTGTATGTGTGTGTATATATATTTATATATGTATATGTATATGTATATCATGCTCTTACTTTTTAATGATAAATATATGTCTCAGCAATAGAAACACAATTTTCATTTTCATTAAATATACAAGTCATAGGATGAAGTTTGGCCAACTAGAATTTTTGTCCACAAGTGATTAAGAAGGTCATAAGCAATGTCAAACAAGAATTTACGTTGTGCGAATAGATATGGTTGATCCATATTGAAAGCCTTAGGCCAAAGACTTTACATATCAGCACATCCATTTTCTTGCATCAACTTCAAGACTTTCACAAATACACGTACTTTTTTTTCTGACGTATTCATCTTTTCAAGAATTACCTTATTAATCATCGAAAAAACCCTAATTAGCAAAAAAGAAAATAGAAAGTAGTAATCTAAATCGCGTAATTTGTATTTTCATGCAAATAATTAAGATTATTTTTAATCTAATCCTATGAAAGGATCATTTCTACCACTTAGGTGGATAATGCTCAGAACCTAATCATTATGGAGTTACACTAAAATCGCAAATTTATCTTCCATCTTTATTTTTTATATTTGAAATAATTAAATTAACGTCTTTTAAATTATTTGGTAATTACAAAATTTTATTATATTTTTTAAAATTACACTAATATCTCATCTGTTATACTGACTATCCATATTTTTTTCTTAGTACAAAATATGTGTTAAGATTTTAACTAAATTTTCATATATAATTAAAATATTATTATATATTATACTCAACTTGTTAAAATTAAAATAATATATATAATAAAAAAGAAGAAAGAGAAGAGAGAGAGAGAGAGAGAGAGAGAGAGAGAGAGAGAGAATGAAAAAATCCTAAGGATTACATTGTATTAAATGACTTGATAAATAACTTACACCTCTATATATAGGAGAGTATATGAGAGTTTTATATCACAATGAAAATGAAACAAATACTAAGACGACTAACTCAAATATCACAATAATATGACTAACCCTCATATATTTATACTATACTTTTAACAGTCACCCTCAAACTCAAGATGGAAACTGAGAGAACAACTTGAGTTTGAAGATAAAATATCGTAGGTGTCTTGCTAAGAAAAATTAACCAGTCATGGAGTAGCAATCTGTTGGGTCTCCCTGTCTGTACAATAGTGGAGTGGCAATTACATCAAAGAATACGTCTTGGTTGGTGAAGATGTCTGCAACTGATAATTTGAAGAGGCTAAATACATGTGACGTTTGCAGACTACTTGACAAAGCTTGAATAAGAATTGCAAGATACTTGATGGAACACATGTGAAGAAGCCATTGTTAATGAAGCTGGACATATGACAAAATACGTGTAATTGCAAACATGAATTTGAGATGCTGATTACTTCTCTAGGCTGACACATAACTGATAGGATTTCACAACATCATGTGAGAGCTTACATGGAATACACATATATGATGAAATTGAACATGCGTGAGGGTGAACTGTCACTATATAAACCTCACAAGAGTGAGAGCTGACGAACTAACACATAGCTTGAACATAAAAGACACGCAAGAGGGCGAACGTCACTAAAAATCTCACATGAGCAAGAGCTGAGAGTTGACAAACTAACACATAACTGAAGAGAGGGCTGACTTTACTCTAGAGACCTCACATGAGTGAGAGATGACGAGTAGTGATTCAGTATGTATTGTACAATGCCTAACAAATAGGAAAATACGTGCAATGACTATCATGGCGGAACATGCAGCAAATATAGGCTTATGTGCTATAAATTTGCCCTAAATAAAATAAGCGCATGAACAAGACTGTCGTGACAGAACACACAACGAAAGACACATGTGTTGAAATAAGCCCAATGAAATCAAAAGAAGCTTCACAAAATAGTCACAAAAAAATAGCTTTGTGATATCATCATTGCAAGATTCTTCACCATTATCACCGATCAAGGAAGAAGGAGCCTATACCAACCTAAGATTGATGTTACAACTTGCAGCAGATTGATGCGCATGAGTATCCAAACCTGATATTCTCAGATTGATATTCTAACTGCGACAGTGTTGATAGCATACAGAGTACCTTGATTCTAGTGAGGCAATAGGAAGATGGATTTCACCGAAGACTTGCTGAAACAAAAGGAACACAAATTTAAAACGATTGTGGAAACAAAATGATTCAGAATTATGACTCTGATACCATGTTAAAATTAAAGAAAAAATATAATAAAAGAGAAGAGAGAGAGAGAGAGAGAGAGAGAGAGAGAGAGAGAGAGAACCCTAAGGATCACATTATATTAGATAACTTGATAAATAACTTAAAGTATCCAAAACTGATATTCTCAGATTGATGTTCTAACTGTGACAGTGTTGATAGCATACAGAGTGCCTTGATTCCGGTGGGGCAATAGGAAAATGGACCTCATCGAAGACTTGTTGAAACAAGAAGAACACGAATTAGAAACTATTGCAGAAACAGAATGATTCAGAATTGTGTCTTTGATACCATGTTAAAATTAAAGAAAAAAATATAATAAAAGAGAAGAAAAAGAAAAAAGAAAAGAGAGAGAGAGAGAGAGAGAGAGAGAGAGAGAGAGAATGAAAAACCCTAAGGATTAACTTGATAAATAACTTACACAATAGGTCTCTATAAATAAGAGAGTATATAAGAGTTTATAAGGAAAATGAAATAAATACTAAGACGGCTAACACTAATATCACAATAATATGACTAACCATAATATATTTATACTATACTTTTAACACAACTCCCTTTTCTTCTTAGGGATCATAGGCAGAGGCGGTTCCAAGAGGGGCAATGGCCTCCCAAAGTTTTAAAATTTTGACTTTCTCCTTACATTTTTTATAGAAATTTTAAAAAATTTAAGAATTTCTTCCAAAATCTTTCATATCTTTACAAAAGACCCTCTTAAATTTTAACTTTTGTATTTTTGCCTCATCTAAACTTTAACTTTAGATTTGCCATTAATCATAGAAAATGTCCATGTTATTATCAAATATCATAAGTGATGTTAGCATAATTATTCCTAAAAGTAAAATAATAAATTTATATTTTTATAATACGAGATATCAGTGTAATATTAAATATTACAAGAAATGTCTTTATAATATCATAAAGAAGAGCAGCCTAGTTATCTTTTTCATAAACAAAAATAAAGAAATTATGAAAAAAAATAAAGGAAGGACGTGGAAGTCATTTTATCAAATCATAGGTGAGATATTAGTAATTAAAATGGTTCTTGGTGATTAGGTTGTAATAATTAACACTATTAGTTCTTAATTAAGCTCAAAGACGGCAAAAGTAACTCCTCCTTTTCTACGAGAGAACCAATTAACAATATGCACGGGCGTGTCGGCGTTAGCTAGATTGAGGAATTTCAATCGTCTAGGTAACGATAATGTTCATCGGACGGCTCCAAATTAATCTTAGGGTCAACGATTTATCTGCCACGTAAGAATACGAGAAAAGGGAAAGAGACACTGCCGCAACCGCCGACGAAGCAGCAACCCAACCATCCACTGGGGGAGTTCTGATTGGCTAAGTGAAAAGATAAGCCTAACCAACTTTCACTTAGCTTAAAAAAAAAGGTTGACAAAAATTCAAGTGCTGAGCTGGAACTGTGGGCCATGTCTCCGTTGTTCCGACACGAAGCCACAACAGGGGATCACCATGTGGCACAATTTCGTTCGTAGAAATCTCCTGTGGTTTGTATAAGGTCTAGGCAACAGACTAAGATACAATAAGAGAACTGACGTCATATTCAAATTATGTTGATTATGCTTATTATTTATTCGGTTGGTATGAGTTTAATTTTTATATTTTAATTATTATTTAAAGAAATAAATATAATAAAAAAATTTAAGTTTAAATTTTGATTAATTTACAAAAATGTGTGAATTTTAGACAAAATAATACTAGTGTGAAACTTTTTCATTAAACTTTTGCCGTAATTTGACACAATTAATTTTAAATTTAACTCTAATTCTTTATTTGGGCACTTGATTATTCTAACAAAAGCAAGAATATGTAGAAGAGAAAAAAAAGTGTTTGGAATGTAGATTATTAAAAGTAAACCTTTAATTCAATTATATTGTCTTTAGTATTTGCAATATGAGAAAATCAGTTATCAAGTTCCATTGAAAGCTTAATCCAACCAGTTAATGAGTTACAGGCCTTTTTTTGGTTCATCTAAGGCAAGTCATCCAGATCATTGATTAACAATTCCACTATGATTAGTATAAAAAGCCATAGAGTGACATAAACTAACCTATACATACATATATATATATATATGTGTGTGTGTGTGTGTGTGTGTGTATGATCATGAGGAATTCAAGAAATAAGGTAATGATGGATTTTAAAAGGTTGAGTTTCAAGAGGGGTATGATTCAAAGAACCTTATCAAATAAATGGGCTGAAAATTTTTAGAAACAAGAACGAGGAGAATAAAACAAAAGACATGATTGAACTGTCTAACCAAAGGTGGAAAAGAGGTGTTTGTTTCTGATTTTTCATACTGAAACTTGGTTATCAAGACTGATGATGCTCGTCTTCCCAAGTATGAAAGAAATGAGACACTTTAATTACATATATACAAAGAGGATTAGAGAAGGAAAGAATAATTTTTATCCTACCAAAGAAAAAAATCTAATTAAAAATTGTGCTAATAAAATAGAGTCAATAGTCAATGGAGATAGAACTATATCTTTGAAGGATAATATATATATATATATATATATATATATGTTCTTTGTAGTATTATATCATTTTGTTACTGTTGAGTTGATTTAATTATATTAATTTTATTCTTTAAGATTGTCATGATATGCATAAGCCTAAGAATTATAGGTACTAATGAATCATGAAGGTGGAAATCAAAACCAACTACTGCGTGATATGAGAAAGTTATTTGGAAATGGTAGATGCTGGTTGGTTTATTCTATAACAACCATTCCTAATCTTTTTAATACTCCCTCTTCGTCTTCTTCTTCTTCTTCTTCCTTTTCTTTTAATATCAATGTGTTTTGCATGGTTATGTTTTAATTGACTTGCTTCCCAAAAAAAAAGAATAGTTTTAATTGATTTGTTGGGTGAATATGGACCGTCTGATTAACATTCTGCTATTTCCACCATGTCAAGAATTTTATTTTATTTTTTAAAGAATCTATTATATATATAGTCAGTTGTAGTGTTACTATTTGATTGATTTGAACACCAATTTTCCACTTAAAACAGGTGGTTGATACATCATTGATTAAATTAAAATGGAAAAGAGAGTTCCCTGGTTTGGCCCCAAACAGGGGAATCTATCAAAAGATTTGTGATGAAGAGGTGCACACACACACACACACACACATATATACACTGTCATGGTTTCACCAAAAAGTCTTTCTGAATTATAATGAGTACTACTGAAACATTGTTAATGAGAGAGAGACCGAGAGAGAGATTAGTTTGGATAGTTTTTGAGAGTTAGAATTTTAAGAAATTTTTTGAGAAGTGTTTTTAAGTAATTTCTTGAAATTTGAACCATTGTTTGGATTGATTAATTTAAAAAAAGATAAAAAAAGTAGATTATGTTTGGTTATGTTTTTAAAATAAGATTTTTAATTTCAAATTACAGGATATGTGTTTTGAAATTAATTAATTATTTATTTTTTAAAATTTAGATTATCATATCGAAATATATTTTTATAATTTTTAAAAAATTAATTAAAATATTTTTTAAAATATTTTTCAAAATTTTTTATCTAAATTACTATCAAGTAAACATCTAACATTGATCCCTTGACAAGCCATTCAAATTTTTTTTTTATTCAAAATTATTATTATATACTGGTAATCCTTGATTATTATTATTTTTTTATAGGAAACGGTCATCCAATAAAAGGTATGGCTTACATAATCTTTATTTAGGAAGATCAATTGCTTTCCCAACAAATAAGACTGTTGACGGATTTAAGATCAATGTCTTATTAGCTTGGAGTGAGTATTTATTTTTTAAATATATGAAATTTATATTTTTTATTATTTTATTATAATATTTTTTAAAAATAAAAACTGGCCCCCCTTTATTTGTTTAGATTTTAAAAAATAATTTTTAAATTTTAAAACGTGGGATACGCTATTGACAAACTATTAATTTTAAATTTTTTTACTATTTTATAATTTAAATTATCATATCCAAATACATTTTCACAATTTTTAAAAAATTAATTACAAATTTTGTTATAATATTTTGAAACAAATTATATCTGAATTACATTTTCACAATTTTTAATATTCTTAAAAAATGTGTTTGGTTATGTTTTTACTGTATTTTCACAATTTTTAATATTCTTAAAAAATGGGATCGGAATTTAATACATTTACTTAAATATGATATAAAAAATTTAATTTTATTCAAATTTAATAAAAATAACAAGATTTAACAAATTCGATTCATTAATATAACATATATTAATTATTAAATTATATAATATTTTTGGAATACATGAGTCATAAACAGTGGCTTTTGGAATACATGAGTATAAGAGATTTTTTAATTATACACACACACACACACGAGCAACACTGAACTTTATCTTCAAATTATACTAAATTATTTATTTTTATAAATTAACAAATGTTATATTAATTACATTGTCAACTTAAAAAAATTTAAAAATTTAAAAAAGTTGCTTGTTTCAAAAAGTTGGAGAAGATAGAATGAGTTTCAAAAAGTTGCTTGTTTTAACCAAACAAGTTTTTTTAAAAAAAAAAATTATAAAATTAAGTTTGAAGTTCGTAACCAAATAGGACCTAAAATAATTTGCATAAAAAAACAATACTATTGAGAAGTGAGAACCATGTAATGGTTTGGAGAATCACTTTCTTTAATCTGTATATAGTGCATTTGCAGGAAATATTACAAAGTAAAATGGCACTGAATTTAGGTGTGAGAGCTTCAGCAATATGAAATCATTGTGTGTGTGTGTGTAAATGCATCAATATAAGCATAGAAATAAATCCTCCAAATTTGTCAATGCACTACGTATTTTAGTCTCCTTATCTTTTCAAGGCTGTCTCTTTGATTGAACTTTGCCCTGCAAATCAAAACTATTTGATATGACTAAAAATATGATACGTGGATATCAAAATAAACTTTGCCATTCAAATAAAAAATTATTTGATATGACTAAAAATATGATACGTGGGTATCAAAATACATTCGATCGCAAGACATGAAATTTTTGATATGACTAAAAATATGATACGTGTATATCAAAATACATTCGATCGCAAGACATGAATCTTAATCTATGTAACTGTATTCTTACAGATTTGAACGAAGAATCTCTATCTTAGTTTGACAATCATATCTAGGAATAATAATTTGTCTCGTCTCATTTTAATGAGATGGGTATAGTGTATTTATAAACGGAATTCTCGTTTATATATTAGTTTTTATTTTTATTTTTACTATATATACTATATTTTCTAATAAACTACACTATATACAATTAATTTTAAAATTTTTCATATCACACTCATATTATTATTTTTTGGTATTAGTTATTTTGACAATAAGATTTTAATTTATCTATATAAAAAATTATAACTTAAAAAAAAAAGGTATCAGAGTTTGAAACGAGGTCAAAGAATATAAACTGAATCGTAATGAATCTCTAAACGGGGTTAGATTTGAAAAAGTAATACTGCATCTTGTTATCATTCTTACAAATAATTAAAGGCATTGTCTTGTCGACATGACTAATTACCATGACCGTTGCTCCACATCTGAAGTTCTCATTTCCAAAGTAACAGCTGTAGATTCCAATATGAAAAGTGTTACTTCAAATTTGTCATATTAATATGAAAAGTCTGTGATATTGGATCAAATCACTATAAAAGGTTAATTAAGGTACACGCCTAAAAGTCCCAAGTCCAACTCATATTTTGAAATCCTTCAAGCAATTGTCTTCCTTCTGACTTGGCTCGATCGTGGAAGAGGCCATCACGGGACACCGGGGCCTTGTGGTGATCTTTTGTTTTGATTGATTTTATTGGATTGCATGAGCCATTTTTTACCATTAATTAGTATGAACCAATTTTTAATGATAACGATATTTAATAGGGATAGAGTCGAGAACTTATTTGAGATGAGACTAAATTACTTTAAACTATATAAAAACTTAAGAAAAATTGATAAAAGTTTCATTAAGTAAAATAAAAATAAAGATAAAGTGAAAAAATTCTCAAATCTAGAGAGAGCCAAAGTATAAATTAAAGGGATATATTTAAATTTTATTTTGAAAATATGATAAAATTTAAAAAAGAAAAGTTGAGGGAGGGGCAAGGCTGGCTCCGTCCCTACTATTCAATTGTCCTCCTTCAAATTTATTTTGGGTGATCAAAGTCATTGTGTGTGGGGGTGTGCACATGCAAACTTAAGCATGCTATAAAAGCATTGAGTCCTCAAAATCAACTGCATTTTGAAAAGTGGTATGAAGCTATAATAGTTATAATGTGACATATATACCTAATATCTGTAAGCATGCATTTGATTAAAAGTGCAGCTTGCTTTGCTTTATAGATCTAATTATTGAAGTCCTTTTACCACCAAAGATTAGACCTACTCATCACATGGTGGGTTATGAATTTTGATCCAGTTGCAATGAATTTTGTAGGTGAAAACTGAATCTAAACTTCTATTCAAAAGAATTAGGTCAAAACTTTTTATAGTTAAATGAATGCTGGGCCATTAGAGTTGAATCATATATACATATATAACAAACTCAATTAAGAAAGTTGTTCCTTCATCACAATCATTAGACAGTGAATTAGTCATAGGTTGTTAATGAGTTTGTGTTTTCATTTATAAAAATGAAAAACCTTCTGTTAGAAGTTTAGAACACAAACACATGGGATTGAAGTCCTATTTGAATGATACAAGTGTCAAATTTTTCACGTAATTGATGTGAGTTTGTGTTTTCATTTATAAAAATGAAAAACCTTCTGTTAGAAGTTTAGAACACAAACACATGGGATTGAAGTCCTATTTGAATGATACAAGTGTCAAATTTTTCACGTAATTGATGTGAGTTTGATTCCCTCTCCTCCCTCCCACATCAATCATTGCATTGAAAAAAAAAAACACAAACACATGCATGTGGTGAAAATGCTAGTAACTTGTACCATAACATCCCAATTCAAGAATTCTCCTCTTTTTCATGAGATATCCCAAAATATGAGTGGAATTTGATTAGTCAATGTATTTACTAGTGTATAAAAATTTTAAATTATTCACTTTCGATCCGGTGAATGTTCTAATCAATGTAAAAAGAATGTTTTTTTTAAGGTAATTATGTGAAAAAGATGTTAATTTTGTAAATTTATATTTTTCACTCAAATGTGAAAGTATAAAATACTTTTTCTCCTTAAAAAGTTGAATTCTCAAAAGAATAATGATGTATATAACGAGAAAATGTGGTGAAAAAAATCTGTATCTTCTTGGAAAGTCACTCTTTAAAGAGTCAAAGAGTATTATCTTTTTGTGTCTTTAATTTGTTCCGTATTGAAATGGTATTTTCACGTAAAAATCCTTCCGGCATCCATTGCTTACTTTTGTTATGCCAAATTTCAAAAATTAAAGCAGGCCTTTTGAAGTCTTTGACATTTTAGTATACCTTCATAATTGATGAATGACTTTATTATTGAAAAAAAAAAAAAAAAACAAAGTAGGAGATTTGATGATGGCATCTAATGATAGATATTGTATACAGGATAGTGGCAACGGGGGGTTGTTGGAGCATGGTGCTCCTCCTCCAACCCATTTTGTTTATATTTTCTCCTATCAACTTTGTGTACATTTTTCAATTTTGTCTTTGACCCGTTCCGAGTTCGAATGGGTTTTTAAAATCTTATCTCGATCTGTTTATAAAAATTCAAAACCCACCTCATTAGGGGCGAAGTGGGTCATTTTGTGATGTAAAACAAATGACGGAGGCTTTTAAATACAATGGGAACGTTCCAAGTCCCATTTTAAAATATAGTACTGGTAAATACAGAGTTGGTCAGTTACAATTTTTGAAACAGAGATTCTATCTTGACCCAAAACAGCGAAACGACAATACTCATTACTTTGCTATGACCAAAGCTGCCATGAGGCCAAACGAATTCATTTAGGTCTTCAATTTCACTTTTTGCCATTTATAGTAATTTTTATATTCGTAATTACTTTGTTTAGGAAAACCCAAATTAACTTTTAAAAAGTCCAAATTTTTATTAATTTCAATTTTTTTGATCTTTTTCTCAATTATTATAGTTTCCCAATTGTAATAAGATTAGTATAAGGAATTAGTAGATTCCTATTCAAATTAGTAGTAGTCTTAGCCTATATATATATATATATATGTGATGTAATTTAGTTTTTATTAATCAAATTATTAATAATATATTTCTATTTAAAAACTTGAGATTTATTCTCTTTGAAAAATAAGTCTCTTTTGTTATTGGCTTACTAAAGAATTCAACGTTCGGCATTGTCTTATTTTGCCATCCCTAATAGCAACAGTACTCGATTGATCTTTAATGTGTGAGGCTTTACTGTATTAGCTACAGGAGGAAAAAATAATTTTTCAAAATTTATGGGTCATATTAAGGAGCATGAAATGGTCTCTGATGAGGGAAGGGTTGGCAAAGGTCTCACCTTTCTTGTCCCAATTCAAAAATTGAGTATCTTAATGCAGGGCTTGTGTGGTGGGAAGTTGGAATTGGAACTACCTTGACTTGAGGAATGGATGGTGTCATGGTGGTTCTTGTTGCCTTGTTTTCCTCAGTAAGGGATAGTATATAGAAATCCATGACACTATTTTAAACTGAAATTAAGTCGTTTTTAGCACCCCAAGATTTGTTAATCAGTGTGCTGTCTCTTTCTTGGAGTGATGAAATGCGAGTATTTTAGACAAATATAAACTATTCTCTGAGACTAAGCAAACTAATTAAACACTAGATTAAATTAATATCAGAGTATTCATAGTTTAGGTAGGTTTAGTTCAGCTCTCATCCAAACACCAAAAAGTTATTATTTTTGCATTAATTAAATACTCTTACAAGTGAAGTTATGCATAACTAATTTTGTTTTAACTTGACTCGTATGGTGGGATTTATTATAATAAATGTATGAAAGATCGCTTGTATGTATTTAGAAGTAATAAAATTTATTGAGAAAGCATCTTCCAATCCTCAATTTCCAAGTTTCTAATCCATTGTAAAATCAAGGGCCAATTTGGAGCTGGTTTTGCAGCACCACTTTCACTTTGCCTTTGTGAAAGTGGTTTGAAAAATGTAATTGGTTTTTAGTCAAATTATTAAACTATTTTTGTATAGATTTTGGTTTTCAAAATGAAAATGTGTTTAATTTGACAAAAACAACCTAAACATAGCCCCTGAGTGGGGTATGAAAATCGCAGACCAGCCTGCTATTCCTTGGGTTGTTAGACAGGGTCGCATTTGTAAACTTCGGCCGCCTTGCTAAACTAATCACATCACTAATCATTCAAAACTGCTACTTTTAGAAGCATACGATTGTTCTCTTCTTAATTTTTTTAATTTTTTTGATAATTTGGTATCCGATTATTTGAGTCGGCTAAATAAGAAAATCAATCTTACCGTCTATTAACGAAAAGTGCAATTAAAGTCAAAAGAACATTCCATATAAACTGGTTCTAAAAATAAGTATTATTTGTTAAATTTCGACCTGACGAACTTTTCATTCATCATTTTACTGTCCCAGCAAGGCCTTTTACTCAAACTCAAATTTTACTATCCCAGCAAGTACTTTTGCTCAAACTCAAATCGAAAGAAAATAACCCCACTAGAGTACATTTTAAATAGTGGTGAAGCACAAGAAAAAAAACTTTTAAAAAGATGACATGAATCATACACAACCATGCTTGCACACGCTCTTGTAAACACAGATTAACTGTCACCAGTATAGTAAAATGATCATCACACGTGCATCAAGTCTTGAAATCAACAATGATCCGCCATAAATACTATATTAATGCCACGTCAACGTCGAGGGAGAGCTACAGCAGACAACAAGATTACAGCATAAACACAAGAATTATTCCTCCGAAGGAACCAATCAAAGAGCCAGAAATGCGATCGCAGAAGGAGTTAAACTGTTGGCAGATGGCAATCCAGTTTGCCCTAGCACTGCCCTTGTGTGCTAAGTATACCATTGCTGCCGCAGTAGAAGCTCCAGCCGTCAAAAGCCCCAGCATTGCCTTCACAACACATAAATCATGATAATTTGTCAATTAATCATACATATTAACATGACTTCAACTAAGTCTTTAAGGAATTACCGGGTCAAAAAAGATTAGGATTATTCTGCTGCCTTGTGTTCCACTCCTCACAATGTGGAAGATGGTTAGTGCCAGAGAAAGTACCAGGTAGGCACTTACAATGGAATTTGCAACTACAAAGAACCTGTTATAGGACACATGCATGCATGTAAAAAAAAACACATAATATCTCATATATTAGATCACCAATTGTACTAAAAACTTAAGTTATTAGATAATGGACCAAAAATGTATATGAAACTAATACTATCCCTCACGCGTAACTCTATTTTATATATGAAAAATTGGCACAATAAAGAAACAGTGTGAGAATGTGATCAAACATGAAATATTAGGGCGAGAGAATGCATGAACACCTTAAACAATATAGATGCATGATTTGATGGGGGTGAAATTAAACTTACGTGAACATAGGAAGATCATCATACCTGGCTCTATACCAATGAACTGTGTGAAAATGGGAAGGGTTTCGTCGGTGGTTCCCATTGCAATTGCACTTCCTAAGGTTCCAATGATCGCAATGAGTCTCAGAATGAAGTCTAGTATAGAAACCCCTCTGTTCGCCCCACTTTTTGGAGTACTGGAACCCTTGGAGCTGGCCTCACCAATCTCAAGAACACCAGCCTTCATCTTTTCAATTAAAATATATAAGACTATATATATATATATATATATATATATAGCTTTATATATATGTGGAGTCTAGGGTTTACAAAAGGGTTTTGGAAGATATTTATGGTTGGAAGAGAGGAGTGCATGGCATGTGAATTTATACAATTAAGTTGTGAAGGCAAAGAAAGGAGAATGATTGAAGCATGTAAAGCAGTCAAGTTGGCATGGTCGGTTTGATAGTGTTTGATAATATTTATCATGATGTGGCAAGTAAATGATATACTGACTACAGCTAGTTTTAAGCTTATTTCTCTTTTTAAAGCAGTACCTGCCCTTACTTGCTCTGCCAAATGGATAATGTATGATTCTACTCCACCAACATATGCCTTAATTGGAAAGGTGAATATATATGGAAATGTTTGATGAACCCTTCTGATCACGTTTGGCTTGTTAATCTTGTTTTGGGAGCTTTAGTATATATTGGGGCAAGTTGATATATATCTTGGCCTGCAAATTTTAAGAATAAATGAAGATTGAGTTGAACCAACCCACTTTGCTCCTTCACTCTTCCATTACATAAACAAAATGGAATAGGAATTGATCATGTTCACCCTGAATATCTTTTTTTATTATGGATGAAAAAGAGCAGTTCTTTTTCTTTATCTTAGTTGATGATTTGATTGGTGCAATATATATTAAAATATTTTAGTAGGGTCGAAAATGAATCGCGTTGAGCTGAATAGTAGGTTGTAATTTGAGTTTAGCTTGTTAAATAAATAAGTTTCAAATTGTGTTTAAGATTGACTTGTTAATTTTTTAAACCGATTTCAAACGAACTTCTAATCAAACCGCAAGTCGAGCTCGAATAGTATGATTTTTATATAGTATAAATCACTTATTAACTTATCAAGTTGAAATCAATTAATTAATAAGTCTCGAAATATGTTCAAATTTAACGTGTTTATCCTGCAAGCCGATCTCAAACAAATTTTTAATTGAACTGATTTCAAGTTTCGAATAGCTTGATTTGATTTGCAACCCTATATTTGAGTGTCAAGCGTGAGAAATCGAATTCAAGTCTAAAAGTAGTCACTTTGCACAAAAATAATACTAAATGTTAATGTGTATCTCTCCGGTCCACCTATTTCGACATTCTAATTAAGTGGGTTCAATAATAAGTAATGATCAATAATGCTAGGGACGTCATCTTGTGTACTATTTTTAGACGCTATTCTCTCACATGGAATGAGTCACGGTACTTGTGATTCCATAATGATGGATCCACACTATATGAAAGAAGAGTGTCCAAAAATGATACACAAAATGATGTCCTAGCATTGTTGGACTTATGACTCTTAGCTCCCTCCTCAATTCTAGAGTTCTTTTTTCTTGGCTAAGTTGTATCTAAATAAGGGCTTAATTTATAAAGAATATACTATAGAAATTAACTTAGGTATCATATGAAAATTTCAAATTATTCTTCGATCTATCTCAATTTAGTGTGACTGTTTTCATCAATACAAAAGAAGGTTAATTTTATAAATTTGTACTTCGATGTCTTATAAAGCATCAAGTGTTTTATCCCTAAAGGGAATCAACTTCCTCAAACAATCCACTTGTACAAGCATTGAGGCCGTGAAGGGAAATTATTCAATGGTCCAATCTTAAAGACCCTAATGATTGATCATCAAATGATAGATCACAAGTGTATATATAACATATTGGTATGGTCACGATCCTTAATTTGACTCTTGAAACTACTGAATAATTGTTCAATTATGAACTAGCAAGACTGTGAAAGATAATTGAAATCCTAAAATTGAACCTCTAATAATTAATACTCAACAACTTAATAATGTCTACTAATTAATAATCTTTTTATAAATTAATTTTATTTTTTGATGAATAATTAATCATTTTATTATTTAATCATTAATCATTTTTAGAAAAAAGAGTATAATATTAATTAGTAAAATAGTTATCTAAATGTGTAAACCTGAAAGGAAGTCTCGATTTACAAGCCGACCATGCGATTGAAAGTTACAACTGGTGGACTCAATTTGAATTACTAAAAAAAAAAGTTTGAAGTATTCAATTCTAGAGAATAATGGATGTGGTTATTCCTCGCATCTAGGGACTAGGGTTTTTATTTTTGAACCTTTTATTTATACAACGATGTAAGAAAAAAGAATCAAACTCACGTAAATTACGTGAGAAATAAACACTTACATCCCTTATATAAGATTTCAGTATTTTTTGGGCTTTTTGACAGTTGGCAAAACAAACAGATTGTTCTTATCAATGAAACATTAGAAATAGATAGGAAGGAACAAGTTAAAACCACGTCATTGTTAGAGTAAGATATTGGGATATTGAATTGGGTCATTTAGGTGTGATCAAGTACAAACACCCCTAACCCACTTCTAAGCATGGTAAACATTGTCACTTGTCACCGCCAACTGTCACACCTCTCTCTTCTCTCTCCTCTCTATCATTGATCTTATCACCCTTAAGTCATCGCTATCGATACCTGCAATTGTCATTGTTATGACCGTCGTCACCGATATCGTTACCGTCATCATCATCACTATCATTGCTTGGAAGATAAGACTCATTGGAAGCTCGTTGCTTAGAAAGAAAGAATAAGGTAATTTCATATTCAAATCAATCAATATATGTATATAATCCTACATCATTTAGAATTTAAGTATATGTGTAATCCATACCTTCTCAATCATAATCAAATGCATCATTATTCATTAACAATTCGACCATCATCATAGATACCTTTGTATTATAACCCTCATCACCCATAATTACACTTAATTCCAAATTAAAAACACTCCATCATTTCTATTCCAATAAATTTTGTCATCCATAATCATTTTCACCACAATTTAAGAAAGAAAAGGATTTATTTTGTCTTCCTTATTTCAATAATTTTGCTATCCAATTCACACTCACACTATGGATAATCCTTAAAACTTATCAGTCAAAAATGCAGTCAATAGCAATTGTTGCATAGTTATTGTGAAATGAATCTAGCCTTTGTACCCTTATTTAAAGAGACGTGTGAGAAAACAAGAAACAAAGTAAGGACAGGAAGTGAAGACTTTGGTACTGAGCAAAGCTACGTGTTACTTTAAATAGAAGAGTATTCATTGTTTCGGTGTATTGTACCTGAACTAATGAATAATTAACACATTAGTTAAGTAAGTTATATGCATGTAATGCACCTAAAATCAATGAATAGAGGTTATCAGAGGAGGTAACCCAAAAGATAATCAAAAGGTGAAACGTGTAACATCATTAGTCATAAGGACCAAATTGTACTTTCAAACTATAATATGAAACAATTTGGGCCACAAAAGATCAATCACTGATCTTACCAAAAAGAACATCCAGATCATCTTCTCCAAGAGTAGACTTTTTACTTGTGATTAACAAGATTGGTTCTCTCAACCTTTACAGGAAGAGTTTGCAGATAAAACAGAGGATCCTCTGTACCTTCTTCCAATCAAAGTAAAGCGTAGAAGAAAGAAGAAAGGCAAGAACTGAATCAGAACTTGAGTGCTTTACGTGCAGCCATCACTCTTTCTTCTTATACACAAACTTCATCTCCCCCACCCAATGTGTCACAGTTGGACTAATTGTTCTCATGTTTGGTCTCCTTGTGAGGGAAGGTCTCATCTCCCTCTAGCTTTGTCTGTTTTTTTGCTTGGAATTTAGGAGGTTCAAGTAATTTTGAATGTTTACAGAGAATTTTTTTGAAAAATTAATTATTAGGAAATGGATTATTGAGAATTGATTATTGCATAATCAATATATTATTTGAATAAAATAGCTATTTCACATTATGAATTTCTCCTTTTCACTCTTTATATTGTATATATTAGATAATGTAAAAATAGTGGCCCCGAAAGTAAAAGTTGTAAAAAACGAAAACTATTGAAAGAAAAAGGTTTTGAAGAAGAAGACAAAAAAATGCCAAACATTCATATTTGAAGTAGAAAATCACGTTTTGAGGGGCTTAAACTCTCCCCTTGTACACCCACTTTCTGTATCTGGCTTGAATCTTGAGTTTCAAATGCAATATTTGGAATTGGTTTTGGTTCCTGATATACCTGTAATCAAATGTAAGTTTATTTGATAGCTCAGTTTCATGCATAGGAATATAGTCCAAGAAAACAAGGACCCATATTTAAAATCATCCACAATCAATCCTGAGTCACCTTCACTCTCCTGGCTTCAAATAGAGGGTTCCTTGACCATCTCTAATAATAAATCCCATAATTGCCTCCTCACCACTCTTAACTGATCCACCCAGGTTCAAATTCCAATTCCAATAGTTCAATTAGGAGCTTCCACTTTGACTTGGTGTAATTCAATAAGTTTTAAAAGCATTCCTTCCTGCACTAACAAAATTTAAATTAGACTTGGTTTTATTAGCAAATACAATAGCAAACAAAAAGAATTAAAACTTTTTTAACTCAAATATCATAAAGTGATTGCAACATACAATAATTTACATAATAATTTTGTATCATAAGGCGATTGCAACAGACAACAATTTACTTATTATTCAAAGTTCTCCACATCCTACTTTGAAAAAAAAAAAAAAAACGATACGACAGAGATCAAGCTGCAGAAACCATGTGCATGTAGAGTTAGGACGATGAATCATATAGCAAATTTAATGAGTTTCATTTCTAGTATCATTGTTTTCTTTTGCTTATACATCGTCCCAACACTAATTTGAAATTTCAGGCAGCCCATCAATATATGATATCCACAATTATCTGCAACTCGTCTTGAAAATTACCTGCACAAATGGATCCTGATCACTTGTACGTCACCTAATATCATGTTTGGTTTAGGAGAACCATTATATATCGGGTGCCACTTATTAATTCCATTACTAATCTTTCTTCAGCAACAACTCCCGATTACAATCCTTACATGCAAATTTTCTTCAGCAAAAATCCCTTTCATCGTAGAGAATAGAGATAAGAGGGTGAAAAAACATCAATCATCCAAACAACTCTATTATTTAATGATTACCCTTCTTCGGCAAATTATTTAACAAAAATAACCCACTAAGCAGATATTAAGCTTGAAGTCCCATGTGCGAGAGAGAAATTCTGAAGCTATCATAAAATTGGTTGAATTAAGAGATTTCATGCAGCACTGATGGCTTGGTCCAAATAAATCGCTACCCCACTCCAATAACCTCTTAAAGCAGTCTCGCATCTAGAAATGGCCCAAAAGAGCGTAACAGCTGAAGGCCTGGGTTGTGGGAGTGTTTGCATACATTCGGAGTTTGCCTTGTAAGCACGCGTCCAAAGGTCCCCGTAGTTGAAAGGATTCTTCATCATAAAAAATAAAAATAAAATAAAAAACAGCAACTAATGTGGTGCTGGAAATCATCAGTAAAATTAAAACAGCCCATTTAGGCATCTAAAGTTTCTTGAGCATAGACTGATTGACATAATATAATATGCATATTTTAGCATAGCACAGAACAATTTAAGAGGAATAAGTGCAAAGAGGATAAAAAGGGGGCAAAAGGAATGGAATATACAGCATATTGAGAATATTAAAAACAAAAAACGGAAGAAGTAAGACTGAGAGAAGAACACCTTTTTATGCACCAAGGGAATCAAATTTCATTGAACCTGCCTAATAATGGCAAAAAAGACTCAAACTTTCTGTTTAATCAAAGGCACATATTGACATGAAAAATACAGAACATAATAGATGTGTAATGTAGAATAAACCTACCGCCATATTCAGTGCCAAGTTTCAACTATTACAACAAATCTCCAGATGAGCCTCCAAGTCCCTGCAGTAACTAGATTTACAAGAACACATTAAAATGGTCCTTACGAAAGCTTTCAAGTGAATTTCAGCTTATACATTTAGGAATTTCTTATTAGATGATAATATCCAAGATACTTACCAAGAAAAAACTCCTGAGTTAAGATGTGTGGCTTCATACCTGCTTTAGTTGTATGTAGGCTCCTCATATGCCATGTAGATGGCTATCAAATTCTAAAAATATTTCAAAAATAATTTTGGTCAAAAGGAAAAAAAAAATAATAGTGATTATTTGGCATTTGATATCATCTGTGACCCGAATAACTAAGCCAACAAAACTGTAAACCACAGCACTCTTTCATAAGTAATATATCTGTACAACAGAATTTATCAGCAAAGTGCAAAAATCATGACCACGAGATTGAGAGATTATAGAGGCAAAAACCAGACTGGAAATTGAAAAGAAACACAACAAAGAAATAAGGAATGCCAAGTCAGAAGAGTTCTGCTACACTGTTTAGTCTAACCAATAAAGTTTCCAAGATTCTCTATTCCAAAACTTAAAAACAGCAATAGAATTTCTAAACACAGCTGAAAACTGTTAAACATAATAAAACCATCACTCTAAAAATACAACTGCGGGGGGAAGGAAACAACATGGGCAAAGGCATGCTGGCTACAAAGGTTCTTAGGAGCACAAGATAAAGAGCTTGGTAATATATGGTGTCGGGACATGGCAAGTATCAATACTAAGATCTTCAGACGTTGGTCCTCCTAAATAAAAGCATGAAGGTGGGCCACGAGTTTTCCAAACCCCGTTTCATCTGGTCTTCTGGTTTAGGCAGGAGGCTTCATCAAAAGAGGCAGTGGGCTGGCTTCAGGCTTCAAAGATCTCAGCTGTTTTGATGGGAAGGGAAAGGAAACAAAGGGAAATTAATAACATCAGAATTTTATACATGGGAAAAAGGCTAGGTTATGTTACCAAACTGTCATAAACTAATATGGGCTAGTACATATGAGAAAAAAATAACTAATTAAATCAAAGGCAGGGAAATATGTGAAGGAAAACCAAAGTCTACCTGCTGCATGTCCCCCTCGTTAAAATTTAGTAACCATAGCTTTTCCGGCGAGAAACAGAGTTCTGCGCAGATAACCTGATAACAGAACCTAAGGATCAGGGATGAGATGAGTTGTAAACCCACAAAAAACAAATGAAGATGACACCATTTAGCCAAAATCAAAACCAGACACCTTCCTTTATTGTCCGATATAGAAGACTCTGCACACGACTGGGAAAGAATGGGGAAGGTGAAGTGTGATTTCATGTAAATAAAAAAGTTCAACTAATCTGCACTGGTTATCAACCTAACACAGCATCCACAAAGATCGGAACATTTGATCAAATTCATTGACTTTTGATCAAAGTTATTCAAATTTCACATTCTTTACTTTAAAAAATTTAATTTCAGAATTTATGTTTATAACAATTTTTTAAAATAAATTTTCACTTTTCATAATTATAAAACTCAACAATAGACATTTTACTGGATATCAATATTATGCAACCCCCTTCCAAGATAGAAACAAGCTGCCCAATAATAAATGACTGTAAACAGGCCACTAGCAGAGTAGACAAAGGGAACTGCCAAACGAAATTCTTACCCAGAACTACCAGTACGTCCTGAAGAATAGTCACCATAGGCACTGCCTGCATTGCCACTCTGCAAATGACATGAAACAATATAATTCTCAAGAAAAGTAGAAAAATAAAAGAAAGCAGTTTCGTTTGGATGCAACCAAACAAAAAGACACCGGAGTACTGAAGGTGCGTAAAACAATATAGAAATAACACAAGACAAATCCAAGGACCAAAAGAATAATCCCCCAATAAATGTGATAACATATTTTTTTTGATCGGTCAATAAATGTGATAACATATGGAAAGACACATTTTTCTGTTCCATTTTATTTGGATGATAACAATATGAGAAAAATTAAAAATATTACCTGCAAACCACCATAACGTCCATACCCATCACCAGCAGGCAAATCACTCGAGACACCATATCCACCAGAATAAGACTGTCCATGTCCATGTCTTTTACTATCTCTACTTTCATATTTTAAACCATCTGAACCATCAGTTGACATGGGAAGGTATGGAAGAACCGGCATAAATGCAGATACAGGCACCCTCCCTATCAAAAAGATTTGCCCTTAAACGTGAAGTTACTTGAATAAGAGCTTCCTTAGCAACATCAAGGTCTCCAGCAATCTAACAAATATGAAGGCAAAAAATTACACTCTGCAGTTTCCATATCATATAGGCACACTTGAGACTAAAAAAAATGCATGAATCAGAAAAACACATATCCACATGCTGTAATGAAAGCCTTTACCTGCACCATCTCATCATCTTCAGCTGCAACTTTGGGAAGGCTTTCCTTTGGAAGTATGCGAATGTTAGCTTTCGTGATTCTCCTCATCTCTGTAATTATAGCTCCTCCTTTCCCAATAAGGCATCCAATCCGAGAGGATGGCACAAGTAGACAAGTAGTGAATGAAATAAGACCTGAATCTCTTTCAACTTTCTCGCTGCACCTGGGTTGCAAGCGCAATGCTGCTTCAATAGTTGGAGAGATGTCTTCAAATATCTGAAATATCATATGATGGACTATCATTAAAATCATGAAAACATCCAAAAATATCCATATGAAACGGTTAAATGCTTACCTCTTTTGCTGATATAGATATTATGCAATCATCTCCCTCTGCAGCTGAACTATCGACTTTGATAGCAGCCCCAGACTCCTGCCTGATTTGATTGATTATGACACCACCCTTGCCAATCACACCTCCAATATTTGCAGTAGGACAAACCAAACGGAGAGAAAATTCCTTTGAAGAAACTCCATCCCTTGGACCCGAGTAAAAGGAGCGTGACCAGTCTCCACTGTCACCTTTGTATCCTCCATAAGGACCCATCAGTGGAGCTAATCCCATGATAGGAGCACCAGTGGTTGGACCCATAAGTGAACCACCGGGCACGGCAGAAGCAAGCATGTGCTGGGATCGAGATGGATTATCATGAAGGCGAGAAGCAATTTGATAAAGAGCCTTCCTCACAACTGAGGCTTCACCAGATATCTGATGCCACCAAAAATAAACAAAAAACTAGTCAAAGATGTAGAGCTTTATTCAGCTCAATTAATCACAAAAAAAAAAAGAAATATTGAAAAACTTCTCAGATTTGAAATTCAAACTAACAACAAAAATCAAGAGAAAAACAAGATTGAAATCCTACAATCCAATATGAACTCGTTAATATGATCAGATTAAACCTACAAAATAAAAAATACAAAAATTCATGTCTTCAAAAATGGTAGGCTTCCAAAACTAGATGACCCATGGTCCAACAAAAGAATCAAAACCACTGTTGCATGGACTAGTTCATCAGAACACAATGGAATTGGTCCCTTACCTGCACAAGTTCATCAGAACTCAATGCACAAGAAGGCAGATGATCATCCTTCAGAATGCGAACCTGCGCACCAGTTTCATTACGTATATTTTGAACTATCTGCCCACCTTTCCCAATAACACATCCAATCTGATCAGATGGTACAAGAAGCCGCACAGTAACTTGTGGGGCTTCTTCAGAATCCTCGTCGGCATCTAAGTCATCGGCAACAACTCTGTCATGCACCTTGAAGAGAGCATCTTGGGCTGGACAAACCTGATTGTCAGTGTCATCAAACATGTTGGTTTCCTCATTAGTGCTATAGATAGTGACAACACGCTCCTCGCATCGTGGAACTGTCTCACCAATCCTAATTTTTGACTTACTGTCTACCCTTAATTGCTTAACAATCTCACCACCCCTGCCCTATGATACTTCCAATCTTCTTTCCAGGGCACAAGTACCGGTACACAGTATCATCTGGCCCAATAGAGAAAGGAGTTCTATCATCCCCTGAATTTCTCCTTTTATTTCCTCCATTGTCAGTGTAGTCAGATTGTGAATGTGAACGCTTTCCATAACTGTTCCTCTGACCAGCCATTGGCCAAAAATGACTTGATATCTGTTTTTTATTCAGAGAAAAATATGAGAAGCAGCAACAAGAAAGGAAATAACCAAAAACAATCCAAGATTAACATATCAGCATTCTCTTCCCATGTCATGATATAATATCCAGTGTTGTCAAAGGCGACCGGGCGCTCGCCTAGGCGATAAGCCGAGGCGAGGTTGAGGCGTAACGTCTCAACACACTTTAGGCGAAGCGATTTTAATAAGGTGCTCGCCTTGACTAAAGCAAAAGGCGTTGAAGCGAGAGCCTCATTAACTAAAACTTATTTTACTTGAATGTGCTCTTGTTTTTTAGGATTAAAGCTATTTTTGTTTGGACAATTTTAACCAATATAGAAGCAGTAAAAAGGGAAGAAAAAATTTAGAATTGTCTCTTTGCTTAAAACTTAATTATGTTATGTCATCTTTTATATTAATTTTTTTAGTATTAAAGAAGAATTATTACATAAAATATTGTTTAACTTGGAATAAATGAACTTTTAATGTATAATAAATATTTTTAATTATTTTTATAAGTTAGCACCTTGCTTCATTCAGGCTAGTACTTTTTTGTTGCCTCACTTTTCAGGCAATATAGGACCTTAGTGCCTTTCGCCTTTAACTACACCGATAATATCTACAAAATCATAATAAGGATGATGATGATGATATGGTCAAAGCAAGCTTCCCTCATTTAGGTTTTTACCAAATCAGTATTAACAGCATTATATACCAACATATTTTAATTGTACACAAACTGCTCTATTGAATCAATTTTTCAGGGAGCAAAAAAAAAATATCACAGCAGCCAAATAGGTATTGTAAACATTCAATTCAAGTTCTGATTTCCTCATTTCAAAAACACACGGCACCTAGTAGGGCTGGCAAGTCGTGTTTATGGTTCGTGTTTGTGTCATGTCAAGACACATATTACACAATTTGTATGAACCCAAACTAATCGATGTCAAAATTTTAAACATGAATACGACTTGTTTGTTAAACAAGTTTACATCACACGACTCAAAATATTTAAATATTTAATAATTTATAATTCGTTAAGCACGCCACATAACCACCACAACACATTATTTGAAAGAAAAAAAAACTTTAAATAAAGCTAGCATGTGTTAATTACACGCCCACCATATAGCAGGAGGCAATGAGAGAGAAGTTGAGCTTTTATAGGCACTTCCACTGCTTATGTTTCAAGATGTAGTCGATGTGGGACAAAAGTTATACGTGATTTCTAGATAAATTAAATAGTTTTAGTATTCCACTGAAGCCATATATTGTTTCTTGACCAAAGGGTGGAAAGTTTGAAACTTTGTTACCTGCTTTAGGCTCCGTTTGGTTAACAAGAAACCAATACTAGAAAGTAAAGTAAAAGAAAGGAAAGTGAAAATAAATTGTTTTTTCTCCTATATCTGTTTGGTTATAAAAAAAAATTAAGAAAGTGACAAGAAAATTATATTTTGTTATTTGAAAATTATTAAGTAAAATGAAAAGAAATATTTTTATTTGTCTAAAGTAACCCTATTTATGTATTTTTAAATATGTAGTATTTATATGCATTATATTGTTATAAACTCATACAAATAAAAAATCTAGTTTTATATTCTATTCTTTTTTTTATTGAAGCACAAGAAAAATAGTGGAAAACAAGAAACCATGCAAAAAGACTCCCAAAATTTCTTCCAATCAATTCTCCAACAAAAACGTCCCCATTTCTTTTCAATCCAATAATTTTGTACGTGTTCTATATATTAACCATGCGAAATTGCATTCAATCCAAATACTCGAGCTAGCTTGTCTTATTAAAATGAGTAGCTTTTCTATACAAATAAGAACTCTTTTAATAGTTTAATTGCATAGTAAAAAGATAAGATGCAGAACTCAATAGAGAACTACATATACAAATCCTATAAGTATTTTAACTCTTAAAAAAGTGAGCGAACAAAGTGGTAATATAGATTATAAACAATTTCTTTCCATGAGAAAAAAAAAATTCGTGTAGTTTTTGCGAAAATCAGGAAGCCGCCTTTTCGGGAAAATCATGCAATTACATGTTTCCAATTTTCATGGAGAGTCTTCTCTTTCGTGCTAACCAAACTTTTAACAATTTTTGTTTCTCTTTGCTTCACTTTCCATATCTCTCCACTTAACCAAACGAAGCCTTAGGGTGTTGGGTTCGAATCCTCCTACTACCAACATGAATTTTCCATTTCATTGATTTTTTTTACATATACTTTTTATTTTCTTTTACACCTTTTTCTTGAATTAAAAATATCGATTTATGACTAAAAAGATTATTTACTTTTTAAATAGTTATACTTTTAATTATTTTTTTATACTTATAATTCAAAATAAACTCTAGTTAACCCTCTTATAATTAATAGGCATGGGAGATTGAAAATTTATTAATTATTATGTTTTTTTATACTTTTATTAATCAATAAGTGTTTCTTATGTGTAAATAATTTTCGATACAAAAATAATACATTATATGCAACTTCTCAACGACATTCTAGTTTTCATAAAAAAGAAAAATACATATAATAGTATAATACTCAATTTAAGATATAAAAAACTCATAATATATTTTTTAAGTAAAGAAGTTGTATTTCCTGATATTATAATTTTTTTCACTTAAAATACTAATGACTTCAATTATATTAAATTAATAAATATAATTACCAAGACATGTCATAAATATAATATATATAAGTACATGTATAAGTATTCTCTCTCTCTAATAATTATTATTATAAAGAAATTTTTTGAAAAAAATATTAATTATATCTACCATAGAACCTAGTTGGTTCATTCAAATTTAATTAATTATTATAGATTATTAACTTATTGAATATTAATTAAAAGAGGATTAATTGTATATACATTAGTTTTAATACTAAAACTTTTATACTTATGTGAATAATTTTTTCAATAATAAAAATTATATATAATTTAATAGTTAATACTTTTTGAATTTTTCATGATTATTAATTATTATAGAGACAATTGTATTGGAATTTAATTTTTCTCATCGCATTGTCATTTTTTTGTTGTATATTCTTAAATTCAAAATAGATTATCTTCTACTAGTAATGTATTAGAGTGCTTTGATACTTGAAATATTTTTTTGACCCATAGTCTTGCTTATCATACAATATCACAAATGAGGTTTATTCAATCATACGTTAGAAGTTATACTATCATACTTTGATAATTAATATTTAATAACTTAATAATTTTTAATAGTGATTAACGATCGTAATGATAAAATCAAAAAATAAAAATTGGAAGGAAGAGTCATTAAATGGTGCTGTTATACAAATACAAATAAATAAATATAAGCTATATTTATTTTATTTATAAAAAAACAAATTATATTTCTTGTGCGTGTAAACTAACATATATGAGGTTTGCTAATAATTATAATATTTTTTATTGCATTGACATGTCTTTGTTGTATGATCTTAATTATTAGAAAGCCAGTTATATTTGAATTCTATTTTGCTCGTTACATTATTATTTCTTTGTTGTATAAACCCAAATCATGTTTGTTATCATTTATCAATAATTTAATTAATTAAGTCATACTTCACATTTTTTTCATCGTAAATGTTTATATCACAAAAATGGTGTTTGTCCGATGATAACTCAATATTTTAACAATTGACTCTTTATCAATCAATATTTTATAACTTAATAGTTTTTTAAGAAACCAATTTTCTTCAATGGCGAAAACTATTAATTTCATCATTATAAAATCCATTAATACTATTTATATAATATAGCAAAAAACACATGTATACTGCATATAATTGTGTCAATCTCAGGTTAACATATCCATTTCGAGTTAGCAGGTTAAATGTCGCTTTCGGATTGTGGATCAACTTAGGTTCATCTGATAGATATTTAACAAGCGGGTCAACTTCGGGTCAACATGTCAACCCGAACTACTCATGACAGGCATGCCTGACCTGATTTTAACCCGAACAGGATCAATCCAACCCAAAACCTACTAAGTTCTTGTCGTTTTCAAGTAGTGCTAGAAGGTCGTGTTAAATATTGCCACCCCTACACCTATATATGAGTATAAAAACTTCAAGGACCAGAACTTTACACGTTCAAACATACTATAAATACCTCAAACAATGAATTTGAAATGAGGAAGGAAGAAGTTTTTTTATTCAAAATCAGATGTAACTAGCCAAAAACTTAACAAGTTCACACGTGTATTATAAATACCACAAGAACAACTAATATTGTTCATTACCGAAATCCTCATGGCTAGTTTGTTCAAATTTTTTATAAAATAAAATTAAAAAAGGAGGTTTAAATAGATACATTTTCATGAAACAAATCGGAGCCGAGATAAATTTCCTCAGGCTTCTAGGTAAAATTGTCATCAAGATAAGTACAGACCCCCAAAAGGAGATTCTCTACCGGAAATTTGTTTACATCAAAACAAGCAGGGCAAAACGCAAGGCTTTCAACTCAAAATACGAAATCTGGCAGCGTTAAACAACAGAAAATAACTAAAAAAATATCTAATCAATCCGTAAACATGGATCTGAACAAACCACGTGATGTTAAACGCTTAAACCCTAAATCCTAAATAAATCGAACAACAAAAACTATAGATACAAGTGAATAAGCTTAAACAGTATGAATCTAAGAAATCAATGGAAGACTCTGAATGAAAGTAAAACAAAATGAAAAATAATTGGATTTGGTATGTACCTTGGATGGTTAAACACAAATCGCCGGAGTCGAATCGGAGAGAAAAGGAGAGAAACGGTATCTCCCCTAATTTCTATTTTCTAGGGTCTTGAAAATTGAAAGCATACGTAGTGCAAAAGTGGGCATCAGTTTCTATATTACGCAGTGTGCGTGCTGTGCACCCAAAATATTTCGAGGGTAGTCGGAAACGGTGACCCTGAAATAATATTTTGGTGTTTTATATTCGAGGACTCTTTTGATAAGTAGGGGTTTGGATCTCTTGATTTTATTACTTCGTATAATGTATTGTGTGAATGCATATATTACATGAATTAATAACGTTTTCAAGATTCAATCTCTGCTACTTATTTTAGTAAAAAATTTTTATATTTTTATTTAAAAAATTTATTTAAATTTTATTTTTAAATTAAAATTGAAACACTTTACTTTGTTTGGATTGAAAAATTTGAAAAGAACAGAAAGAAAAGGAAGAATGAGTAAGTGATTATTTTGTATTTGGTTTAAAATTAGAGAATGAAATAAAAGAGGGTGGAAAGAGAGGGAGGGGCCTCTTAACCATTATTTTATTTCTTTGTTCTTTCTAAAAAGTAGACGGAGATGAAAGGAAAAGAGAAATTCTTTAATGAAATTTTTATAATATCAATTATAATCTTAAAATTATAAAATAAGAAATGAAAAAGACACTTCTATTCTAGGGCATAATAGTAAATATATATTTCTTTATTTCTTTAATGTTCTTAAGCAAAATGAAAGAATTACACTATTACTTTTCTAATTTATTATTCAAGCATAAGGAAGGAATTACTGCTTTCTTCTTTTCTCTTCTCATATCATCTTCTCTATATCTAATATTATTTTCTCTTCTCTTTGCCCTCCTATGCATAAGTATAGAGTTAGGATTTTTATTTTTAAATTGTCAAATCTTTGTTAGAATCGCGTCCTTTCTTGAAATTTAACACCTAACCAAACTAGCTCTAAGCATAAATATGCTAATTGCAAGCACGGTGGAAGTAAATCTATGGAAGAGTGAAAATTGTTTTTGATTTTTCTCTTCTCAATGTAGATGGGATTTCTAGTTATGATTTCATCCTTGATGTGATTACAAATGCATAGCTGCTTATCCTCTCTTTGTCAATCAGTCCTCTAATTTATTGTTCCCGTTTTTATCTCTGTCATAAACCTGATTGGAAGTCTTGAGTGGATTATATTTGCAATTGTTTTTTTTTGGAACAAAATTGAATTATCAAAAAAAAAAAAATTATAAAAACAGACGCAGGCATACGCATATAATTCTATTAAATATTCATGAATATTATTTATCATCACATCTTACATCTAGATTTTCCAAAATTTTAATTATTAAGGCTCTAAAATGTGTAATCATCTATAAAAAAAAATTTTTAAAAAAAAAAATACTTAATTATACTTAAATTAATGTATTATCAATAGTTCATTATGTATTATCATCAGTTTAGCGGTAATGTCAGTTTAGTTTAATATAATTTATCTTTTTATCAATTTAAATGCAATTTTCTGGTTATTAAAAGAAAACTTAAGATTTTCTAAGTCTATTGAGCTAATTTAAATTTTTATTTTAATTTGGTACAGATAAGGGTTGTCAAGGTAAATTTCCAAATCTCAGACATGTATAAACACAGGTGACGTTACATATCAGTAGCCAAAGGAAAGATACCCAAAGGCTTAAGAGAGAGAAATCCAAGGAGAGAGCTCCAAAGTTTCGAGAAAAAGCCTAATTCTTTGCAGATAAATTCCCAACCACCACCGGTAATCTCTGCCTAGTTCCAACTCCAGTAAACCCTAAATCCACAACTTTTCAATTCACATCCTATAGATTCGGACCTTCCGAACCCTAAAATCGCGTCCCTAATAGGCTGATGTCGACCTCGGGGCAGCCTCAGTTCCGGTACACGCAGACTCCATCGAAGGTCCTCCACTTGCGAAACCTGCCGTGGGAGTGCACCGAAGAGGAACTCGTCGAGCTCTGCAAGCCCTTCGGTAAGATCGTCAACACCAAGTGCAATGTCGGCGCCAATCGTAACCAGGCCTTCGTCGAATTTGTGAGTAGTTTTTACTATTTCTATATCAAATTTGGTATTGATTTGATACTTTAGGGTTATTTTTTTTTTTTTATTGATAATTTCATAAATTGAGATATATGGGTATGCTTAAATTGTGTTAGATTGTGTATGAAAATATATAATTTTATTGACAACTCCGCGTAATACACTGCTGATTAATACTTAACTGATCTCTTGATTTCCGCTTCTATTGTTCTGTCGGTATTTTATTCATAAACGAGTTACTGTGGATGGATGGCTGGCTGGCTTTGCCTAAAACCGTTTTGAGTCATGCCAAATGTGTTTTCAATTGAAGTTCACAATTGAAAGTAACAGAAAGATTGCAACGGATAATTAACTCTTGTATGTGCACTTCCGCGTTTAAACTTTTAAACAATGTTTTGAAACCCAGAAAGTTGGTCACCGGTTCAACCGTCGGATTAACTACATCATTATTATGCTTATTATTAATCTTAATAATATATAAAATATGAAAAATATATATTTTTTAAGGTTTTCTATAATTTGTCATCACTTTACTAAACTTAAAAAGATCTAAAATAATAAAATAAAATACAAAAGTATTCAAAACAACATTACAATGTTCAAATAATACAACAATGTTATAAAAGTTATATAAACAATGTATTTCGAAAGTATAAAATATTAAAACAATGCAAACTAAAAAATTCAATATTTCAAAGGTCAAAGAATATTAAAATAATTAACATAGAAATTGTGAATCCAATTAAATCTGATGATTCTAGTCCACGTGTTTTTGTCTTTTGCTAAATATCCCACATCTAATATAAAAGAAAAGCTGATGAAAATGTATGCTTATAAAGTTCTCCAACCATCCCACATTGAAACGGAAGCAAAAGGCTAAAAGATATAGACATTTATAAAGGCTCTTGCGTAAAGAGTACTCGTCCAGTGAAGCACATTCTGAGCACTCTACGCTTCCCAATGAAATGCATTGAATACAAAATATAATTAAAGTTTTCTAAAACTGTTTATTAAACCGAGGCATGGTGTTTATCGGACGGTTTGCTTAAATCGGCAACGGTTCAATTGAACTGCTGGTTTGAACGATTTCATCTGAATAAAGCAATTTTTTTGTTTAAAATGATTTTTGGATATTAAACCAACTGGACAATGGATTGGTTCACAGTTTTTGCAGTCCAACCAGCTGGTCCGGTTTTAAAAACATTGTTTTTTTGGTTTAAACTTTGAATTGCTGTATTTTGTTAAAGCCATTTTGTGAGTTATATGCTTAAGGGTCTGTATGGGACACAATTGCAGTAGATCCTATGCACATGGCCGTTTGTTTGCTCTGTGGCTGCTGGCCCAAATGCAATTTTATGCCTTGATGCAAAAGAGCGTTTAGTCCCAATTTATGCATGTTCTCTTTTGTTCTTAATTTGTATCAATATTACAAAATTGTCCCCGAAAAAATTCACCCATTTAACCCTAATAAATAATAAATTAACCAAATTTCAAAAACACTATTTTATTCATAACATATATAATATATAGTTAGTATTATTTGTACTTTATTTATTAAATATAAGTATAATATATACATATATGTATCTTATGGACTTTGTTTTATACATACATCTTTATATATATAGAATGCAAGGACAAAGATACGCCATAAAACATTTACTAAATGGAGGACAAAATTTTATCTTTACTTTTGAACCATCCTTACCAAACCCCCAATAATTACTTTAGAAATCACTAATCCACTCACAATATTGATTGTGTCAATCACTTCTAACCAAACTGATCCACAATTACTTTTTCATAGTTGATAAGAACCCCAAACAGGCACTTCATAACTTCTAATTATTTATGGAAGGAAAAAATGATTCTGCTGAGTAATGGGCACATAGTGCATATAATATTTTTGGGATTCTGATAGATTTTGATGGTGATTTGTCTGGTACCATATAAATTTTGAGCGCATTAACAACAACATTTTCTTATATAACTTGGATGTGCTCCTTGTCAGTCTCATGGACTCCAAATGTTAATGTACCTGACCAAACCCTTTTTCCCCCTTATGCTACCTTTTCCACTGTCATGGCAAAGTGCACTATAATTTGATTTCTTTAGGAAGGAATTTCATACTGGTTGCCAGGTGTGCTTGGTTAAAATTTTATTTTATTTTTGTGATCCACTTGAAAATGTGGATGTTATACTTATCTTATTAGGTGACAGCTTTATGTTGACAAGCATTTTTTTTCCTATTACAGGTTGACCTTAATCAGGCCATTAATATGGTTACATATTATGCTTCTTCTTCAGAGCCTGCGCAGGTTCGTGGTAAAACTGTGTATATCCAATATTCAAATAGGCATGAAATTGTCAACAACAAGGGGCCAGGAGATGTTCCAGGAAATGTCTTGCTGGTAACCATTGAGGGTGTGGAAGCTGGCGATGTCAGCATTGATGTCATTCATTTGGTAAGCACATTCTTCTAAATAATCCTAATTTAGAAAAGCTCTGCATGAGGAGTGTTCCATTATTATGATTTTGCAAGACATAATTCTTAATTGTGACTGCTTACATCTACTCATCATTAGTAGTTGACAGTTGACACATAATATAATCACTGAAAATACCACTCTGTATACTGCATTGGGGAGGATATCTCTGCTATGTTTCAAATCTCATTTTTTCTTTTAATTCTGTCATAGGATGGACAAATATTAGTTACTGAAAAAATGTGGTGGACAGAGATCATAGGTTTTTTTTTTTTGATTAGTTGTAGGTTACCATTATGTGCTTTTATATTTATTTATTTTTAAAATGTACTTAGTGTGTCATGCTTATTTCAAGTTTTAACTGTAATATGAAGCAAACTTATTTGGAAATTTTCATTGATTACATTCAAAACTTTATTGTTCATACAGCGGTCTTTCCCCTTTCGAGTGACGTGATTCTATGCTTGAGTTCTAAGACCTTTTTCTTTTCGCTCAATTGGTGGTTAGTGTATTATAATGCCTGAGAACAAGTTCAGTCATTTTTATCTTGATTCTTTCTTAGAAATAATACCCTGAGTTATGTGTAAATTTGATTGAAATCGGTTGGATCACAGATGATGATGGTTCTTATATAAATTCTCTTGTTGGAGACAATGGATATATTATCATGTGCGTCATACTCCTTTATAAGGTCTATCTTCACGCTTACATATACAGGTGTAATTCTGTACTTATTTCTGATCCATTGGTATTTTCTTTCTTGTCCCATTGTAATGTTATGGGATGGTTTTTGATGGTATGGCATTATATCCTCGTCTTTTTTCTACTTATATATATGTTAAAATCTGATTCCAATTTATCCCAGGTGTTTTCCGCTTTTGGCTTTGTGCACAAGATTGCTACCTTTGAAAAGGCTGCTGGTTTTCAGGTGGGATGCTGAATGGTGCATTTGGAAATTTTGTAACTGTATTTGTCTCTCTATACTCTTCTCAATTTACTGGACATCTTGGCAGGCATTAATTCAATTCAGTGACTCTGAGACTGCATCTTCGGCAAGGGAGGCATTGGATGGAAGAAGCATACCCAGGCACCTCTCTCTCTCTCTCTCTGTATTTGTGATACACTTCCACCCCTTAATGTTGCTTAGTTTGAGATAGAGAGAATTCTAACTTTGGTGAATATGTGGTTGGAATGTTCAGGTACTTGCTCCCAGACCATGTTGGTTCATGCCACTTGCGCATCTCATATTCTGCCCACACAGACCTGAATATCAAGTTTCAATCACATCGCAGCAGGTAAAACGGACTCATCTGGCCATTTAGTCAGTGTCTCTTAATTTCTCTGTTTGGTGAAATCCAATGCTTGGCTCTTTCATCTTTATGCTTGTGCGCTTTTGATTTTGGCGATTGAGGTCTTGCTAATTGATGTGTGTGCTTTTTGTCATCTAGGGGTTAGTGAAGCTCGGCAGCTAGAACACAGATGTGTTTTTCTTGGCCTCTTAGTAATTTTCTTCATCTTATTGTCGTGGTTTAATGCATTCCTGTAATTTCACATGGTTGAACATTTTAGAGTTCCTTAGTGAATATGTGGGAAATGCATTGAATGAAGTAATGTCATTTTCTCTAATATTTTTATCTGTTTTAGAATCCATTCCTCTTTTGTTTCTACACTGCAGACAATGAACAATCATGTTTGATATTCATTCTTTTGGTCTTGTTAACCCATATTGGGTGGTGCCTTTATCTAATGGGATGTTATATTATTATAGTTTTCCTAATCAAGTTTAATTAGCACAATTTAAGGCTCAGATCAGGTGCAACCTAATGTGAGATTTGATATGAGTTCCTTGGTTGTTCAGTTTGAAGGGGGTAATTCAGAGTGTCTACATTTTTCTACACTAGAGATGATAGGGTGTCTACACATGCCTCAATCAAGCAAGCATCTTTTAAGCAGAGCTCCATTTATTACCACCCATAACAATAACCTTAGCTGTTGAATCGATCGAAACACTGCTATCAGTTTAAACTTACGAAACTAAGAAATAGCAAATACCTTCAAGAGTTAAATGCTGCGGTAGTCTCAATGTGAATGGTTGCTCATTACAATTGCTGAGATTCAAGGCAATTATCACAAATATTTTTCCTGGTCTGACATCCTTGACTGGCTTGAAATTCAGAGCCTTTGATTCAGGTTTCCAATTCCTATCATATTTTCCTAACAACATACAAAAAATGCCTTTAAAATTTAATTAGATATTCCTTACTTGATTATCATAGTTTTAATCCTCGATGCCAACTTAGTTCTCAAAATTGTATTAGATGTGAGCAGTTATATGTCCTCGTGTACTTCATCATCAGTTATATGCAATCCATGTTGTCTTTTTCATTATGTTAACATTGGCAAATTGTTGCCAGGCAAGACAGTGGTAAGAATAGATCTTAAACCAAGCATTAGCTTGAGTGGTGTCTCCTCCACTGCTGAGGGTTTGAGTCCCCAAACGAAGTGTGGGTGTGTTGTAAAAAAAAAAAAGATCTTTATCTTTGACTTTTTGTCCCTCACACCTTCGGGCTATGTCTGTTCATTATGTCCTATTTTTTTTTATTATTTCTATTTAAATGTCTGCCCCAGTTGTCAAATGTCGGTTGTTCCCTAACTATCTCCTTTTGGATTTATAATTCTCTACTCTGTAAAATTTTGTGCATATTTATAAAAGAGTGAACAGATTGCGTCAGTTTCCTGACTTGTATTTATATGTTACCTATCAAAAAAAAAAAAAATTTATTGAGATCCATGTTACATTGACTCTTCTAAATGGGTGAAGTACTGAGTCAAACACAAGGATATGGGTTTGGCACATGCGTTCAACACAGTTGGTGGGATATGTACGCATTAAACATATTTGATAACTCAATTTTAGTAAACAATTGTATATAAGACTCTCTAAAATTTTCCTCTATTACATGATTACTTGAAAATAGGTGTACCATGTTGAACATTTATTTTACTTAAAACTCTATTTGGAATACTAAATATAAAATTTAGCTGCATCCCAGTGTTGTTGGGTTTGGGGATTTGATAAATATGATTCTTAGACACATACCCTCACTGCACCCATGTGAATGAATCCATGTACCATATAATGAAATGCCATCCTTCTTTTGTGAGCAACTGTGATGTGCTGTTTTTTCATTCCAGTTCCTGGAACAAGTGCATCAGTATTTTGGCTTCTGATTATTATTATTTTTCTACCTCTTGATGGGGATTCAATTTAATTTAGTTTATTAATAATGCTGTCAATATTATTTGCATAAGATGTGGAATTTGTTTGTTTAATCCTACAGGGACTATACAAATCCTTTTCTTCCTGTTAATTCTACTGCAATTGAGGGATTTGTTCAGGTATGCCTCCAGGGTTTCAAATTTCCACTATATTTTGTAAATGTTTAGCAAGCACTAATAAGCAGTAATATCCAGCCTGTTGTAGGTCCTGATGGGAAGAAAAAAGAATCTGAGAGCAATGTGCTACTTGCGTCAATTGAGAATATGCAATATGCTGTCACAGTGGATGTTCTTCACACGGTGATGAATTTTAGTTATGATTTCTTTTAACAGAGTATTTTTTTATTGGGTGTATTGTGTATATATATTAATTCTTGTTCGCTAATGCAGGTATTCTCCGCATTTGGTACTGTACAGAAAATTGCCATATTTGAGAAAAATGGTGGAACACAGGCGCTAATTCAATATCCTGGTAGGTTCCTTCTACTTTTAAAAACAAAAAATAAAAAAATCTTATACTGCGAAACTTTGATCTGGACTCTGGAGTTTGTCATGGCAGCATTATTTCCTTCTTAGGAAGCTGTAGTGTCTTGATTTAAATCCAACTTTTTAGGACTTGCATGCAAGGGACTAAAATGTATCATTGGTTTCCTTAGTTTCTCAACCCTTTATTCTCTTGCTGCGAGTGAGACTAGCTTCTGGTTTTCTGATCTTCAGAATCTATGGGGATTCTCTGGGAACACTGGCATATAATGGAAAAATATACTTGTTTGATTTTGAACTTTATATGATTTTTTGAATTGGCTGCCAATTCTTTTAGTGTTATTGCTCCACATGACGGCATTTGGCAAGGACAATGCCGACCCTGGATGGACGTGTTAGACATGTCATAAGAGTTCAGAATCTTCAGATGTCCAAGCTGTCCTGTGGATTATCAAATTGATTGACTCAGATTTAAACAATGTTTTGATAAAATGATTGATGAGCTTTAAGTGAGGGACTGGAAATACTCGGTGGTTCACACCCTTTGCCAGGGGATTTATGGTGCAGATGCTCTAGCAGACATGGTCTCTGATTAGAGTTTGAGACTAGCTAATATCTGGGATTCAGTTGACCTGCCCCCATTATAGAGCTTCTAAATAGGGGTCTAAGAGGAGCAACATTCCCTTACCCACCTGGTTTCTTGTTTTATTTGTTTGTTGTTGTCCCGTCAATTGAAATAATTTAACATTGTAGACCTTATGCGAAGTAATTTAACATTATAAGCTAGGTAGATTAATTTTATAGATTTTTAAAGAAATGTGGTCGTGTTTTAGATCGAAACTCCTTCAGATGCCCAAAAAAAAAAGAGAGACAAATATATATATATAAAGGATGAAAAGGGAGAGAGCTTTGTGTTGTTCGTCATGCTATTGAGTCTCACCCATCTGCTGAATATTTTTATTGAAGTATTTGTATTTCCTTCTTCGCAACTGGTCCCGTCCCCTAAACTTTTTAGTGGAGCCTGCCAACTGATTTATGACTTGTTATTGTTCCAGATATCACAACTGCTGCGGTTGCCAAAGATGCTTTAGAGGGACACTGCATATATGATGGTGGCTATTGTAAGCTTCATCTATCATACTCTCGTCATACTGATCTCAATGTAAAGGTATAAAAATGTGCTTTTGAGTTAACGTTCATGAGAAAGTTTTAAGAGGAAAAAAAATGTAAAGACATCCTTACATGCGAAAAAAGATTTGGCCCTTGATGTATGCTTCTTGACACTTTGCCTTTTGATTTTATTTTTTCTTGGAAATCTCTTTCCTAGAATGTGATTAGTAATATATCTGATTCTAGGCATTCAGTGACAAAAGTAGAGATTACACCATCCCGGAATCAGGTTTGCTTGCAATGCAACAAACTTCTGGCATCCCCACTGCGGCGACAGTTTGGCAGAATCCTCAGGCTGCTCCAGTATTTCCTGGGAATGAGTATACTGCTGGTGGTTCTGTACAGGCTCAAGGTCCGGTGGGACAAGTGCCCTCATGGGATCCAACAATGCAGGCAAGCAGACAAACCTTTGTTTCAGGTCCCAGAACATTTCCTGGTCAAATGTATGCTCCTCCCTCTGTTTCTGCTTATGCCACCGCAGCAACTCCTCCTGGTTCTTCACCGCTCATGCAAAGCAGCCAAATTAATCCTAGTGTGCCTTCCATGGGACTAACTCGGCCTGCACATCAGCCAAATGTACGACCGGGTGGTGCTTCACCTCCTGGTCAGCCTTCTTATTATGGTTAGTAAGTTGTATCAATTTCTTATAGAAGAGTAGTAAGCTTTTCTGCATTTTTCTCGCGTGTTTTGAAGCACATTAAAGTTTTTCATACTCCGATTTAATTCACAGTTTCTTCAATCTGTTGTGTTTCTCTTGCTTTGCACTATGTTTGGATGACACCAACTTGTATTCTGTATTAAGTTTGAAATGCTGCATTAGATTCTTTAATTCTTTCTATTTTCACTTGAGGTGTTGATCAGTGTGGATTTTGTTTGTATGTTGAGATTACAGTTGGTTGCATTCTATTACGATGCCAAATTTGGAATGAATTTCATGTGCATTGAATTGTCTGGAATTTTGTGTATTCCTAAAAAAAAATCGTAATTTTGGAATCTAAGAATATACTTCTGTCCAAGTTTGAATCACACCTTCCTTTTTCTTGGTAACTAAATGGATCGAGGAAGGATAATCAAAAATTTATTAGGATCTGTTTAGCAATTGAGAAACCATTGAAAACGAATTAAATTAGAAAAATCAGTGAACCACAAATCATCTCATACTTATTACTCATCATTAACCCCCCGAGTCATTTCAAGAAAAGATAGAAAGAAAGCATGAATGGACATTGCATAAATTATGCAGATCAGTGCCTGAAAAATTGGCAAAAAAAATCCATTAGCCTTTTCATATCACTTTAATTTTTTGAATGTCTCATCGATAGTAGACAAACACACACACAAACACAGACCTAACCTTATTGATGGAGAAAACGTTCATATTAGAACATAATTATGACATTTTTTTTATTACATGTTAGAATTTGATATCCATGATCATGGAGTTGTTTTATACTATCTTATTTAATCATGCTATGTCCTCCAAAAGATCATATCATTATTATTATTTTTTGTGGGCAAATGGGGGATTGGATTCGATTGGATTGGAATGAAATGGAAGTATTATATTATTACATATGTAACAAATCAAATTAGGGCCCATTTGAACTATGACTAGTCATGAATGTACCTACAAGTCTGCACTTTGTGTGTCCTTTAAGATAAAATTTTCCGATAGGGACTCATCATTCTAGTCCATAACACTAGAATTTCACCTTATGGCGAAATTTGATGGTTTAGAATAAAGGTCAGTGCCGTCTGGTTTGATAGTTTGGTACAACTTGAATGTGAAATTGTTTTACAACAATGATTGAATTTTTTGGTTGCTTGCACTTTGGGGAAGAGGATATTAACCAAATAGATTAGATACCCGCAGGATTAAGCAGGCAAGAGGGGTCCAAATGTATGTACTTTTAACTTAACAGTAAACACTACTTTCTACAATCAATGACCTAATGGAAGGTGTTCCCTATCAGGCCTTCCTCAATAGTGTACCAAAAAGCTTGAAATGAAAACTCAATGGGTTGTTTGGTCCACATCTTTCACAACACAATTTCATAGTGCTTTTAGGGGTTCTATTCTCTCTGTAGCCATGTGATCACCATGTGTGGGTGGGTCAAGAAATGTTCTTTTTAATTTGTCATACAAAACTCACCCACATTGTCTCATCAATGAAGGTGAAAAAAAAAGGTTGTATGACAAAGGGTAATGCCAGAACCCGAGTTGTTCAAATTGGTGTACTCACCAATGAATCATTTTCAAGTTCATTTAATCATTTGGTCCGCTTTTTTCAGAGCTGAACTTTTTTTTTTTCCGTATCTCAATGAGGTCAAATTGATGCAACAATGCTTCATACTCTTTGCCTTGGACATGACTATAATCAGTTATATTTGCTTTTGCTTTTGCTTTTTTATCAGTTAAAATAAATAGTATATCTGTTCAAAGTAACTATTGTTCAGGCAAACTACAAAGATCTTAAGGATTCTGTAGTCGCTCATAGTTTATTGTCACAGGCTTTGTCTCACATTAGATAGGTGCACTGGGTGTCTTTGAGGTTTATAAAACGGGGTAGGATACTCCTACCTAATATGTTAGACTTTTGGGTTAGAGACCTGGTCCATCAAAAGTGGTATCAGAATAAACCGGTCTCTTATCTGGTGTCACTCGTACTAGAGGATGTGTGCGTCGGTAGTGAGTTTATCTGCCTGTAGTGTAGTTAGATTGCAATGAGGATGTGGGGTGAATGTCCCACATTAGATAAGCATTGAGGTGTCTTTAGAGTTATAAAGCAGTTTTGGTACTTTTATCTAATAGACTAGTCTTTTCGGTGAGAGACCCGTGACAGCCACTGGGAAGGAAACAAACCAATATCTCCATTTTAATAAATACTACTGGACATGCTCCATATTTATAATCACTAGTGCACATCAGAAGTGCTTTAAAGCTGGATTCTTTTGATCACTCCTCACAGCTCACTAGGAGACAAATTTCTGTTATCCAATTTCAATCTCAATTATTAACTTCACCCTACTGAGTACCCAAATCTCAAAACTTCTCTATTTTCTTTAGAGCCTTTAATGAAGTTCCGTAGTCTATGAGCCTACTTAACTGTATCTATTGTCTCTGTAGATGCTTGTCAACTTTATAGTTTATGGTCCACCTTGTTAGCCACCAGGAAGAAAACTTCTACAATACATTCAAGGCTGGAGCCAGGAAAAAAAATTATGGGGACTCAGAATTTTTTTTTTCTTTTCAAATTGGAGAAATTTTACATATAATTTTTTTAAGGAGAAAAATGACAAGTTTGTCTTTCTTTTCATTGTTCTTAGATTTTCTTAACTGCTAAACAAAGGTTAATTGAGAAAATTTTATCTAGAAAATATCAAAATCTATTAAAAAAATGGTAAAAGAAATTTTCTTACCATCTAAACAAGGATTAAGATAGTTTCTGAGTTGGGCCAAAATTGTGAGGTGAGAAATGATGGGTAAAGATTAAGTTTGGTTAAAATTTTTAGGTGGACTAATTTAAAAGTTGCCAAAACTATATATATATATACACACACACATACATTCAGATTTTTTTTTTTTGGGGGGGGGGGGGGGTGGTTATGCCTTTGAATACATTTTTTTTAACAGAAAGGAAAAAGAACAAAAAAAGAAAATTAAAGTCTAACAAAGGCCACAGAGGCCATATCCGCAAGCAATACACAGAAGCCTTTGAATACATTGATACTATCATTTTTAACTCTGCAACTACTTGCACATCTCGTTTATTAAGGGAAGTATTGATGGATGCTGGTTGGTGCCCAAACCACTTGCCAATGGGCTCGTCCTCTGGACGCTGAAATTGCTAGGAAGGGTCATGTATATGTTAGCCTTATTGTGGTCTTGCTTGCTGGTGGGAGAAAGCAATGGGAAATGTTACATCAATGATCTACAGATTATGATAATTAATCGGTGCTAGTGCTTACTTTTCACGTAGTTGTGTCGGTTCGATTCTTTCTCTCCCATCGATGTATTAAAAAAAATGATTGAACTTGTGTTGTGGAGAGCAGACTACATCACTTTCTCATAACTTCAGGCGTACTGAAAACTAACAAGCATGTGCGCTTGTACCTTAGAACTATTATTGCTCCAATGTACTGTGTGAATAGAAGTGCCATTGATGTCTAGGTCAGGGCCCCAAATTTGTAAGTCATGCACTGTCAACTTCCATATTGTCATTGAGCCAATGTCCTATACATGTATGTGTGTGTGTGTGTGTGTGTGTGTGTGAAGCAAGAATTGTCAAGGGCTTGTATGGATGAAGAAAATAATTTGTGCACTAAATGTCCATGGAAAAACAACTCCTTGTTGAACAAGGATGTGGCTATAAACTTATACTCTGGAACTGTAACAATCAAACGGACCGTTTGCTATGAAGACCCAAACATCATTGGCAAAAGGGGATTGAACCCTTTAACAGTTTTGATTTTGATGGTGATTGTATATATAGTGGTGTATTGTAATGATAAAACATTGTTACTCATTCAAATTAATCAAAATGAGATTGATAAAATACTTAATTTCTTAGAAATAGGTGACATTTACAGAAAAAAAAAATTAAGACAAAATGATTTATGAACTCTCAAAATGGTTCCATCTTTGAACCCACAATAGGAAATGTTGGATTCTTTGGTTTAATTACATCCAGTTCTCTATCCTTTTCCGGTACAGCTAGCTTGATCACAATTTACAGTACCATGAAAGTGGCAGTTGTATATATATAAAGGGGGACAAATTCAATATGATCTGATTCAGATAAGCTGTACTCAGTCGAATAAAAACTGATCAACTTGATCATGAATTAGATGGGTTTATCATAAATTCTTGGTCCCGTTGTCATGAATGCCTCACGATATGTTATATTTTTATAATGTTTTTGATGTATTGAATGTATTTCTAATATATTCATGTACCCATGACTGTGGGTGGCTTGTATTAAACCAGGTCATTTCAGAGTACCAGATCCAAACCTACTAGGACCAGACCCATCACCGGCTCTGCTTTTTATATCTTAATTTGGTTCAACAATGCCATAAACCTTAAAAGGGGCTGGCATTATCAAAATTCCAAAGAGGGTATAATTGAACAAGCATTGTCAATCATGTGCAAGTACCGCATGGAAAGTAACTACTTGCATCATTTGGACAAGACTTGGGTTATTTCGGAATACCGATCTAAACCTACTGAATCAGATCCATCACCACTTCTACTTTTTATGTCTTAAGAGTCTGTTTGATCCCACGTTTTAAGGTAAAAAAGGTGGCTTGTGACTGGAGTTTTTAAGAACTAACGTTTCGTAACTTTTCTCAAATAATAGCTTGCAACCGTGAATTGAGGGCAAACACTTTCTTCAATTGTGCCTAAACCTTAAAAGGCCCAGCATAATCAAAATTTCAAAGGGGGTATAATTGAACAAGCATTGTCAATCATGTGCCAAGTATCAACCTTAATTCAGTCATTCTTTAGCTAGTCTTGTTTGTTTAATCATTTGGAAATTTCATTGGATAATGAAAAAGTTCAAAAAATCTGAAGGGCTACATGTCCTCATGCAGTGACTTTTAACTTTTAAAGTACTCAATACATTCATAAAGTTCCATACATGGTCCACAAAATCTAATACCCCCATAAAGAGATAAGATTATATCTCTGTTTTCCAAAGCAAGTCTTGGATTGTATTGATCATGGGCTTGCATGAAACCAGTTACCCTGATCCTCTGATTTAAAAGAAACCAAGACAAACTTGAATTGATTCTAGGAAATTGAAGCCATCACCACAGACTCCACAAAAACGTACATAAATGAAATGATATTGAGAAATCACTGGGTTTGTTGAAGAGTCACCATGATTTAATTCACTATAATGCATAAATTATAATCTAAAATTTCCCCCCCGTCCAAAAATTTGAAATACTATCTACATAAGAAGACCTTCTTGGCTGTATGAAAATATCTGCAACATTAATGGTAAAGAGAAGACTGCCTGAATAAATTTGGCAGGCACCTGTGCAAATTGGCTTCTATTTTGACTTGTAGCAGCAGAGAATAATCCCCCAACAGTATAAATCTCCCTGACAATGACCCAACTCCCAATGGATGAATCACACCCATTATATACAATTCACTTTTATGTTATCTAGATATTAAACCTGACAATATGTAATTTGGGTTTGATTCATGAACCCGGTTGATTCCAAAATCTTTCTCTTTCCAAGACAGATGGCAAAATCTGGTCGTAACACAAAAACAGTAGTAGTAAGGGACCGTTTAGGCCAAGTGTTGAGAGGAACAAATCACGCATCCGAAGCTGTTCTTTCTTTCATTGGCGAAATTGTGGTTCCACGTCGCTGAATGCTTACCCAAACTAGTTCTAAAAGTTGCATAATTTGAGTGTGTCAAATATTTTCTTAAAATTGGAGTAAGTTAATTTTTTTTTTCAAATTTGAGAGCATTTTTAGTATATTGTCAAGCAATTTGAATGACACAATCGTACAGATCCTTTCAAATCAATGACACAAATTTGATAAAAGTTATTTTTTGAAACAAAAATGTTAAAAAATAGCTTTCAATATTGGAACTGAAATATCAAAAATAATTTTTTGGTACGTATCATTGCTGAAATTTAGATTTAGTATAACTAAATAACTTTTATTAATGGAATTATTCTAATATATCTAATTTTCGAACTTAGTGTATATCATAACTCGATTTTTTTAGTGGATCATAACACACGATACGTGATGCTATTGAAAGTGAACAATGTCACGTTGTGGTCCAGATCTATAAAAAAAAAATGTCTCCTTTTTTTTTTTGGGGTGATTTTGTTAATACATGTCATTAGTTTTAGTTAATTAAAAGCCCATATTTATCTGATGATTAATCTCTGTGTTTTGTCCATTACCTTTTGATTTAACTCAAACTTCATCAGAGCCATACTTAACTCAAAACAAACTCATTCTGAGACCATTTCATCACAAATTCCAGAAGAGCCAATGGAACTCCAACCAAAATTGCATATCACCCTACATTTGTATTTTTATAATGTATTCTGAAGTTTTCTCAAGTCTTCCATTCCCCAGTCAGATTACTAATTCCAATTTCCAACTTGAGTTGGAGGCTACAATTTGTCTCCATCTACCTTTTGAAAATTTTGCACCAACACCAAACCCTTTTTGTTATGTGTGTGTGTGTGTCTCTCTCTCTCTCTATATATATATATATATATATATATTACAGAACAATAATGCTATGCTAACCCAATAATTCTATCAAAAGTATTTATATAATTAATGTAACAGTATTGTAGTAGTTTTACATCACATCATAATATGATATAAAATCAATAAAACACTGTGACATTCCATTCCCATTACTAATTCCAATTTCCAACTTGAGTTGGAGGCTACAATTTGTCTCCATCTACCTTTTGAAAATTTTGCACCAACACCAAACCCTTTTTGTGTGTGTGTGTGTGTGTGTGTGTGTCTCTCTCTCTCTCTCTCTCTCTCTCTCTCTATATATATATATATATATTACAGAATGTTAACAGGCTAAAATCACGGCACCATTCCATAAAAAATAGTTGGATTTGGAAGACTATGATTGGTCCTACTCAAATAAACTTACTGGACAAAGAATATTCTGCCATCCATGAGCCCAAACTGTTAAAAAAGTCAAACTTAAAAAATAATTCTAGATGCCAGTTTTCTTGCTCTTGACCCCATAACTTGCTAATCAACTTAATAACTAGCTTCATTTTCAATTAGATCTTTAAAAGATCTTACTGAAAAAAATGATGGGTTTGAAGAGATATGGTGAAGATTATAGGAAGGAACATTAAGGGCTAAAAATCTAATTCAACTGTCATTTCATTTAGCACATCAAGTGTAACAAGTTAACAACAAAACAATGACGGTTAGATTAGATGAAGTTTTAAACATTTCAGTTACATACTCAGAAAAAAATATTGAATATTCCTGAATTACGATTCTAATGATTATGTTATGCCATAAGATATATATATATATATATATATATATATAAATTTTCCTTTCTTTTTTAAGTGAAGACAACTAGGAGTGTCAATTCGTGTTATCATGTCGTGTTCGGATCGTGTCAAGGCATACATATTCGAAAATATGTGTGAACCCAAACTCGACACTATTAACTAATCGTGTCAAGTTTCAAAACCCAAATCCCAACTCATTATATTAAACAGGTTACACGTGTCGACACACTTAACCCGTTTATTTTAATTTTTTTATTTTTTAAATAAAAAAATTTACCTATCTTTTAATATGTATAGATAATTTTCAAGTTTAGTAACTTTGGATATGAGTCAAATCAAAGTAGAAACCTCTTTTATAAATAAAAAATTTCAAAACTTTGATAAATATTTGATATGAGATGAATTATCTTAACTCATAATATATTTTATAATTAAACATGTTAAGTCGTGTTAAACAGATTGACACTAATAAAACTTAAACCTGACTTGTTTATTGATCGTGTTATACGTGTCAATCCATTTATGACACAAACTCATTTATGCTAAACCCAAACTCGTTAACTTCATATCGTATTCGAATCGTGTTGTCGTGTCGTGTTAAAAATTGACACCCCTAAAGACAACCCTATGTCCATTGTTGGCCCTTCATTTAAAAAAATTATTTCTCATGTAATTTGGTTTAGTGCATTAAATTCTTTGATGGAAGTAATGGCTACTGTTGAAGTGAATTTGATTGAAAACTATTGTCCCTCTGGAAGATTCAGCTACAGATCTTTTTTTTTTTTTTTTAATGATCTTCGAAATTAATGTTTTAAGAATGATGGGACATTACTTTCAAAGTCATCTTTCGAGTTCTTAATTAATACGAATTATTATAATTATTTTTAGGTTAGATTATATCAATTTTCTGTTTACGGACGAGATTCTTAGTTAGATATATCTCTAAATATTCAACCTATAGTGAGTATTATTAACGAGTACTTATTTTAAAAAATTTCACATAACGTATGACTACTTTGACAAAAAAAACCTGGGAACTACAAAATTATTATCGAAAATAATAAATATTTTTTTGGTCAAAATAGTCACTGAATTATGTAGATTTTGTGAGAATAGTCATTCAATGGTAGACACATACCGTAAAATATAAAATATTTAGATATTTTTGGGTATGTAATATAGTGTCATTTGAGATGACAAATTTCTCTTTTTTTTTTTTTACAGACGCGACTCAAGTGTTAAGCTTATCACATGCACGTGCACACAAACCTTTAGGGGATCACCGACTTTAAATTTTTTTCTATTTGCATGGATAATCAGCTTTGCATGCGTTTTGAAATACCACCGACCTTAAATTTACTCCGATCTACATGAAAAACCTGTTTTGCGTGTTCAAGAGTGTTTTGCTAATTCAAGATGGCTTACTCTAACTACTAAAAGTTGACTAGGACTTTGTTAATGCCTATTTCCAAAATATATATATATATATATATATTATTTTTTATTTATGCCTAATTATATTGATGTAAAAATAGAAAATGATACATCCACGGTTTGAATTCACTGGCATTTTAGAAAAGAATACCGCAGTGATTAAGGAGCTGGTCCCCATTCTGTTTTGCAGCCGCAGCTGCAACTACAAATGCTGATTAGCAATTGGCCTTTATAAACTTTTCTTCAACTCACAGCCAGAATTTACTCTGCCCCACATTCGATTGAACAGATTTCCAAATGGACAGCTTCAAAACCACGCGGCTTATCCCCTCAAAACCACTTTTAACCCCATTTTTAGAATAATCTTTAATATCAACGATATTTAATGAATCTTATTTATCAAAGTAGGATTGTTTAAGCTTCACTCCACTGCTTTCATACTAGAAGTTTTAAAGCGGTCATCACACTTCGGTAAATAACATCAAAATAATCTTATTTTGATTAAAAAAAATTCAAAACAACATAAAATGGTAAAAAAATGTCTGCATTGTTTCAACATTAAAACCTCCAAAACCATTTAACAGTTTTTATGGTCCCAAGCAACAGCTGAAAATTGTCAGATTGTCAGTTTTGATGTTTGGCTGAAAGTTCATGTCACCCTCCAAAACCTCTATTTATTCCCCCTCAAAAGCCTCTTTCATTCCTCACAGGTCACAACTCCATTCAAGTCTCAACTTCTTGTAACAATCTTTTCCTCTAGAATATTTTTCTTTTTGGAACTTCTGGTTTCTAGGTATAAATTTCAGTACAGTTTCAAGAAATACTAAAAGACCCAATTGGTTTGTGCAGGAAAAATGGCTTTTCTTGGGGTCCTCCTTGTGGGTTTTCTTTCAATGGTCTCATCTGTTTATGGGTATTATGGGGGTTGGATTAATGCTCATGCCACCTTTTATGGTGGAGGTGATGCTTCTGGGACAATGGGTATGCTAAACAACAGCCAATATATATAAATATATAGTGTATGCATATATTTGTGATGTAATTGACACATTTCTTAAATCTTTACATATATTTCTGATTGGTTCTTATAGGTGGAGCTTGTGGGTATGGAAACCTGTACAGCCAGGGGTATGGGACGAATACTGCAGCATTGAGCACAGCACTGTTCAACAATGGCTTGAGCTGTGGGGCATGTTATCAGATTAGGTGTGTGAATGATCCACAGTGGTGCCTTCCTGGCGCCATTGTGGTCACTGCCACTAACTTCTGCCCACCAGGGGGCTGGTGTGACCCTCCCAACCACCACTTTGATCTCTCTCAGCCTGTCTTCCTCCACATTGCTCGATACAGAGCTGGGATTGTCCCTGTGGCTTACAGAAGGTAGTTTAAAAAACCCATCTTTTTCCAATCTTATTTTCTTGGATTTTCTTTAATACAAGGCCATCTCCAACTCAATTTTTTACACAATTTGTGTTGAGTTTCATTTGAGTTTATCCAAATCTTTTTTTAAAAATTTCCATATTGTCCCAAAAAAATTCACATCACATCTTAAAAGTTTTAATTTTTTTTGAATACTGATTTGTGTGTAAATAGTATTGTAAAGGCATCTCCGGTGGTTATTCAAACCCATAAAAAACATTCTCCAATCTTAACTAACTCATTTCAAATCTGTTTTTAATTAAACAAAAGCCCAAATTTATACCTTATTGTTCATGGACTCAGCTTTTACTGAAATTTAACTTAAAATTTGAGTAAAATTTTGAGTCACCACAAGAGATGACATGATGATTTGAATTTAAGTTTGAGCCGGAGAAATTTTTTAAAACTTTTTACTCAAATTTAAGTTTGAGTTTAGATTTGGTTTACAAGATACCTAAGTAAGTTTGTCTATGTACAATACCAGTAACTTTTCTCTATAGGGTGCTAAAGTCATTTTCCTCCATATGCTATAGGGTACCCTGCAGAAAAAGGGGAGGTATCAGGTTCACAATCAATGGCCACTCCTACTTCAACCTTGTCCTAGTCACGAATGTTGGAGGTGCTGGTGATGTGCATGCTGTGTACATCAAAGGCTCAAGAACTCGATGGCAAGCAATGTCAAGGAACTGGGGACAGAATTGGCAGAGCAACAGCTACCTTAATGGACAAACCCTCTCTTTTAAGGTCACCACAAGTAATGGCCGCAGTGTGGTGTCTTACAATGTTGCCCCTGCTAGCTGGTCTTTTGGGCAGACATTTTCTGGAGGGCAGTTCCGCTAGAGATCATTCCTCTGCTAAATTTAGCAGCCTGTGACTGCTAAATAGATATAATTAGTAGAAGTTATTGTATAAAAACAAGATTTGGGTAGTTTAGTTGGGGAAAAAACAGAGATTATGTAAAAGAAGGGTATGTTTTAAGATGGCCCTTATCATCTTAATCGAGGGTTCATTGAGAGAGAGGGATTGATTTCTTACCTATTGCTGTTTGTTATTATTTTTTAAAATAATCAATCTATTCTTGTGCCTTAACAAAAGCCAAAATTTTCTTTTGAAGTGAGTAGTCAAAAATGGCTTGCTGATTGAAGTTTTATATATATATATATATATATATATATATATAAGCTTTACGATTATTTTGTCGGATGACGCAAATCACGCCATGCATTGCACTTGCAAAATCAAGAGCAGGGTGTTGCCAATGAGTGGTTATGTGCAAAACTCTTCGAGGAAATGTCAATGAGTGTTGTACCTGCTGTGCCTTCAGTCTTACACCTAGGTTAATAAATACTTGACACATTAAGATAATTTATAAGTCACAGACTAACATGTCAAATGCTCTTTAGTCCAATAAAATGTTTTCATGTTAATGAATAAAAATTCACGACGGGGTGATGTTTGATGATTTTCCCAATACGACTTGTCCTAGATAAGGGCGGGGAAACAACAAAAGGGTTGAAGCTTACCTTTGGTCTTTGATTTAATAGTTTAGAGCAACTTGAATGGTAAAAGTTATTTTATTCATGTTAAAGTTAAATTTTAACAGTAATATAATATTAAAAAATTATTTTGATATTTCTATTTTAAAAAATAGTTTTGATCAAATTTGAGGCATTTAATTGAAAAAATCTATGCTATTCAATTTATGACAGCCCATTAAAAGTCTATGATGATCCAAACTGGTGATGCAACCAAAAAGTGGGGATTCAAAGAATGACAAAAATGCAGTGAAAAAAAAGACAAGATGTATGATTTAACACAAGTACAATCTTAAAAGTTAAATGATAAAACAATAGTTTTTATACAATCCAACAATTTTAATTTAAAATTTTCAACTCAATACTGTGTTCATCTTATTTCTAACCCATTATTCTTTTCTTTATTGGAAAAATAAGTCTATAATTATATGTGTTTTTAGAAAATTTGATTCAAAAGTGCAAGAGTAAGATGGACAAAATTTTTGTTGAGCTAAACAACATTTTAATGAAATTTTACTAATTCAATTTAATAAAATTTTATTCTAATTATTTGAAGTACAGTTATCAAAATTACGATATAAATTACAAGATCATGCAATCCTATGATCTAATATACTTAAATCAATCTAGATTGTATAAAAATTGTAGAGGTTGCGGAACCATAGTAGAATTGTATCGTAGTAGGATTATTTTCACTTGCTAGAAAAAAAATATTCAAATTGACTGATTATTTAGTGATTCAATTCTAAATTTTGACAAGTATTACTATATTTAGCTAATTATTTTGAGAAAATTTTTAAATTATTATTATTAATTTTTTCATAGCATTTTTTTGAAAGAAACGATGGGATACTTGCAATATATGAATTACACAATCAATTAATCAACACCCTAATATATTACAACTAAGAACTAACCAATATAATCAACTTACAAACCCGAGTCAAGAGTTTTTCAAATATGAGTTCATATCATTTTAAACAATTACTGGTGTCTTTACCGGTGTTCGTTATACATGACCATATTATTTCAATCAAATTTCTCTTATTTTCTTATATAAGTACTATTCCTACCATCTTACGATTCTATTGTATTTATTTTTATTTTTATTTTTATTTTTATGTTTTTACTACACATTCATCTCAACATTTCAATATACTTTAATAATATTTAAAATCTAAATATATACACAAAACCAAAATCTATACCAAGTGCATTCAATAACTTCAAATATAATTATATTTAATTTAACAAAATCGAATGCTCATTTATTACATAACTATTACCAAATCAATGGCTTATAATGGAAGGATTCCCACCAATATATTATGTGATAACATATTTTTCGGTAAGTTATACTAATTTTTCTTGAAATTTTTGATAATTACATTGATCTTTCTTAAGATTTATAAAATTACACTGATCTCTCCTATTTTACCTGACAATATACAAATATCTCATTTTACTCAAATTCTTTCTTCAAAATGACAAAACTGTCATTTTGATTTATTTATTTTTACAATTTTTTTAATTAAATAAATTTAAGGTAAATAACTTTATTGTTTTATACAAAAACAAATTTAAGGCTTTTATCAATATTTATTTGAAAAATAAAAAAATTCAATATTTAAAAAATTAAAAAGAGTAGTTTTGTCATTTTAAAGAAAAAAAGTTAATTGAATGAGGGATCTATATTATCAGGTAAAACAAGGGGGTTCAGTATAATTGTCCAAAAACTAAAAAAATATCAGAATAATTTATCCTATATTTTTTTAATAATAATACTTTACTATATATATAAAGAATAAATTACATTGAACATCTTTGAGATTTGGTAAACATACAGTTAAGTTCTTCAAATTTAAAAAATTCCATTTTATCCTTAAACTTTTGATGATTATTTTATTAAAAAAAGTAAATCTTATTTCGGTACAGTGACCACCCCTCTCACCTCCCCTCCTCCTCTCTCTCTCCATCCCATTTTCCCTCTCTCTCCATCTCTCTCTTTCAAATATATATACACTGTCGTTTAATTGTTTTTTCAAATAAATTATTATTATTTTTTAAAATACAAAATATTGTTGTTTATTATTTTAAAAATTAAATAAATATAAAAACTACTTTTTTTTTCCCTTTCTTTTTTACAGTATAAAAATTCAAACTATAAACACTATGTTTCAATGAGAGAGAGGAACGGAGAGTCAGAAAGAAGAGTCTGAGTATTTTAACTGAATAAGGATAATTTTGATATTCTAAATTTAAAAAAGTAACTTCAGTTAAAAATATTTACACTCAAATTTTTTTACATATATATATATATATGTATCGCGTCTCACCAAGAATTTTTCTTGCATTCGGGTCTTGGTTTGAATCAAAAGAGCATTGTCGGCAGGTTCCCCTTCATGACTTGGGAATCATTAGAATCTGTGATGGGAGATTCTTACGTGGCGGAAAGAGACCTAACCACGATATCAGCCGTAAGATGCGCACTGTTGCCCTCACATGGGAAACTACCCCACAATATGTCGCAATGTTTGCTCGTGACCCCTAAGGTGAGGCCCAGCATTTATGGTCCAACTCTACCATTTTTCTATACCTTAACACCAGAAAACAAAAAACCATGTGGATTCTACATGCTTTCATCCATCACTTTAATTTCAACTTTTTTTTAACTACATCAGTTATGATATCTTAAAAATAAGTATATTTATTTTTTAATTATTTATTTTTAATTTCTTTATTTTTTAATTTTATTAGAATTAACATTAAAAAAATATATAAAAATTAGTCGTTTTCTATTTGAATTAATAGTTTTCTAATTTTATAAATATGATGTAATAAATTTTTATTATTAAATTTTTTTATTAATAACATATTAATTTTGAATTTATGAAAATTTATTCTCCTAAGTGGGTGAATAATTATGTATTATTTGATGAAATCAAAGAATTTAATATATTCGATTCAATCTAATGTTTCTATTGAGCTTTACTTTAATTTTTTTTTTTTTTTTGGGTATGGTAACAATTTTGTACCTTACTATAAGATAATCATTAATACTATTCTTACCAATTGTTTTTTTTTTTTTATATTAAAAAGTAGTTTTTTAAAAAATTATGTGACATTATTGAATTAATTTTACACTCAATTATTATATATATAATGTGATATGCACTCATACAATACTGCAATGTCAATTGACAAGATTTTTTTTTAGAAACTCTAGTATTATTCTAAAATAATTGGTATTAATAATCCAAGAAAGTAATTGAGAGGCTCTATAAACTCTTTCATCAAGTGAATGAGAAATTATTCTTGATAGCCACATCAAGTAATTGTGTTAATGCGATGTGGCACAATGACACATGTCTTTAATATGTTCTTTAGTGTACACATAGATCACTTGGGTAGCCGCCCATCCAACCAACTAGCATACTCATCATAAGTTAAGGTGGGTCTGATTTGCTCATTGCTTTCTATGCATCACCGATCTTAGAATAAAAAAATAAAGTTTAAGATAGAAACTACTACAAATATCTTCAACTTCTTACTTTTATGACTTTTAATCTCACTCGATTTACGAGATCTATAATCTTATAAATAAACAATAAGATACGTTTTTAATTCATGTTTAATTTTTTTATTAAATTATTGTCTTTATTTCTTTACTAATTTTATTATCGAAGAAGTTACCATTGGACTTTTCTAGTGATCCTTTAACTTTAAATTCTCGACTATAGATTTTTCAGTGATTCTCTAACTTTAAATTCTTAACAAACAACATAAGAAAAGACGCATCCGGATAAGAAAAGTACAATATTAATAGGGAAGGGACTCGAACCAATGCATCCTCTTTCATAACTAGAGAAATGTTATCATGGGTCACGATAGTTCAGAACTCGCGACCTAATTGGTATTATAAGTTACGCATGGAGTTGGTGTGAGAGCGCGACTTGTACGGACCGATCAAGGTGCATCAGATGGACGTACCAACCAAGTCACCGATCACCGCATTGACATCAAGGCATATCAAACTATCAAACCAACAAACTAAGCCGTGTACGTGTACTCTACACGGTCACTTAATGCATTACACCGGTGGTTACACTGTCACCTTTGTCCTTGTCATGCAGATACAAAAACACCTGCAACATCAGTGTAGTTGGATCGAATCCCATGTGGTTTTGGAGAAAAATCAAAAGGTGAGCTTGATGTTTGCATGCTTTGTGTTTCATTCAATTTCAAATGGTGCAAGCCAGGTTGGCCAAATGACTAAAATGGAAAAGATAGAGAACGTGTCTCGAAATTCATGGTAATGACAATGAACTGTTTGGTTTGAAGCTAAAACCGGGACACACTGTCATCATGGGTACAGTAAGTACTGCAATGTACTACGAGACAGAGCTCCAAGATGCAAATGAACAAGTCAGCTCAATAAGGGCATATTTAAAACCTATTTATTTAATAAACAAGTTAAGTTCGAACATGTTTTAAAACTTGTAAAATTATCAAACTTGGTACATACAAAACCAAGTTATTCGAATTCGGCTTGTGATTATCTTGGTCAGAAGTTTTTTCGAGACCGTCATAAATAATTGAAGATTGAATAGAATTGAAAACTCGTTAATTTTAACAAATCAAACTTGAACAAAATTATTCGACTCGTTTACAGTTTTACAAAATCGAGTGAACCTAGGTAGACAACGCTCCTTGTAAAACACGAAATCCGGTTTCATTTAAAAAAAATTTCTAAGATGAATCTTCAACTCAAATAATAAAGATTCACCTCTTTCCTCATGAGGTGGTCATTTCGAGATAGATGTAGTGAGTTTAAGTGTTTTTTGTCTTCCACTATTCCTTACCTTACGTTCGGGAAAAAAGAAAAAACTCAAAATAATACGTCAAAATGACCAGATTTGATGCACCGGACCCATGTATTGGTTCGGGTTGGGGCCGAATCAATTGACTTAAACGGGTCACATGTTAAATGATCCTAAATCCGTGTGGGCCTGATCCAATATAGGTTGGCCTGTGGCATACGAATCGAACAATTAATTAAGGGGGCGTCTCTAAGTATTTGGACCTTGTACTTGTAGATCATTGAACCTGTCCTTTTGATAATTACATTAGTGGGTTAGACAAGGTCCATTAGTTGTCAATCTTTTAGGCCCGAATAAGTGGACTGTTCTTTAGAGCTAATGTGGGCTGGTGGATTATTAGGTTGGGAGAATGGGCTGGTCCTGGTCAATTCTCTTAGCACCCTTTTGGGCTTTACTTTTATTGTGGGAATATGTCATTGAATATCAAAAGGCCACGTTCTTAGACACACAAGCGCGCGCACACACACAATATATAAATATATATAAATAATTAGTGCATTATTTTGGGCCTGTAAAGATCTCATAATAGTATTTGAGGGTTATTAAGCATATTATTACCCAAGTAAATGGTAGCTTTATTATGCTCATTATTTCTATTAATCATAATGTTGAATTGGGCTTTTAATAAATTTTTGCAACGGTTTTACCATAATCCTATAAATAAGAAGGCTTTTTGGCCCATTTGGTACAGATGAGAATGATATGGAGAAACCAAGCCAAATATAGTAGTTATGACATAATGTTCAAAAAATTCAAGTTGATGTATGAATGGAGTTTGCAAGGACATTTTTGTCCAATAATTGTATTCTTCATTTTTATAGGATAAACTTGCCCATAAAATAGCCAATCACTTTCTTGAAGGAAGGCAAAAATTTCCTGAAATATATTTGATACTTCTCCCCAACCCAATTGACACAAAAAGCAATTTAAAGTTTTTGATGGATGGTATATATAGGATATAAGATTAATTAAGCTATTTTAAGACTCGTTTAAATTGGTTTGCGAATTAAACAAGTTAAGGTTGAACCGAGGGCAGAAGGTAGTGGAGGCTGAGCCGGGCCATAGCCCCTCTCAAATTCTAGAATTTTTTTGTTTATACATATAAAATTTTATCCCGTTCAATGTTAACCCATCTCAAAATTTTATCTCAGCCTAATCTTTACTCATTATTTTTTTCATTTTTCACTCAAAATTTTAGCCAATTTCCCAAAATTTTGGCCCATTCCAAATTTTTATCATCATTTTTCACTCCAAAATTTTGTCCTAATCCAAAATTTCCATAAAACAATTTTTTCAAAAATTTTCTAGCCCCTTCTAATAATTTTTCTGCTTCCACCATTGGGTTAAACATATTTTGAGACTTATTAATTTATTAAGCTCGGCTCAACAAATCAATAAGTGGTCTAATTATACTATATAAAAAATTAAATTACTCGATCTCGGCTCGTGATTAATTCGATTAGATGTTCGTTTTAGATCACCTTGAAAAATTAACAAATCGAATTTAAACACAATTTAAAACTCATTTATTTTAACAAGTCAAGTTTGAACACTCACTGCTTAACTCGACTCATTTATAAGAAAAAAAAGCATTCACAATTTTTTTTTTATTTAAAATGAGTGGCACCAAGTGGTTTCTCTTAATTATGTGTTACAAAAACTTTAATCAAGCTAGTTACCTAATGTTGCTAATTTTAGCTAGCCCCAAATTACATATATGTGTGTGTGCATATATATATATATATTATGTATGCTGTCATAAAGCTGCATTAATAGAGAGAGAAACATTTAAGGAGAATGAGAGTGTAAATATATAAAAATATCTCACCACTGAAAGTGTTACACACACACACACACACACACACACACACACATATATATATTAACATATGCTATGAACTTAAATAATTGTCTGGGTTCAGGTGAAAATAGAAAGGGCTATTGCTAAAGAAGTTTTGGTTGTTGCTATGCTTTCACTTCTTAGCTTTTCATTACCAACCAGACTTTAATACAGGGACTGAGTTTGCTTGGAAACTGGAGGTGGATGCAATCTAACGGTGCAGAGAACAGTGCTTATCTTCATCCTAATCTCTGATTCTCAGACTTGAAATAGCAAATCTAAGCTTTTAGCACCCTTTCCATTTTCCTTGTCTTGTTTATGTCTTGAATGTTTGTGGAATTGACAAAAGAGTGACAGCTGACAACACACTCTGACCCATTCTTAGTTCTAAGTATCAGTTGAGTTTTATCTCCATTTAAGAACTATCAAGTCTCAAGAGCTTTTGTTAACTTAAAACTTAGGATTATTAGGCTCATCGGTGATATCTCATCTCCCCTATGTTTTTTATAATTATATTAATAATTTTTTCAAAAAATTATTCTTTATCTTTTTTTAAGATTTCTAAAATTACACTGATTTTTTATTTTTTTACTAATAAATTACAAATATTATCTCCGATCAGTTTTTTTTAAATAACAAAACTACATCTTTCAATTTTTTGATGTGTATATTTTCAATTTTGATCAATTTTTTTCTAACTTTTTTTGAAGAATATTTTTATTTTATATAAAAATAAATTTAAGATAAATAAATTATTTTCATTCTATATAAAAAGTAAATTTAAGATTTTAAGAAATTCTTGCTTTGAAAAAGGAAAAAATTCAAAAATAGTCAAAATTAAAAAAATATAAAAGGAATAATTTTGTTATTTTGAAAAAAAAATCAATTCAAAGAAAAATATTCGTAGTTTGTTAAATAAAATAAAAAAATAATATAATTTAAAAAATTTCATATAAAATCGATATAATTGTAAAAAATTTTAGAAACAGTAATTTGACAACAAAATTAAGATTTTGGCCAACTCTGTACCAAATTGGTAAAACATACGAGAGAGAGAGAGAGAGAGAGAGAGAGAGAGAGAGAAATTTACATGTTTACATGATGGGGGCAAAACAGAATTCTAAATGAAGTCAAAAAACATAAAACAAGGCAACAAATAAGAAAGAGAGGTACAACATAGTAAAAATGTGGTTGGACAAAAATATAAATGCAGTTAGTTAAGAAGAGAAGAGACATGGGGAAGAGTGACACAAAATGATATATTCATATATTGGTATTAAATTGGGTCAACAGAACAGAAAACTATAAATTCTCATTCTATGGAGGGTTCGTGCAAGCCAAGCAACCCACTTGCAGCCTATGGGCCCCCACGTGCCCACTAAGAGACAAGACTTTGGTCCTTTGGATTGGATTCTCCAATGTGTCACAGCAATGCAGAGCTGCCAGGCATGATCAGTTTCATTGGAAAACAGAGTGCAAACCCTTTTTGGGTTCATCATGAAAACATTATGAAAGGTGGTCTGTATTATAATTATCAAAATTGAACCAGAAAATAAATGGTGAGCAGGAATGAATTATTGGTTTATATGTCTTTCCTTCTGAATCCAGTTGAGCTTAACTAATTGCAAGCGAATGACTTTCAAGTTTTGCGAAAATATATCGAACTTTCGAATGTTTTCAGTTTAATATAAATATGTGATTTCACGTGTTAAAATTATAATATTTTTTAAATAGTGAAAATAAAGACAATCGCAATGCAAAAATACCCATTTTCTTATTTTTTCCGGTCAAAAAAATTATGAAAATAATATATTTCCTTTAATAATTAAAGTTAAAATTTTCTGTTGCATTGATGGTTAATTGAAAAAGTTGTTACAGTCCAATTGGAGCTGGTGTGGTGCTAGGGTTCGGTGCCTTTTAGTTGGAGGTTGGACCATTAGCAATAGTCAAGGCTCCAGAAGGAACTTCATCAACTATATCACTTGTGTAACGCTGGTATGGTTATGGGTTTTGAGTGTTGGGTCAATCTCAAGTGGTTAATTAAAATGCCAAGTAAGCTTGGGCCTATTTTGAAGGAAGATTTGAGAGCTATTGTTAGTGTTTTGAGTGACAGGAGGTGTTAATGTCATGCCCATATTTCTTGCCATAACTCATTTCTGTCTGAACTTCTTTACAAAAAAAATTGTTACTTAAAAGTCCAAAATCTTGCATACATGGCAATGATTGGCTAGAGCCAATAGTCTGAGATAATATAATAATTAGAGCATATTTGACAGGAAGATTGAAGGAAAAAAAAACGTAAGCCTTTCTTCAACAGAAGTCTTTGGAGGAGAGGGGAGGATCGGGGAAGAATCGCGTGATAATCTCACAATTTGGAGCTTTTCATACAGTGTCAAACTACCACTTACTCTACTCACGAGGGCTAATCCTGCACTAGACACCAATGGTTACAAAAGAAAAAATATAAATTAGATATTTCAGAATTAATGTTTCTAATAGTAAAATAGATGGTCATATGTAAAAGTGCAATATAATTTACACATATGACCATTCATTTCATTGCCGAGAGTACAATGTTCCATCATCCAAGACTATACAAAATTTACTCAAAAGGAAGCCTCTTTTAGCTATGCTAGATTTTGACGGAGAGAGTCCTTTTGATACACTTATAAGGAAAAAAATTATTGTATACTTTAAAATCATTAACGTGATTAATAGTTAATAATTGATCAAAAAATAAATCATATCAAATATAACATAATAATATTTTAAGAAAACATTACCACTGTTGTCGTAATGCTTTTATCCTAGTATTTTTCCTCTCAGACTTCGCACGCATAACATGAGGTGACACCCGCACGTGGGAATGAAGAGAGAGAGAATATTTTTGACAAGATAAGCAATTGAAGTATGAATTCTCATTTGGACCCCATGAAGCCCACCGTACCACTCTACTATTAATGGGCCTTATGCTTTTTCCATTCTGATCAGGCCGTGCATGTCATAGCGTGAAGCTCTTACTCTTCTCTCAGAAATGGTCAAATTAAAGGTCATTGTCTCTGTCAGGGGGTGGTGCAACTCCTCACAGTCACAGTAGAAGAAGAGTAATCGTGTGGGTTTCTGTTAGAACAAACTCTTCATGCTAAGCTAACACACTCCACAACTCTCTCTCTTCAATTTCTTTCCTTTCCCTTCAATCTCTCCCTTTCTTCCTTTTTTTCTTGCACTTTCTTTTTCCTTTTCTGGCCATGAACATGACCATGCAACAATACAACTCCCCCTTCGGCCACCAAGAAAATGATGGCATTCCCAACCATAACCAGTACTTCGACATGATCTATACACCTCTTACTTCATCAATGGGTTCTTTCTCATTGAACCCAAGTTATGGTGCTTCAAAAGAGTTTCTTCATTACTATGAGAGGTCTGAGAAGGGTACTGATAAGTCGTGTTTTTCATTAATGGAAAACGGCAATAAAAGTGAGGGAGGCGATAATGGGAAGGGCTCTGAATATAGTGGTGATGGGTTTGAAGAAAACAATGCTGCCATTGAAAACAGCAGTAATTATAAGAACACAACTGAGATTTCAGTGAATGGGAAGGAAATGGATGGTGGGCAGTCAAAGCTTTGTGCTAGAGGGCATTGGAGGCCTGCAGAGGACTCCAAACTCAAAGAACTTGTTGCTGTTTATGGCCCTCAGAACTGGAACCTTATAGCAGAGAAGTTGGAGGGAAGATCAGGTAAACCACACACACACACTGAAATGCATACATGTATATATAAACTTGTCTGTGATCTGTCCATAAATTGATCAAAGCTTGTTGTATGTTTCAATTTTGTTAATGTTTGTTGGATCTGAAGGTAAGAGTTGTAGATTGAGATGGTTTAACCAGTTGGACCCAAGGATCAACAGAAGAGCATTCAGTGAAGAGGAAGAGGACAGGCTAATGGCAGCTCACAGAGTGTATGGAAACAAATGGGCCATGATTGCTAGGCTTTTCCCTGGGAGGACAGATAATGCAGTCAAAAATCACTGGCATGTTATAATGGCTAGAAAATACAGAGAACAGTCCAATGCTTATAGGAGGAGAAAGCAGACTCATGCTGATCACAGAAGGTTGGAAGAGGGTACTGCAAGCTTTGTCTGTAGAGATACAGCCTGTTGGAACAGAAGTACCAAACAATCTCAGTTTCTGCAATGTCTGTTTTACAAGCCCATTTACCGCTTCCATTGGTGCTTTTGATGGTGTTCATAGCATGACCAGTGGTAGAGATGTGTTGCTTGGTTTTGGATCTTCAGGCAATATTAATACGTTTTCTGCTAATAATATTGGACTTGCAGACCAGACACCTTTTAATTTCTTCACTGGTTTGTCTTTTTGATCCCTCCATTTACTACATTCCGTTTTCCTTTGCAGTTTGTGCATTTGGATTTCTGTGCTGCTTGTAGCTCATCACTTTACCCATCTTAGTTTTTGTGTCCTGTCTGGTCAATTTTCATGTTCAAAGTTCATTTTTTTCAAATAACAAGTCAGGGTTGATGGTTTTAAAACACCTAAACTCTATTATTCTTCTAGATGAAAATGAGCAGACAATGTCATTACGTTTCGTTTCTGCTATGATGATTTTAAAATCTTGAATCTTATTTTTCTTAAGATTCTCAACAAGAAGAATGAGTCGATAATGTCATTGGGTCACTGTCCACGTCCACTCACACAACTCAAGTTCATTTACTCCTTAAAAGCATGTTTCATTGCAAGATATATGTCCAGTTATTTGGCTTGCTTTTCAAATTTTTTTTCTTACTTTTTTCCTAGTTTTTTATTATTTCTTGTTTGAGGTTGAGGGATTATGGGTAATTAAATTTGTGTATGGTTTTATGGTTAATTTTTGCAGATTTGAAGAGGGATGATAGAAGTAGCTTCACTAGCCAGAAGAGATCTTGGAAAATCGCAAGAGATGATTCAATCTTCACGGGTTTCTATCCCCATCATAATGCTTCAGAGCTGACGGCCAATGCAAAACTCAAGCAACCGTCACTTTTCATGTTTCTCAGACTCCATGGCATCAACATCTCAAGTCTCAGTCACCGAACCATCATCGTCATCACCATCAGTTGAAGGTAACACAGCAACCAGCCATTTTGAGACCACCACTTCTCTTCCATTTATAGACTTTCTTGGGGTTGGAGCCACGTGAAAAGAAGTAGAATTGGATATCAGAAGCAAAATAGGAAATTGGTAGAGTTGTTTCGTGTAGGTGACACAGAATCAGCATGGATCAATTCTTTGTTGACATCCTCACCCTTTGTAATTGTAACCATCCTGATCACCAGAAATCATTTTCAAAGCTACAACTCATAAAATGTTATGGTTTTCTTCTCCATTGCATTATATGTGTGCGTGTTGATTTCACTAGAGTGGAACATTTTGATGTCATTGACTTTAGTCAATTAAAGCATTGAGGTGCATACAATGTTCATCTACTTGGGTGAGAAATGAAATAAAAATGTGGCAAATGTCTCTCTCTCTCACTATATATATATATATATATAGTAAAGTTATCATTGGCATGAAATTTTATCAATTTTTTTTAATTTACTTATGTGGTTGCTAGTTAATGAAAATTTTTAATACTAGATAACACAACTATATTAGATGAATTTAAGAAATTTCATTAACTAATATGAAGAGACTGAATTAATAAGCACTTGAATGCATTTATTAGTACTTACATATATATATATATATATATATATATAAAAATTACATTCACCAATACTCGCATTAACAAGTAAAGAAATTTAATAAAATATAATGATAAAAATTACATTAATCATATTATTTATATATGTGTGTATATATATATATATATATGCATGTATATGTACACGGAAGAGGTTGTATAGAAAAGAAAACAAGGTGGAATTTTCAAACACCCCTTTCTCATGGGCCTGCAGGATACAGGAACAGAAATTACTTGTGAACACCAACTTTCCCCCACCATGCATTAATGATGATGGTGTTTCTGTTCCGGTCCTCCTGGGCTGGGGCCCCTTCCCTCCTCTTTCTCAGCAGAATTATCTCAGAATATCTATGCCACTCACGTGAGCAGTTTGTTCAGATGTTCGGCCAAAACTTTTGTTGGGTTTGTTAAATTGGGGATCACAAAATGCATCACCATATTTTCATTTGGAAACCCAATAAAGGTTTTCCTCAACGTAAGAGAAAATAAGTAAATAGTGGAAGGGTAAAATGGGGTAAATACTTTCCTCTGCTTAAGAAATAAATAATAAAAGGGTAAGGACCAGCTTTCTGAAACTTCATCACTGTAAGATTTAAAGAAAATTAGATATATATATATATATAATTTTACTTTTATGTAAAAAAATTTATTTCTATAATTCAAACTTATGACTTCTAAAGATATAGAATAGATCATATCAAACACAAATTATATTTTAAATTTTTATTCCAAATGATATATCATTAATATGATACCAGATTACTGATAATTCTTAAAATCGCATAATTAATGTAATTCTTTTATATTAGTATCACATTATTTGAGATAAGAATTTAGAAAATATAACATTTCTCTTCACTTTGTTTGTGACAGTCTGCCCACTAAGCAAACCTCGGAATGGAGTTCGAACAAGATTGTACAGAATCATGTGCAGCCAAGGCAAATGCAATTGTACAGAATCAATTCAAAGGAAAATTAAGAGTATGAACTTACTTGTGCAGCTACTATGCTAGAGTATGATAGGCGATAGTCAAGGATGGCTTTGTTGTGTAGTCATCATCTCAATCGCACTCATTATGCAGTGTGAGAAAAAAGGCAGTTGCAGCCGAATAGGGGAAGACATGGTTACAAATGCTACAATACAAACACAAGAAAAAATTGATAATAACATGGGTAAGAAAAACCCTAATATAAGAATATTGTTATAGGGAGAACAAGACAAGCCCTAATTTTGTTCTAGAGGGGGAGAGAGAAAAATCCCTAAAAATCACCTTTCGCCCGCATGAAACCTTATACACCGTGATAAAAATATAACTAAAATCTTAAATTAAAAAAAAAAAAATTGAAGTTGTTTAGGCCATGAAGGGGTGTGTTTTTTTTTAATGGTTGTTAGGCGACGACAACTTCTGCATGATTGCGGTGGGTAGGTGATTTAGTTGAAAGGGTGGAGCATTTTTCCGGTGAATAAGATTCGTGTAACTTGATAGGGAAGGTAGTAGTGGTGGTGTTGGCTAAGGTAGAGCAAAGTTTAGAGAGAAGTCAGCTTCTCTGTCTAGAATTTTCCAAAAAGTTTTATTTTTTCAGATTTCATAAATGAAAAATGAACATATATACTATCAAATATCATACCACCGGTCCAACCAAACCTATACTACAAGATTTTGACATTTTATATTAAGTTTGTAGATTTGACTTTTTTTGTAAAAGTTGTACGAATAGAATGCGGGAAAAATACAGAAGAAAAATAGCATATTGTTAGTAAAAATCCGGCGCAAATAAATTATATGAACAGTTTTGTGGGATATTGGGTGGGGATGGATTCAACCCATAATTATCGAGCATTTATAAGGTTAAATGGAAAGTTATGATAAGATAAAGATTCTTATCATTATTTGATTGTTTTGAAATTTAATAGATTTTGCATTTAGATTATCATTTATCTGTAATACATCACTTACATATATATATATATATATATATATATATATGTCGAATCAGATGAGAACAACAGAACAAAAGAGAGGTGAAAATAAATATATATGTTGAATTTGAAGCCATTTATAATAATTCAGCATAAGCTATTCTCCATAAACTTTACAAATTCTTTGAAATCAATTCTTCCATCTCCATTTTCATCAAAGGTTGCAATCATCCTCCTGCAATTCTCCCTCTCTATCCCATCCTTGAAGCCCAGAACACGGAGAACTCTCTGCAATTCCCCTGCATCAATGAACCCATCTCTGTTCTCATCAAAAACATCAAACGCTTCCTTCACTTCATCGAAGCTCGGCTCCTCTTCAAACAGGTTAGAAAGGTCACTTGAACTCAACCTCTCCGGAAGCTTCTCAGCATCAGGATGGCAAAAAATTCCCAACTCTTCCATCAACATCTCCACATTCTTCTCTACACAGATTTGCATCATCTTTCTTCTCCCTGGAGGAAGACTGCTGGTTTGAGAACTCAAAATCCTGGTTCTTCTTCTCATCCTGAGCATCCAAATTATCAAATGATTCAAGCTGGGATTGAATGAGAAACTGATATGATCCCAGGCAAAACATAAATATTCGTATAATTGTTTGAAACATCAAAATTTCAACCAATATAAGGGTTAAGAATGTAGGAATTAGTGCAATAGTGTTGGGTAATATATTGTGAATTGTACATGGGTTTAGATTGCCGGAAAACATGGTTAATGATATTCACAATGAGAAAAAAAGAAACAGAATTCTGGATATGAGAACTTGGTTTGGATGGTACGTATGATATATATGAGAAATGGAGAGGTGGGGGAAAGGTTTTTGAAGACACAAAACAAAAAATAATCAGCATTCAAAGGAGGTGGGAATGGTGATGCTAGTCTTTGAAAGAAGGCGGCAAGGTGAAGAAATGGTCACCAACAAGAAACGCATGGAAGGAAGTTTCTGTACTCTTGCATGGAAGGAGGTGAGGGCTGGCTGGCCTGCTATTGTTCATTTATAGAATCACTGACTACTGCTTTTGTGATTTTAGTAATACAGTACGTCTCGTAAATTTTACAAAAATACTGAAATAATATATGATATCATATTATATAACTATTTTTATAATTTTAACAATGTAGTGGATCTTACCTATATTTTACAAAATACTGAAATAAAAAGACTGTCATGTCATATGAAAGATTCATAGAATAACTTCTTTCATAAAATTAAGAAAATCTTATTATTGACTCACAAGTGATGGATCCCACCGTAGAAAAAAGGAAAATGTTTGAATAATCATCTCTTGAGATGAATACCAAGAGATTGGATGTTAAAACATTACTCATAAAATAAAAATGATATAAGATAAGTAAGACATCCAACATTGCTTGTTTGGTTCTTATGGCCGTACCTACAGGAACCTTCGTTTCTTTGGGTGGAGTTGACTGACAATGAAGTTTCCAAGAATTTGGGCGCCCACCCACCAAAGAAAAAAAAAAAAAAAACAATTCCATGCATTTTCCATGGTTTAGTTTATTTAGTAGTATATGTATTTTTGACCTCAAAAGCCACAAACAAGTTTACGAGTCTAGTCTTAGGTAGCTTGTTCATGTTAATTCCGTGTCCAATTCTCAGGAATAAATGTTTCCCTGAACTTGGGGTATGGGGCTTGGATTTTTGGATTTCTTTCTTTCTTTCTTTGAAATAAATTATCTCCATCTGTCGGATTCAGATACAAGTAAAGAAACTTTGGGATCACGCGCAAAAACATATCTTTTATGTTACGAAAGTGCATACATTTGCTATATATATATATAGTGATCAAATTGAATTCCCAAGACTATATGATGGTGTAATTTGAATACTAACTTCCACGCACATTAGTTTGTATTAAAGGGGAAACTTCCCAAGATAATAATTTTATATAAAAAAAATAATAGGTACATTGGTAATTAAATAAATATGCGGTCTCATTGCCGTAGATAGAGGTGTAAAATTAATAAGTAAATTTGTAATTAAATAAATACGAGTAGTGTCATTGTTGTAAATAGAAGTGTAAATTAGATCAAGTCAACTCAGACACGGCACAAATTAGACTAGGCCGACACATTCCTTGCAGGTGGTGCTGTGCTCATGCCTAGTCTATGGGGTCATGTTGGAGTTGCCCTCCTTAGTCCAAGGGGCCACAACATGATTAGTTTTTAAAAATTTAGTTCAAAATGTTAAAATTGACCAAGACTAATGGCATATATAATTTGAGAAATGATTTTGTAATGGGCATAGCACAACATAGCCCAAATATGACACAACACTGTCATGCAAATGACCCGTGTAAAGAAAGGCCTTTATAAATGAGCCGTACCAAATTGAACATGAATGGGCTTAGCATTAATGGGTAATGGCCTAAACGGTAAAAAAAAATCGAAAGAAATGATGAGATATTATTATATATGAATTACAATTAATTAATCAATTCAACATTCTAAGCATATTATAACGGACCGAACATAATTAACCTGAAATTTAACTGAATATCAACCAATCATTCACATTATAAGGAATGTGACATCCGTCTAAAGTTCATGGTTCAAGTCCTTGTAGAGGTAAGAGAAGGAGAGCTAGTATGAATTTAATACCATCAACGCAATTGGCTAGGCTTGGGATACTCTACTAGCATGCCTTAGTAGTTGATCTTTGAGCAATTTGTTTTGAACTCAGCAACTGGGCCTATCACTTAAGATGGATTAACCCATAATCACCTCCTCTTGTGATGGTCTATTCTAGGCTTCTTAGCATCTTCAAATGAGATTGGACTTCAGCAAAAGTAACCAACACAATCATTTGGGCCTAGCATATTTGGGATTTGGGCTTGAGTTTTCCTCGCAGCAAAAACAAAGTGTTTAAACAAAACTAATTTCAGGTTGGTGCATTAAAAGATCATTCGATCTTAAGCATTAATCTAAACGGGCCAAAGTTCATTTATACAATTGAAATGACAAAAGTATTTTGGCCAAAGAAATTTAAAAAAAAAAAACAAAAGAGAAATTTGATTATGGTGACGGGTTGATAAAGAAGTTAGTTTCATCAATCTCTCACATGCGTGTAACAATTTTTATAATTTTAGTGACGTAGTGAATGTCACCTGAAACTCACAAAATATTAAAATTAAAAAAAAATGTCATATTTAGTAAGAGATTGGATAAAATAATTTATCATGTCAACGTTAGTAGTCAAGTTGCATACGGGGTTTTGGATTTACATTGATAAGTTATTGATGTAATCCTTTTAGCCAACAGAAATAGATAGGACTGCTAAACCACATACAGAGTGACATTACTCATACTGTAGAAAAATTAAAATAAAAAGTCTAATCTATGTTGCTTTTCTGAAATATATATATATATATATATATATATATATATCTTGCCATTTTAGTTACTTAAAATCTTAAATGATCATTTCTTCTCTAGGAATATTAGAAACTTCAAAAATGGTTACGTCCATAGTGACACAAACAAGAAAGGAAGGAAGAACGCTCACAACTGTTCTTTTGTCCCGTTTATTTGTCTTCTTCACAATATAAAAGAAATTCAACTAACTTTGTACCAGTTCAACGAACCACCTTGAGTTATATATTTTATATATATATATATATATATATCTACATATATGTGTGTGTGTGTGTTTGTGAAGGAAAGTTAATAGTGGCATTAGGTAGGCTGTCGCAGGACTAGTGAGGTGGAGAAGCCATGCATTGACCTGATTCATGATTATCCTCTCTTGTGGGAGGTAATACCAGACATCAGATATCAGACATCAGACATCAGACATGAGTCATGACGTATTATCCTCCCGGTTAGGCTTTACCCCCTTTGGCTCGCCTTTGCTTTTCCAAATCACCTAGAAATATGAGTCAAATCACCTTGAATAACAGGTAAAAGAATAAATTTTTTAACTAAAAAATCATAACTATCAAACACATCCTAGGAAAATAAGAAAATTTAGATAAAATCAAAACTGAACCCAAAATTAAAAATTAAACCCAAAAAAAAAAGGTTTGTCCCAATGATAACTCAGTCGGAGTATGTGAAATAATAGAAGAAATATTACTTTCTAAAAATAGTAATAATGTCTAGTTAAAAGTTTAAATATATGAATTTGATCAAAATTTATCTTCAATGAGAGCATAAATTGCAAGTTTAGTCCATTGGCTTATGTTAGATTAAAATATAGGAGTTTTAGATATGACTATATTGAAATGACCGGATCAAAGTATTTTTTTTATTAGATAAATTACATTGATCTTTTTTAAAATTTATGACAATTACAAAAATATATTCTAAGTTCTTTGAAATGACATGGACTTTTCACTTTTTACTGACAAATTACAAAGGTCTTTCCTCTGGTCCCTTTTTTTCTTTCAAATGACAAAGGCTTCATTTCTTGTTTTTTTAATTTTTTTATTTTTTTGCATTTTTAAAATTTTGACTACTTTTTTTAAAAATTTTCTTCATTATCAAATAAGTATTAATTAAATTTTTTTTTTACTAAAAAATATAAGTCATTTATCTTAAATTTATTTTTTATATAAAATAAAAGAAAAATCTTTAAAAAATGTCAAATTTTGAAAAATGCAAAAAAAATAAAATGAATGAAGCATTTTTTTCATTTAAAAAAAATAAGATTGAAAAGGAAGTCTTTATAGTTTGTAAATAAAAAAAAATGAGAAGTTAACGTCATTTTAAAAACGAAAAGTTTTTATAATTGTTAAAAAAATTTATGAAAAATCCACTATGTAATCACTTTACAAAATAATTTGACTTTAAATTAGACTTTTTTCTTATTGATTGACGAATTCTTCTCCCATTTATTCTAGATCAAACGAATTTGTTCACCCTGCTTACAAGTTTCCACAGATAAGCTTTCATTTTCCTATGATCTTAAGAAAACCATACAGTCAAAGATGTCATTTGATTCCCTCCCTCAACGCTCAATCTGGTAAATAAAGTTTATGCTGTCCTAACACTCCTCCAACAGCTTTTCCCAACTTGTATGGTTTGCGTGTGTTCAAATGACAACTTCATCGTCAAACATAACCACCACTTAAGTTGATATTGGCATGTCATCACCGGATTAGAAAATTCTGGGTAATCAAGGATTTTAACAAATATTGTGATATATATATATATATATATGTGTGTGTGTGTGTGTGTGTGTGTGTGTGTGTAAGTGTGTGTGTGTCCATGTCTCATATTGAATTTTGGCTAGATAGGATCTAAGTAAGCAAATTAGTGAGAAATTGTTAATCCATTGACATAAAGAAAGGTAAGTCAAGAGAGATATGTACAAAGTATATTCTAAGCCAAGTTTTGTCTATCTTGAAAAGAAAGTGAAAAATCCTTACTCGCTTTATGACCCACTAACAACTATTATTTTTAATCATTAAATGACAAATTCTTAATTCATGTGTTTCTTGGATGTTTCTATTGGTTAAGTACCACCCTGCATGTGTTTTAATGCAACATATATATATATATATATATATATATGTATGTATGTATGCATGGGAGACTAGACTTTGGGAGTTAATTTGTGGATAGAAGTCATGGAAGTGTGAGTTTGGCAATGACTTTGCTTGAGTCCTGTTGGTTTATGATAGAATCTATCATAATCCCAGATGGATTTCTGAAGTGGTTTTATCTAAGCTTCTATATCCATCCCATTTTGCTCTTTCTCTGTCAGATCTTCTTATGGATCAAACTGCTACAAAGCTGGTTTCTTCTCATAGTCTCTATTCCTATCAGAATTGCTTGTTTTCTAGCTTCATGCATTTTGAGATTTTTAACAAGTTGGGGTGTCTTTTTATTCTCTTTCACCAGATTGAACCATGCTGCTGAAGTTGTAGAAGAAGCCAATGACTATAGAATTCCACAAATTTGTAGTCAAGTTCATGTTGGTCATTTGTATACTTGTTTGCACACAGACTCTATACTTTATGAGCTTAATTTACCTGAATTTCAGGCTAATGGGTTCAAAGAGGACATAGCTAATAAGGCAGATTCAGATTCAGATTCAGATTCAGTTCTTCATGTGGATGAGACTGTATATATGGAAGAACCTGATATTAGCATAGAGTGTTTGTCTTCTGGCTCTAGCTACAATTCATTCAATGAAGACATGGATATGACTGCAGATGTATCATCTGTTTGCAGCTCCAATTCACCCACTAAAGATGCAGACATGAATGTGTATTCGACATCAATCTGTAGCTCTAATTTACCGGTTGACATAGAAAAACCAGTGGGAGATGATGGAGAAGATGAATCAGATTCATTCTACAACAAGTATACTGAAAGGATGAGATGGTTCGACGTAATCAACTACGATAGGACCAATGGAATAAGTGGGTTACTCATTTATATATATATATATATATATATATATATATATCACATTGCACCACAGTCACATTTTCCACATCTGAACTTAGTTTCAAAGCCATCTGCTATGGCAAGATTAATTATTTTAACATGGCATGGACATATATATATATATATATATATATATACACACACACACACACACACACACATGTATATATAACAAACACTGTATTTTTGTAAAGACCTTTGTATTGAATTGATTACATGTTACTATTTTTAAAATTTCTTGTAGGTGCAATCTTGAACAAGCAATTGGGAACTACTCCTAGTTCATTTGAGGGGATAGAACCAGCAGATTTCTCCATTCCATATATCTCATGGAGCAAAATGGCTAGAAAAAGGCTCATAAGAAGCTTGGAGAGTGACTTTGAATTGGTTTATGTGGGTCAGTCATGCTTGTCCTGGGAGGCCCTCCATAATCAATACAGAAAGGTCGAGGCTCTCGCATGTTCTAGTTCTGAAAATGCAGTATTTTATGATAATGCAGCAGGGAAATTCCAGAGATTTCAAGTTCTATTAGAGAGGTTTATGGAAGATGAAAGATCATGTGAGGGCAAACGGTATTGGAATTATGTACAAAAAAGGTTTTCACTCAATAGTCTAATCCAAGTTCCTGAGGTCTCAGGTATTTCTTTATAAAAATATTTATCTCTATCTTGAATATATATATATTAAATCAAGTTTGCCGAGAATACATATATATATATATATATCTATATATATATATATATAAGCCCTAAACCTATTTATGGACCATATCCAATGGATTAAAACTCTATGAATCAAGTTGATGTATTAAATAATCAAAGCTTATCCCTCTCCAACCTATCAAGCATACCTTTGTCAATATTTTAAATTCTTTTGGGGCTAAAACTTCTTGTTCACTTGAGGTGAGTATCTATGTTTTAATAATGCTGTGATTTAAGATTAGAGAGACGTTATAATATAATGAATTAAAAACACGTCAATTAATGTCCATATCACATTGTCATACTTTTTAAAATATGCATTCATTTTCATCTTAAAATATAATTCAATGCAATTTGATAGAACACATGATAGAGATTGAAGGAAAAAAAAAAACAAAAAAGGAAAAAAAATTGTTGCTCTATTGAAGTTAATTTTTACAAGAGATTCAAGTCTTTTCAGTCTTAAGTTGGTGTCTTTTGATCCTTTGAAGGATATATGGAGGAAGAAAAGGAAGGAATGCAGCTGGGCGAAGCTATGAGGGCAGTGGAAGTGTTAAAGGCCATTGAGAAATGCATAAAAACTTTCTGGTTATATGTGAAAACAGACAACAAGAAACCATGGTGGAAGGTCAGGAGTTTTTCATGGACTTGCCCACCAGTGGAAGACCCTAGAGACTTGCTGCTCCTGGCTGACCTTACTAAGAAACTTCAAAAGGTAATTTCCAACTATATATTATGATTTACTACAATTTTTACGGCATCACATGATGTGTCAGTGTCTATAATATCAATATTTTGTAAGATTCACATGTGGAGAATTTATTCAGTATGTATAATTTTCTGATGTGAAATCACGACCTCTCACATATTTTATCAATTTTTCTAAACATAGTTTGTGAGAGACAGTCGCTCTACATCTGATAATAAAGTGGAGTGACTGACGCTAAATAATTTCTCTCATGTTGGACTCATTGTATTACTAAGATCATAGAACCTGTCACACACGTAACAGATCACGGAATAACTTCTCGCATTTTGTTGCAATTTACTAAGGATGCATGTCATTATAATCTAATTGAAGTAGCTTTATTGTTCTGAAGAAGGAGCTATGGTTAAAAGATTTACATGGGAAAAAGAGGTGTTGGTTGAAGAGAGTGACAAATCCTCTTGGAGAGACACAGAAGAAGGAAATGTTATTTACAATGATAGACATGAAGCTAGTATCAAGGGTGCTTAAAATGTCTATGATTTCCACTTCTCAACTCAAATGGTGCCAAGAGAAGCTTAATAACATAGAGTTTAAAGAAGGAAAAGTTATGAGGGCATGTACTGTGGTTCCCTGCTTATTTCCATCTTCTTAATGTGTTTGTGTATAAATGAAATCCAACTTTGAAGGGTTTTCATTTAGCTGTAACATACTGCATGAAAGCACAGGTGAAAAAAAGTACAGTTCATGCATGTCTGTAAACCCTTAGGCTATGTTTGTTTGTCGATTTAAGAAGAAGATTGAATAACATAATTCTATAAAAAAAGTTTAGCTTACATTTGTTTATATAAATCGACTCTTCACTAATAATTCGGCTGAAAATTCTAATCTCGTGAAATTATTATTCCCGAACTATCAGCGAATGAATAGACCTATCCACTCTAATCTTATCCGCTAAACAAATTGTATAAAATGATGCCAAGAAAGACAAGAAAAATACTAAATATAATGAAAAGTTTCAATCTTAAAAATAAGGTTGTGAAGCCCACTATAATAAATGCATGTAGGCCATCAGCTTGTGTCAATAAATGAAAAAATATGGTGAGAAAATTAGTTATATTACTCAAAAAATAATTGTTAAAGAAACTTAAACTTTTGTATTATGTTTATTAGTGTTGGTAATGCAACTTAAGTTAATCGGATATAAAGAGTTTTTCCCATCCATATCAAACTCCAAATTAGAGAATTATATTTATTCATTAATTAATGAAAAGAAATGGGAATTTACAAATCAGATGGCTCTTGATGATATTTTGAATACATGAAATGACATGCATGCATGCGAGGGGTTTTGGTGTAATTGTATTGTCTATCCACTAGTAAAGTAAATCCCAACATAGTATACCCTATTCGGAAAACAATAACACAGATGAAATAACATGATATTATTAGAAAGAACGTGAAGAACGTATTATCACGTGACACCCCTCCGATTCAACAATTTTCCAATCATGAGAACATGAACTAAGTCCTTTCTCTGCTGAGGTTCGTCTCCTCTGTATTGGGAAAGAGAAAAGGCAAATGCTATTGTTTGCTGGAAAGGGTGAAGAGTGCAGCAGTATGTTTTTATATGTGGGGAGAGGAGGTCTACATTGTGGACAAGATTCCAAAGAGAGCTTAAGCCAAATCTTTTCCCAGATTGCAGAGCACAAAATAGAACTGGTCAAAACATGCACAACAAATTAATCAGATTACCCCCCCTCCAATAACAGTAAGAGAATGACAGGAAAATATATAAATAAACCAAAGCAAGACATAATATAACAAACTATACCAACTTGCAGCAGGACTTTTTTGATATTATTCTGGTAGGAGCTTATGTATAGGAAACTCTCCTTTCCTGATCAAACCCCAAACATGAACGACCAGAGAAGAGCCCGGCAAAGCCCTTCGACAGACAACCTTCGACAGCACACGGACACTTGTTGCAACCCACTGGGCTATTATGTCTAACAATTTCCATGCACTCATCTGTATCATTTCCCGATGGATCATTCTCCCAGTTAAGTTTACAAGTAACAGATATGTGCCTTCTCTTGGAATTCAATATGAAACTATGTTCAGCAACTCTGTCTGAGGATCCCAATTCATGTCTCTCTGTGTCCTCGTATGATTTCCTCTTCAAACCAGGAAAGGATATCAATCCTGCTACACAAACATGAAATAATTTGACCAAAGGCAGCTTCTAAATGAAATTCTAATTAGTCAGTCAATCTTTGGAGCAGAACCAAAACTTTCCCAGGTGATTGCATACCAGGGAGAGGATCCTCAAATGGCTGGGCTTCTGAATCACCACAATTACAGAATAATTTAGGACTATCATTGGATCTTGTTATCCTGCATCACACGCAAGATAAAGCATCATGTCTCTGAATGTTAATGCATACAAAAAAAAAAAAAAAAAAACAGGGAAGTGTGCATAGAAAAGTTGCCACAGCCACAATATTTCCAGCATAAACTCACTGTAGCAAAACCTTAAATCCCAACTGGGAGTAAACCACACAACCTTTCCCACCATTCACGTCAATCTAAAGACAGATTAGTTATCCTTCTTATGTCATAGCCATCACAGTAAATTTCCAAGAGATCCAGTCATTTTTAAGTGCTTTTCCAGAAAGAGTAGGGTTTCTTCTTTTTATGGTGTTACGGTATTGGAAGAAACCAACACAGGTCAATAGCCCTTTTCTTTCTTCTATATAATATTTTGATTAAAATGCGTTAATTAGTTCACCACAAGAAAGATGCGTGTCAGTGTATTTTATATTAATGTTGAAATTTCAAACAGTGGCAAATCCAGGAATCCTCTCTTAGGGTTGGGGGGAGGGGTCACATTCCCTGGATATGACGCTGGTTTCAGATACAGAATAACTCTGCATGGGTGATGCTTAGAATGTTCTCTCTTTAGAGAAAGACAGTCACAAGCCCAGAGGGAGGAGGAACCACTGAGTTAGGTAACTAAAACATAGGAAATATGCAAGTTCTATAAGCGACAGTGGAAACTTAAAACTGCACCGATTGACCCTAATATCTGGACTTCTGAGGATACTTTTCGTGAGATGGATTGCTGGTAACAGTTTGGAGAAGGTTCAAGAGAATCAGTATTTTCTCCTCCAAGAATCACATCCATAGAATCAAAAGTTCAAGATCTGCCAAAGTTTTCAAATATAGCAGAGCATTTCAATTGGTTAACAATCAATTCCCTCTTTTTAATAAATCGCCCTTGGTGAATATCAAAGAAACTAATGTAGAGGATTCCAAGACATGCATTTCTTTTACAAATTGTATTTTCATACCATCAATATTTTACTGCTGTGAATGCATCCAAGCTAAAAGATGCCATATAATTAAAGAATAGACCATATGACACAACTATAATAACAACAGCAGTAAAACGAGGATGACACAAATTCCAAGAGAGACTGCTGTAAGTATAGAGATCAAACCCATACATGTGCTCAACAAAGTCATCTATTAGAACAGGCCAGGCCCCTGCCAAAAATGAAAAAAAAAAATTAAAAATCGAAAGAGTTGAATGAACAACATTGCTTCCCTTACTAAAACATTGAAGGAACTCCATTATTTATCAATATAAAATAACATTTACAAATTGCAGAGTGTACAAGGATAATGTCATAGCATTATCCACACTGCCTACTTCCTCTTCTTTCAGATTTTAAAACATGAACACAAATCCACCATTCTTGTCATTCTGTGAACCCAACGACATTCAGATTCAGGCAAAACATAATCAACATCCCCCACACAACACTAAGGTTTATGCACTGTAACCCTTCTCGATGAAAAGATTTTGAGATGGAGATGAGAAAAATAACAGGGGAAAAAATATAGTTCGAGACAGTCAAGAATAGAAAATAGCTTATGGGTATGCACTGTAAAACAAACCAAATGCAAGCATACCACAGCCTGCTCATATCTGATGGTGTTAGATACCTTACAATATCCTAGCATATGAAATCCATAAAAAAAAAGGTTGCAACCTTGATTAAATCCAATATTGGTTGTGTTTCTTGATTCAATTAAAGCTGTTACTGCACACCATAGTGGTCTACCCTCTGTAACCAACAAACATGAAAGCTGAGTACTTAAAGATAGAAATATTAGGTAGAGCAGCCCAACTGATTTTAACCCACTGAAAGAAGGAAGTCCACAAAAGTAGGCCAAAGTATGGTTAAGAAACAAGCAATCAACAATTTTGCTTGTTGCCCACCAAAAAGATCCATGGGACCAGCTTGTACTTTCTTCCTCTTTTGAGGTAAATCCCACATGCTAACCTGTTTACATGTCACAGACTCAAACGGAATATCAACTTTAGGAACTTTGGAGTATAGAACAAGCATGTCTATAAAGGATCACAAAGGAGCTCATGCTGCCAAGCAGCCCAATATCTAAATATGAAAAGGATATGAGAAGTGACCAAAAATAAATAAATAAACTCAATTGATAAAATTGAGGTGGAATTTAGATGCTAATATTTTTGCTTTCATTCACAATATCTATGCGATAGTCAATTTAGATGCTAATCAAAAGGAGTTCCACACCACACATCAAATATAAGTAAACGGAGACGTAGTTAATACATTAAGCAATGCCAATAATAGGATAAGATGATGAAAAAAGAGGAAAACCTGAAGATTTCACACAGTACTTTTGTTCTAAGAGACAAGTACAAAATAATAGCTATTAATACCTTCAGGATCATACCCTTCGAGATTTTCATGTACACAACGGCTGAAGGCTAAAACTTGCCGCCATGTATCTTCAGACATGTTATGTCGCTGATTTTTCTAACAAGAATTCAACAGATTAGTCACCTTGAAATGAATTAAATAACAACATAAGAAAATGATAGAACAACAGAAGGGAAAATTTGTGGTTAAACTTATCTTGCATGGGATTTTATCTTCATCTCTAAAAAACCAAACAATTATCGTCCCAGTCCATAGAACTTTCAAAATGGAAAGAAAAATGGCATGCCATTTGGAGGCACTATTTAGAGTATTTTGGAATAGCAGAAGACATTGCCAATTCTATCTATTATACTAATGGGTCATTGAGTTAATAAACAATCCACTTTTTGCAATCTCCAAATATCAGCTATTACTTTTATATTAGACAACGAGTTCTATGAGCAATGATTTTGAGATTTAACCATGCAGGCATCCCAGTATAAAATTTCTAATATAGAAGACCACTTACGAAATTTCACTAGGTATCTCTATGAAAATGATATTTAACAGGAAATTGCAATATTTTCGAAGACCACGGCAAAGCATTCTAGTGAATATCTTCTCCAACTCAATAGTAATCAACAAAATTAAAATATAAATAAACTTGAGTAGTTTAAAACTTTCTTGGTCCGCTAAAAAGTCACATAAAAGATTCTAAATCTCCCATAAAATATAAACACCATGAAGAAGCATATTCTAAATTTGTGCACTTTATAAAAGAGATTAATTTCATTGAAATGGAGGAGAATGAAAGATCTCTAAACAAAAGAATGAGAAAGAACGAAGAATAATTGGGACACAAGCTAAATCAACAAGCTAAAACTTCCGAGGAAGAGCGCTGTTATAATCAATATATCAGGCCAGACTATTTAGAAGATCTAAACTTCAAGAAAACAAACAACATAAAAAAGCCACATTCCAAAGGACTAGGGAGAAATGAAAAAATCTCCAAAAGGAAAAATAAGTCCCATCTCCTCCTCATTATCTTGGAACTTAGCCTTCCAAAAATACAGTTGGAAAGACCCCAAAACCTAGCTTCTTTCAGGCCTCAGAGAAAAGCAAATAGCCAAGATTTCCAACCCGAGCCTTCATTTGGCAGGAGGGATGGAAATTTGAGAGGAAGAATAAGATTGGAGGGATGCAAAAGGTATTGGGGAAAAGGATATTGTACTTCCCTCCATTTATTTTGTTGATCTAGAAGAAAGGGGCATTACTTTATTTTACCATTACCATCTTACATATTATAACAAGGGTGTAATTTAAAGGGAAAAACTATAAAAACAAGAGGTTTCTTATTCTCATTCTTTTTGTCCACTTTTGGGTGGAAAGAAAATGGCAGGCCCAAGGGATTCACTCCCCTTCCTTTTCCATTTCTCTTCCCTTATTCCTTCATTTCAAAGCTTATTCCATCATACCAAAGGATAGAAACTCCCTTCCATCCCCCCCCCCCCCCCCCCCCCCCACCTCTTCCCTCCCATTAAATGGAGCCCAAAAGTATCCCTAGATCATTTTGACAATACCTAGGGCCAGGAAGGCCCAATATGATGACCAAAAGGTCTAGTTTGGAACCATGAGGGGAGACTTCAGTTTATCTCAAATCAAGCACAAAGGAGTAGATTATCCCCAAGGACCCTAGAATTCCTTTCCTTCCAAATCTTCACGATGTGGCAAAAATGGTGTAGAACCATAAATATCTTTTGCAACAACTTGACCATACCACATTGAACAAGACATAAGCAAACAAATAGCGTGCAATAAACTTTCCCTATGGATGCAGAGAAGACATACTAGAAGAAAAAACCTAATAACCTCTTCCTTGTGAAACAATTGGAAAACACATGTAGGATTTGACTTTCTAAATAAAAAGAAAGCATTATCCATAACAAGCCAGGGTAGATGTAAGAAGGCAAAAGAAACATTTACAAGCAATGACGAAACCCTAGAAGCCTAAAAGGAAATTAGCACCATAAGTATTATAGAAATAAGCTAGGTAACATTGTAAGAAGACACATAAAAAATGATGAACGCTGCATTAGGGCCAATATACAATTTTTTTGCAAACAAGTTTCAAAATAATTTTGCCCGACTAAGAGTTGAAATCAATTCATGTTCATGAGCACTACTACTTGCCCTTGTAGCCCCTCTATTTTGATAATGGAAACTGAAAACCAAGAGAGAAGAATAATTCTCTATATCATTCCATTCAAAATATACAAGAGTATTTATACACAAATTTGGGCCTATATAGTCAACCCTACAGCTCATATACAGCTCATATATTCTAGAATAACCCTACAGCTCATATACAGCTCATATACAACTCATATATTCTAGAATAACCCTACAGCTCATATACAGCTCATATATTCTAGAATAATCATACAACTCATATATTCTAGTATATTCTGTAACACTCCCCCTCAAGCTGGAGCATAGATATTAATTAGGCCCAGCTTGTTGCAAATATAATCGACTCGAGCCCCATTGAGAGCCTTTGTGAAGATATCTCCTAACTGTTCTCCAGTTTTCACGTATCCGGTAGAGATCAAATTTTGCTGCAACTTTTCACGAACAAAATGACAGTCAATCTCAATATGCTTAGTCCGTTCATGAAACACAGGATTGGAAGCAATATGGAGAGCCGCTTGGTTATCACACCACAATTTTGCTGGTATTGAAGCTTTAAGACCAACCTCAACCAAGAGTTGATATATCCACATTATCTCACATACAGATTGTGCCATAGCTCTATATTCTGACTCTGCACTGGATCGGGACACAACATTTTGTTTCTTGCTCTTCCATGAAATCAAATTTCCTCCAACAAAAACACAGTATCCGGTAGTGGATCTGCGGTCAATCTTGGAACCTGCCCAATCTGCATCTGAAAAACCTTCGATGTGAGTATGTCCATGATTCTTGTACAGTAACCCTCGTCCAGGAGCTCCCTTTAAGTAACACAAGATCTGTTCTAACGCTGCCCAATGGTGAACTGTTGGGGAGGACATGAATTGACTGATAATACTCACAGAGTATGCAATATCAGGACGTGTCACTGTAAGATAGTTCAACTTTCCAACCAGCCTCCTGTATTTTTCCGGATCTTCAAATAAGTCTCCATCTTTCGTGAGTTGTAGGTTGGGAAGCATTGGAGCGCTGCATGGCTTAGCCCCCAACTTTCCAGTCTCAGTTAACAGGTCAAGCACATATTTCCTCTGGGATAGAACAATGCCTTTCTTGCTTCTCGTCACCTCAATTCCCAAGAAATACTTCAACACCCCTAAATCTTTTGTGTGAAACTGGCTATGAAGAAAGGACTTCAAAGATGAAATTCCCACAGTATCACTTCCAGTAATGACAATATCATCCACATATACAACAAGAAGAATGAGGCCAGATGTAGAATGCTTATAGAAAACTGAGTGGTCAGACTTACTCTTATTCATTCCAAACTTCTCCACTGCCTGACTAAATTTTCCAAACCAAGCACGGGGACTCTGTTTCAAACCATATAAAGACTTGCGAAGACGACAAACTCGCCCACACTCCCCCTGAGCAACAAATCCAGGTGGTTGCTCCATATACACTTCCTCCTGGAGATCACCATGTAAGAAAGCATTTTTGATGTCTAACTGATGTAAAGGCCAATCATTAGTAGCTGCCAGAGAAATAAATAAACGAACCGAGGTCAACTTAGCAACAGGGGAGAAAGTATCAGAATAATCCACACCATAAGTCTGAGCATAGCCTTTAGCCACAAGACGGGCTTTAAGGCGAGCCACGGAACCATCGGAATTGAATTTGACCGCAAACACCCATTTACAGCCAATAGCTTTCTTTCCTGCAGGTAAATGCACTAAATTCCAAGTATCATTAGCATCTAAAGCATTCATCTCTTCGATCATAGCATCACGCCATCCAGGATGGGACAAGGCATCATGGACAGTTTTGGGAAGAGACACAGAATCCAGGGAAGCAACAAAAGAACACGAAGAAGACGACAAGTGATTATAAGAAACAAACGATGAAATAGGATAAGTGCACTGACGCGTACCTTTGCGAAGGGCAATGGGAAGATCAAGATCACCAGCCACAGGATCCGATGGCGAAGAAGAAACCGGTGCGGGACATGGAGCAGGTGGGTCTCGTCGTCGGGAATAGACATAGTGAAGAGGTGGTGGTGGGGATGGTGGTGCGGAAGGTGGGGTAACAGGGGAAGGGGCTACAATGGAGGCGGAGAGGTGATAGTATAAACCAACAGGTCATCATCCTCCCCCTGACTCGAAGGAGTAGAAGCAGCAGGGAAAAAAGGAATATGTTCGAGAAAGGTAACATCAGCGGACACAAGATACTTGTGAAGGCTAGGACAGTAGCACCGATACCCCTTTTGTAGACGAGAGTAACCCAGAAAAACACATTTTAGAGACTTGGGATCTAATTTAGTGACCTGGGGACGAACATCACGAGCGAAACAAGTACTACCAAATATCCGGGGTTCAATAGGAAACAAGGGTTTAGTAGGAAAAAGGACAGTGTAAGGGATCTCACCATGAAGAATAGAGGAAGGCATGCGATTAATCAAGAAACAGGCTGTGGAAACTGCATCAGCCCAAAAATGTTTAGGAACATGCATTTGGAATAAGAGGGCCCTGGCTGTCTCAAGAAGATGCCGATTTTTTCGTTCGGCCACACCGTTCTGAGATGGAGTGTCAACACAAGAGGATTGGTGAAGAATGCCATTTTGAATCATATAGGTCTGAAAGGGATCGGAAAAATATTCTTTGGCATTATCACTCCGTAATGTATGCACAGAAACATTAAACTGTGTTTTAATTTCAGCACAAAAGGCACTAAAGTGGGAAAATAATTCAGAACGATTTTTCATTAAATAAAGCCAAGTGACACGAGAAAAATCATCAACAAAAGTAACAAAATATCTAAATCCAGTAGGGGACACAACAGGACACGGACCCCAAACATCTGAATGGACTAACTCAAAGGGAAAACTAGCCCTTTTATTGACTCGAGGGACTGACGGCAAACGATGATGTTTTGCAAACTGACATGACTCACAATCTAAGGAAGATACAGTGTGAAACTGAGGACATAATTTCTTCAACAGAGGCAAAGAAGGATGTCCCAACCGACAATGCGCTTCAAAGGGAGTTACGACACTGGAACATGCAATGGGCCTGGGTACCTGGGTATCCAGAAGGTAGAGACCACCGGATTCATATCCTTTACCAATAATCTTCTTTGTCATAAGATCCTGAAAGAGACAATGATCAGGAAAAAATGAGATGCAACAATTTAGGGTACGAGTAAGTTTACTAACAGACATTAAATTAAAAGAAAATTGTGGTAAACTCAAGACAGAAGACATCGAAATCAATGGAGTTGGATTAACAGTACCAGACCCAAGCACAGAAGAAGTGGAACCATCTGCTAAAGTAACATTAGAAGGAGATGTGTGGGACTGAAAAGAGGAGAAAAGACTAGAATTACCTGTCATATGATCTGTAGCACCAGAATCAATGACCCATTGTGAGGAAGAGGAAAGAAGACACGTATTTGGTTTACCTAACTCGGCAATGGCAGTGACAGTTGGAGATGAATGCTGCAATGCTTCTTGATACTGAGTGAATTTAGCGAATGCATCTGCAGAGACTGTAATGGTTGGCTCAGATGGGCGAGGTGGAGTAGCTGCAACATGGGCTGAATGAGACTTCTGAGACTTATTTTGCAATTTCTTACACGTGCGCTTGGTATGGCCCGGCTCATGACAATAATAACAGACAACTCCCCCTGCATCCTGACTACCTGTACCGCCGCCTCGGTTCTTAGGATAAGACCGTCTAGAGTCAAATCCACCATGATGACTGACAAGAGCACTAGAAGCATGAACCGAGGGAGCAACAGATGTACTAGTAGCTGTGCGAAGTACCCTAGTAAAAACCTCATGGAGAGAGGAAATCTCAGCACTAGAGAGAATCTGAGATTTAGCAATCTCAAACTGAGAATTAAGGCCAGCCAAGAAACTCATTACTGCCATTTGCTCCCGTTGAGCTTGCTGGACTTTGACATCAGTACTGAAAGGTAACAAGACATTTAATTCTTCATAGGTTCGTTTGAAATTCATAAAATAGGCCTGAAGAGAGTGATCTTGTTGTTCAGCCCGGTAAAAGCCCTTACAAACCTCATAGATACGTGAAAGATTGCCCTTTCCAGAATACAAAAATTCTAAATATTCCATCAATTCTTTAACATACTCACAGTGATTAATCAGGCTAACAACCTCAGTGTCAATAGAGTTTCTGATTTGCAAGAACAAGCGAGCATCATCTCTCAACCATTCCTTGCGAGTATTATCGGTTGGAGGATCTTCGGTAAGATGAGTGTCCTTAGAAATACTCCGCAGATAAATCCTAACAGTCTTACACCAATCAAAATAATTTGGACCAGTTAATTTATGTTCTGTGATTTTGGACATCACGGGGATGACATCAGTCACGACCAAATTCTTTTGTTCGTCAGCCATAGAAACAAAACCACCAAGAAGCAAGCAACGAACCAAGAACAGTAGCAGGGAAGCACCAACAGTGAAGCAACAGGACACACAGAGGGTCCAAACGAACAGTGAAGCAGCAGGGAAGCACCAACAGTGAATCAACAGGACACACAGAGGGTCCAAACGAACAACCGTGAAGCAACAAGGACACACAGAGTATCCAAACCAATAGCAGCAAAGCAACTGGATGCACAGAAGTGCCGGAGAGAGAGAGACGACTCCAGGAAGAGTGATCGGAGGTCGAGGCGCAGTCGCACGCGCCTCCACGCGCCGGCGCGTGAAGTAGCTGACGACGGCAGAAACTTCTAGTGGCGCGTGAGGGTCACGCGCTGGGTTTCCGGTGACCGGACTTCAGGGACAGGCCGATCGGCAGGTGGGCGACTGATCCTGAGTGGCGGTGAGAAGCAAGGGTCACTCGAACAGGGTGACTCAAGGAATTTCCCAACTCTGCTCACTGTGGGCAGAACAGTGGGAAAGAAAGAGAAAAAGAAGAAAGAGAGGAAAAAAAAAATTCTACTCTTTCAGAAAGGCTCTGATACCATGAAAACCAAGAGAAAAGAATAATTCTCTATATCATTCCATTCAAAATATACAAGAGTATTTATACACAAATTTGGGCCTATATAGTCAACCCTACAGCTCATATACAGCTCATATATTCTAGAATAACCCTACAGCTCATATACAGCTCATATACAACTCATATATTCTAGAATAACCCTACAGCTCATATACAGCTCATATATTCTAGAATAATCATACAACTCATATATTCTAGTATATTCTGTAACAGAAACAAACCACTCTTCCTTGGCACATTCGATCTACACTTCCTACATCTTTCATGTGTCATTTGGTCGATGAAAAATTGGAAGAGTAAGAGGAAAGAAGTATCCTGACTCCTGAGAGAAAGTAAAGGATATTTGCCTCATTTTGTTTGGTTGAATACCAATGAATTGAGGGAAAAGAAGGTAAAGAGTGTTCCATGATTTTACCAATATAACATTCCATATTAAAATATGTTTTTTTAACAAGGAAAATTGTAAAAAAGGAGGGAGAATCCTTTTCCTACTCCTTTCTTCCACTTTGGGGGGGAAGGAATATTGTGAGCCCAGCAGAAAGGGGCTTCCCTCCTTCCTTCTTTCCCTTCCCTTTTCCCTTCTACCAAATGAAGAAAACACTCTCCATCCACTCCTTCCATTATTCCTCCCTACTAAATGGGTTGTTATATAGATAGCATAATATAGTACATCTTGTCATCTACTACTTATTAATATTATAAATATACAAAAATTTAATAATCCCATATGTTAGGGATCCGTTACTTGCTTAGGATCTGTCACTTGCTTGTCAAGATAAGCAAAACCACATTGACTGTGTTACAAAAATATGGCTACACTGCACAAGTACTGCCACATAGGGAAGACCTACTGTGAAATCACTGAAATATGATGGATTGATGATGTGAGATTTAACATATCATATGTTTATTTAGAAATAATTTCATATGAAAGAAAGCTGGAAACACCACTTTTTTGAATGCGATGAAGCCCAGATCACTTGATCATTATGCAAGGACATCAATATAGCTATAAATTTTTTTTTAAAGTAATATAGCTTTATACATTTCAACTACAAGAAACAATTTCATGACTAAAAAGTTACCCCACCAATGAAACTTTGGCCTAAAATTTTGAACCGCGCAACAGAAAGGAACATAGATCATATCTTTATCTAGTTTTGCCATTTAAAAGTTAAAAGAAATATATATATATATATATATTTATACATGTATTTAATTGTATGTATAATCAAGCATTGCCCACTATGACCTTATTTAGTGACTTAGTATCAATTGTACCTCAACAAAGTCGCACCATTGATCAAGCAGTCGAAACCTTCCTGCTAATACTAATCTCCAAGCCATAACCGCCCTACTAACAGCTGAAAAATCATTCAAAAAAAAAAAAAGAAAAAGAAAAAAAGAAGGGGAAAGGGCATTAGCTATCTATAGCCAATACATATTATACAATAACAGTTGGACGACATTGCAATATCATGATTATATTTTGTTATAAGAGACCAACTTACTGATGTTCTTTTGACCATTTTCACGGCAAAAAAAGAACACAAAATCATAGAAGCGGGGAAACTCAGAAAATTCTACCTACAAAAAAATAAAATGTCAGTAAAATCTAGACTATGTCAATCACTGAACTAAAAAACTTATATAACACAGAGAGCAGATAGGAGGATACACTTCACCTGAGACTAGCAATGATTATTGATTTGAAGGATAACAACTTAGGCACAAAATGAAAACCATTCAACTAAAAAGCATCAAATAAATGATATCTCACCATCAAGTCTAGTCTTGACATGAGCTTGAAAACCTCGTCAAATATTGAGATTCTGTCGAAGGAAATAACATACTGTTCATGAACCCCAAAATAGCTAAAAATGTATAAAGGGCTGATTTAATAATAGTAAATCTTCAGATTTAGGTACACATACAATGCAGAACCAAGACATGCTTCATACAGGATAACTTAAATAGACGGCATTTAGTTCACCAAAGAAGAAACATGCGTATGTGAATATGACAAGTAGAATCTTGACTAGGAAGTAGGAGCCCATGAGCAACTCAAGAAGGTCGAGACCAGACAACTTAATCAATTGGCAAAATTAAATCAAACTCTTTAAAACTCAAATTTCAGATCAGGTTTATCATTGCAACCTGAGTGACTGCCGGCTGGGCTTGGTTGTGGCATCCAGCTTAACTCACCTACAATTGTTCCTTTTCCAACTTATCAAGTGCACTTGTACTTCCAACAAAAGTGATTTTTGAAGTTTTATTTATTTAATTTTAAATTTCAAATGAACTTAAACAGCCATCTGAACTTCCTTATATTAAAAAATATTGTGCACTTGTACTTGCTTCCAACAAAAGTGATTTTTGAAGTGTCATTTATTTAATTTTAAATTTCAAATGACCTCAGCAGCCATCTGAACTTCCTTATATTAAAAAATATTTTTAGTTTTCTTTTCCAAATAATAAAATATGAAAAGTAAGAAAATGATTATTTGGAATGTAAGAAATTGTAATAATAAAATGATTGGCAACATTTGAAATGCAGTTCAGTGATAATGACGGTGAATAATCTAGTTATTTACTTATTACTATTCATTGATCTTATTCAAGTGTTTAATGGACTTAAACAAAGAAACTTAAGAATATTCTCAATACACATCAATCATTTAAAAAGTTCCCTAGATAGTTTTTTTATTTATTTTCAAACAAAGTTTGCCACTGCTGTCCCCAAGTTTGGTTGAACAGGTCACTCCCACCAGTCCAGTCTTATAAGGACTATGGTTCTAGTCAGGACTCAGGATTGACAACATTTGAAATGTAGTTCAGTTATAATGACGGAGAATAATCTAGTTATTACTATTCAAGAGTTTAATGGACTTCCATTTACTCTTAGTTTCCACGAACTATCATGCAGCTATCAGTATCCCAGGAGGAATATCAAACATAGAGAGAGGACTCTCTGGTCTCCACCTTCCATTGAGCATTTTGAAAGAAAGAAATTCAAAGGTAACTAATATCAGATGGTTGTGTTTCTAGTCAATACAAGGTGTTGAAGAAGGTTATGGGATTGCTTTTTACATGGGCAATTGTCCTGCTACTAATTTTGAGGCATCAAACTGGGCAATCTAGGTAAATTGGACAATTACTGGGAAAGCATAATTTGTTTTCTTTTGTGGGGGAGTGGGATGGTATTTGTTGGTTTTGGTCTTTCCCCCAGTACTTTCTTCCTCTTTTGAGGTGCTTCTTGTCACCCTCTTGATAATGTTCACTTAAACTTCTTGGTTGGTTTGGATACCAACCAACTCCACGGCATGTACCACTTCCATAACCACATATGACCAGCCACTATATACCATTATGCATGTGTAGGGGGCGGGGATGACCAAAATTAATGAATTAATTTTGGTAGAAATGGTAAAAAATATATGATAATGTGTAGTGTAACTGTAGGAACAATATTAAATAGAGTGGAATGGAAAGACAAGATTCTTTTAATCGACCCAAATACATGACAAGGCTTTGTTGATTTGAGTTTGAGTTTAGCTGGATCACACATATTGTTCCACTATTAATTTTATGCATGATTAGCCGCCATGCTTTCATGATATTGAACGTATATACCTTGGATGCACCGTTGACTCCACAAACTTTAGGAGCTGAGCTAATGCCTCCCTTGAGAATTTAGCTGTTTGTGATTCATCATCTGCTCTGAAGACTTCCACCCCACTTGCATATGCCCCTGATGTAATGTCTTAAAGAGAGAGTTCACAAGTCAAATGAATTAAAAGAGCTACTTCTACTGTTTTACATCCTACTAGTACATATAAACATAACAGTATTGGCAGAATGACTAAAACCATATACAGTGCAACATTAAGGAAACTTTTTTATTTCTTGTAATTTGTTATTACTTGATAGATTACTTCAGGCGAATGCAACATTACCGAATTTATTAAGTATTTGAGTGCATCTAGTCATCATAAAGAAACCTAACTGAACCAACCAATCCAAAGTGGTATAGGTTTAAAACTAATTAAAATATCTTTAGATCAAGAGAAAGGGATAGAGAGAGGGAAAATATCTAAGTGTAAAAGACATTGGGGAAAAAAAAATTAAAAAAAAAAATACTATTAATCAATGCACGGTGCTGGCCGACTAGTTACAGCCTTGACCTTTGGCATTATTTGAACAAAGTGGCTACCACAGTCTTAAATCTGTGTTATCATGCTTGACCACCCAAGCTTTTACTATCGCACCAAACAATGTCCTATTGGCCCTAATGAAGGTATGGGGTCTTGTTCTATAAATGGAGGGAAAAAAATATGCACAAGTCAGTCAAGGTTCTTAAATGTATGGTGAAGCTCTGAATTTTTGCCAAGTTTCTTGATCAACTATAACAACTCATTTCAACAAAGCCTTAGATTGCAGCTACTTGGGACTAACTACAAACACCCTTTCTCTCCTTTCCACTCAATATAGGTCCAGATTTCTATATCTCTATTATAGAATAAGCCACTTTGTCCTTTCTCATTACTGTGAGTGACATTCTTCTTTGCCATTGTTTGCCATCCTTACAGCATGTTCAACTTAAATCCAATAAATCCTCCTTGCCAAAAAACGAGTCACTGGTCTTTGTTGCAAACAACCCACTAATAACTAAAAAAGTCTAAATCTTGAATAATAAATACTCTGAAATAAAAAGTAAAAGATAAAACATTTCCAATTAAGGAACACAAGCAGTCAGTTCAATGCTACATGACATGAATCATTATAGAACGTGAAATTGGAACAGGGATGCAATACACTACATACTCTAAATTTAATATGCTAGAGGCAGGCTTATATAGATGACTATGTGGAATACGATGGGATAGGTCTAATGTAAGAGCCTTTCTCTTCATTTCACCCAAAAATGAATAATGTGAATTAATATTGTTAAAGTATACAAGTCCAAATAATTATGAAAATTTCTATATTTGAATTAATGTTTTAAAAACCGAACTAGACCAGCCAGTCGAGCCAATTAAACCGTGAACCGGTTCAACATAATGCCTAAAACCGTTCTAGAGCAAAAACCGTTCATTTTAAAGAAATTCATTCAAACCGCAAACAGGCGGTTCAGTTGACCTGCTCCCAGTTTGTCAAAACAGTCCAAATTCCTTTCCTCTAATAAAATCATCACTCTTTAGTAATTAAGGCTTCTTCAGTTTTTTCTTCACTGTTGTGGCTGCCCCTTTCACCCTTAATACTTCTCTTCTCTTGTTTTCCATAGTTGATGGTGATGTTCTACGATGGAGACCCCACCTGCGACAGTGATGGTGTTGCAACTGTGCGATGCCATCAACGATCGTGCAACGGTGGTCTGAGGCTGTGGGATGGGATCTGTTGGTTGTGCTACGGGTTAACGGTGACAGTGACCAACGTCAATGACAACGGGTAAATGTCTGAAGATGGTATGTTTTCCATTTTTCTATATTAATGTGATTCAATGATTCTGGAGATTTTTTATTCAGTAAGTATGATCCTACAGTTTTGATCCCTCAAAGTTTACTTTTGCATGTGAATGATGAATCAGTGTGTTTGCTTTTTGGAATTTAGACAACAATTGTTCGTGATTTTGAATCTAGGAAGTTGGACATGCCATTAACTTCATGAATCTTTATACACTATCTTTTTATATTGGTTTGGTCAATTAGGGTTTATTTGATCTGATGGTTTTATTGAAAATGAGATCTTTATAAGTAATCCGGGTAAATATGAAATGAGAATGAGATTGCTATTTTCAGTATATACACAACCACATAGGATCTGTAATATGTTTTGTTTACTCTAATATTAAAATCTTGATAGAGTTTAGACACAGGTAGATTCCTCCTATCTTTAGGCTTAGTAAAGTGACAATAAATTTTTTTTATTTTTTCATATTTTGACTAGTTTTATATATAATTAAAATTAATAATAAATATAATTATGACATTCTGATTTCAACGGTTGAACCGATGACCCCGTTTTTCTTTTTTGGGTTTGCTGATGGGTTTCAAAATATTGATTGGAATGAAACATGTAAAGTATTGAACAAGCATACATATTTATGTTAATCTCTTGATTTGCATTGGCTCTTTTCTATTATTTTTTCTTAAAAAGAAAAAGAAAGAAAGAACAAAAAGAAATTTATTCGATCACTAAATTTAGTGTTGTGAGTAAGTCTTCCCTGTTTTGAAAAGGGCATACCAAAACAGGAATTGCTGGGATATTAACATTTTCTAACTATGAGCTAGACACAAAATAGGTAATGTCTATTTCGCATGCAATTATTTCCCCCCCTCTTGGTTAGGAAATCAATTGACAAAAAGAATATAGATTTTTATCATGCAATTACTATTCAATATATGTATGCGCTTTGTTTTTTTTTTTTTGGATAAGCAACATATGTATGAAAATTAAGCGCTATCAGGATAAAAAACTAAAACCCTATCCATCGGCTACAGCAAATATAAGTATATAACCAGAGGCCTAAAAAGAAAAAGGCTCTCTAACAGGCGGACGCCAGATATTAGCACGGCAACACCCAAACCCAAAAATCTATTGATTTTCAAACAAAATCTTCAATAAGTATGATTCATAGCCATCGATTAATGATATATCCAACATAAAGAAGATCAGAAGCTGCAGAGTCAATTCAAACAAAAAAAAAAAAAAAAGAACTCACGATTGTCACTCTAGTATTGATTAAGAAAAACGCGAAAACAATAATGAAAATGAATTTAAAAAAAAAAGCGGTAAATACCACAGTATTGCCTGTAAATCTCAAGTATGTTGAACTGATTCGAACCAAGTAAGTCCATCACTATGGAACCGAAGTTCTTGCGAGCTAGGATTTTGGAGAAGTGAGGCGACTGATTTCGGGTTCCTGAAAACGAAACCCTACACCGAACTCAAACAACGCAATCTGTATCCCTCCCTCTGCTTGTCTTTCCCTTGCGTATGAATGGTATGAGTGTATCTTTTACGCAATTTTGTCTAGATTACGTCTGGGGAGAGAGATGCTGTATTTATGCTGTGCACACGCTACACACGGTGGTGCTGATCGTAATATTCGAAACAAATCGGATCAATTGTCGGCTGCACCGGTTTGTTGCCCCCCTTTGCGGCTCCGGTAGATGTAGATCATTTTTTACCATTTATTCCTTTCGTTTCATTTTAATAAAAAATTTTATTTAAAAATTCAATATACTTTTAACATATAAATTTTTAAAATTATTTTTTATTATATCTAATGTGAACATAATTTATAATTAATTAAGAATAATATAAAAAAATTAAATAATTTTAAAATAATAAAATAATATTTCTTAAAAAATTAGAATTATCAAGTGAGACTTTTATTTTGGGACGGAGGGAATATCTTTTTTTTTTTTAACCTCCGGTGAGACTTACACTATGTCAAAAAAAAATTAAGACGTTATTACACTACATTTAGATAATAATATAGTATGACAATCTTATACAATAATTTTTCTATATCAAAAATTTTGTAGCTAAGTTTTGGCAAATGAAAAGCATACCTTACAACCAAAACCCTACTTGGAAATAGAAAACTACATTTTGGATAATAATGTGAAAACTTTGAAATTTTTGTCTAAAATTTAATTTTATAACCAGTTGAAGAACAACTTGAATTTCTTAACGAAACAATTTGATGAATAGAGGAAAAGTCTGTTGTGGCCCTAACACTTTCACTCTAATGCACACACCTCACTTTTTTATGTATTCATAAATTTCTTTTATTGGGAGTATTTTATTTTCAACTAAATTGTATGTGAAAATTAAAATAAATTGGTGGTCAAAGTAGTTTTGCCTCTTTATTATTAGAGTAAGTTACATAAATTTTTCCTTTTTTTTTTTTGACAATCCTAACTAAGAATTTTTTGCTATATTTTTTTAAATATCAAATTTACCTTTATAACTTTGGCATTTTAATCAAAATATTATTAAACAAATGAGGGTAAATTAATAAAATTACTATAATCATTAAAGGTCGACATGTCTAATAAAAGAAGGTAGTGTAATTAAAAGAGTAAAATTGTCTGTAATTTTTGAAAAACCCTTTAGAGATTAGTATAATTTACTCTTATTATTATTTAATTATATTTTAAACTTTAGACTTGTGATAAGCCATGTTTGGCACTAGTAATAATTTTCAAGTTAACCACAAATATCAAGGAATGGAAATAACTTCTACTTTAGATAGCTAAATAAAAAGGTCGAATTTGGATAAAACATAATCAAATCATGATATGAAAGAAAATTATGTGAGATATTGAAATCCAACTTCCATGTTTAGAATAAGTTTAGATAAAATATCTATATACGTTGTTTTATATTAATTCTACGTTTAGACATTTATCAAATAAGAGTTTGGGTATAATTTTTTGTTTTTATTTTTATTTTTCACAAAATAATAAAGTTTTTACATTTATTTTTTTTTCATTCACATTATCAATTAAATATATTATTATAAAAAAAATCTTACTTTGTTCGAGAGAAAAATCTTAATTTTGCTATTTCATATTCGTCACTTTTAACTATTATCATTATTATCTATACAAAATTGTCCCCACTTTTTTTTTTTTCTTTTTTTCTAATTTTGGTAGGATCAATTTAAGAAAAATAATTTAAATATTTTGTATTACTAATAATTTCTTTAAAATTAATAAAATTAATTGACCTTACTGAATAACATATGACCCTGTCATTGAATTAAATCGTGTGATACATTCAATCAGAATAAAAACTCAGCTTCACAAATTACATTAACATTTTGGTCGGACAAGATTTACAGTTGGGTCCGACCCATGTATGGTAACTCCTAGTAATCGTATTTAACTAAATTACGAACATCGTAGTTTATTAATCCTATTTAACTAAATTACGAACAGCATAGTTTATAGAAACTTTCTAGAATCTTCTACAACTTTCTCGCCCATCCCCGCTCCCCTATATGTTCTTGTTTTCTTGGTTCGGGTTCTCTATTATTCTGCATCTTCGACTTCTTTTCCCCTTTTCGTTCTTCATCGATTAGCTATGTCGTCGTCCGAAGCCGAAGTAGAGATGTCGCCCCAGGCTTCGTCTTTAGAAGAACTCATCAGAACGCATCCAAGTTTCTCTCTGTTCCTCCCGTTCTTCGCATCCCCTGTTCAATCGGGCGAAAACCAAACGGGCCGCCGCCAACGGGTAATACTAATAAATATGATGGCGGAGGCCGATGATGGTGATTGAAGGATCGGGAGTTTTCGAAGCTATGTTTCGAGATCTGTCGAGCAAAGAAGGGCCCCTTGCCGGCGTCCAAGGCTTCGATAGATGCGATGCCAGGTAGTGAAGGTAACAGAGGAGGGGACCGAGTGTGCGATATGTTTGGCGGAGTATGAAGTCGGTGGGGAGGCGAAGGAGATGCCGTGTAAGCATAGGTATCATTCCGATTGTATTGAAAAATGGTTGGGTATCCATGGATCGTGCCCTGTTTGCAGGTACAAGATGCCTGTGGAGGAAGAGGAGAGGAAGAAGACTGGTGATAGCGATGAGGAAGGAAGGGGGAGAAGAGAAGGGTTTCGTGTTAGCGTCTATATTGGTGGTAGTGATCGGGGAGATTCTGATTCGGGTCCTGAAACGCCACTAGATCATGAATCAAGTTGATGAATCATCAACTCAAGATATGGAGATCGACAACAATTGATAGATTTTTTTTGTTTTTTTGGAAGGATTATTCATGCGTTGTACAGATTTTTTTTTAATAGAAATTTTCACTTTTTTTTTTTCTTTTATTGGGTTGTTATTTTTTTTTCAATGTAATAAATCTGGGGAATCAAAACAGCTGTTGTTTCAAGTCAATTCATTAATCATGTCTAATGGTTGGTCCAGATGCCAGTAAGGAGAAGAAGTTAATGGTTGGTCCAGATGGCAGTAAAGAGAAGAAGTTCTTTCCAAAATGCATTTTGCCACCACGAATTTCGAAGAACTTTCTTTTAATGTCTTGTCAGTAACATTCTATTATTCTGTGCCATGGTCCACTAAAGTGGGCTTGGTTCACTTAGTTTGGTTATAACACACATATATACACATGTTATGACTTTGTTATTCTTCAATTATATTTCACATAGTAATTTTAGACTGAACTTAAATAATAATTTTTTAAAAATTTTATAATTAATTTTTTAAAAATAATAAAAATATATTTAGATATGATAAAAAAAATAAAGTTAATAAGTTTTTAAAAAAGTATTTCATGTTTTAAAATAAAAATTTATTTTTAAAAATATAAATAAATAAAATTTTATTTTAATAATGTGACAGGGATTTGATAGTGATGATACAATTATAGAAGGACTTGATGTTATATCATTTAGTGATTTGATAGTAATGATATAATTATACAATGACTTGATGTTATATTATTTAGAATGCATATTGTATTATAAAAACTTGAGATAGTTAATTGAAATTTTTTTAAAAAATTTTTTTAGAATTACTTAAAATTGATGACTTGACGTTATATCATTTGGAATGTATATATTATTATAAAAATTTGAGATAGTTAGTGGAATTTTTTTTACAAATTTTTAGAATTACTTAAAAAAAATTAAAAAGAAAAATAATGAAGAAGAACCTTATCCTGAGATCTCAATGCTTCAATTTCAGTTTTCACTAATAAAGTTAAGCTCAACAATATTAGGGATTGAATGACCCAAAAAACAAATAAATATAGGGATTGACATGCTGAAATTTTAATGTTTCCTGTCTAAGTGAGGTAAGTATTTACATCGTTATATATACATATATATATATATATTTATATAGATGAAACCCACCGACAATTTAGACATGCCCAATCAGCCCATCAATATATCACACTCAAGGTTATGTCGGTACCCGTGGAACTGGAGTTATTACATTTTGGTTTTCTTAAAATTCTTACCTAACTCAACAAAATTTTATTCTAATTATTCAAAGTTATAAATCTTATCTCTTCATTCTTCTTTATTTAAGATTCTTATTTTCGTTAGAACACATATTAATACATCTTTTTCAACTACTTTTATTAAAGTTAATTCTTACTACTCTTGCCGTTGCCCTCTTAGAATAACTTTCAATATTTACCATATCGCTATTCTTTGTTGATATATTTATTCGTCTTTGTTTTAGAATAACGTTATCCCATTTTTTTTTTCTTGTAAGTGCTATTTTTGCCATCTTATGAATATGTTTATTCCTAACTCTATCTTTTCTTGTCTTATAATACATCCATATTAACATCTTTATTTCCGCTACACTTATCTTATTAAGGTGCTGTTTCTAACCTGTCCGATATTCTTTTTCATTTACATAAAATTCATGTACTAACTGAGATTTATAAGCAATGAAATAGACTCAATTTTACTGTAATATAATAATAAACTCATTCCAAATTCAATCCGAACACAGTACAATGGTAACATTACAAAACATCAATACATGCTTTTCATTTCATTTCATTTCAGAGCAGAATATGAGATGAATGAAGCAAATGCACAGTTTATTTCCTGATAACAGAATTTCGCAGAAAAATTATGTTAACCAATTTCCAATGTCATGCGGAAATGAGAGTTTTCTCAATCTACTTTTCCCTGCATCAACCACAACTTCAGAGTCGTAATGACAAGTTCTAGTAAAGTGATTTCGGACACGGAGAGCTACTTTGACAAGACTCATGCATAGAACACTACCAAGCCATAATAGCATCAACATGGAATGTGGTGGTCTCGTGGAGTGCTATGAGTAATATCAGGGGATTTAGATTAGGTGCTTCCACTATCAATATGAATAAAAAAAAAATTTATTAGTTAAAATTTCATCTGACAAAGTTAATATAATTGAAAAGGAAAATATAAAATTTTTTAGCTACATTAGTCTTTGTGGTTCATAAGATGAGAAAAATAAAATGAAGCATCATCACCTTGTAAATGTTAACACATGCAAGACTTGGAACATGGGAATACAAAAAGATCAAAATATATTTGGTAGATGACATAAAAGATGAGCGACCCCCCCAGCAGGAGTGTAAATCTAAATACTCTTGACTTCAGGATGCCACTCATACAAACCTTTCAGACTTTTCAAATTCAATAACATTGTTGGAAGCCTTAAGCCATATGAGTATTTACATTTCAAGTTTGGGTCATTCGCTTACACTTCCCTCCAAAGTGTTATGTATTCATGGAAGTCTTGTATTAGGTTAGGAATGCGAACAGGGAAAGCGGTCAGCAAAGATGATCTGGAGTGGATACAGAATATTCGTGCGACTAAGTGCCATTAAAACAAGTCACAGTTACATCTCCCACAAAAATTTTTTTTGATGAAGTATGGTTGATTAATCTCTGATGACAAAAGATCCATTAGATAATGAACTATGGGTTCTAAGAAAGCGAGTAATCAGCAATTCAAATTGCTTTTCTTGGCTTGATAAAGCAGTGCTTATATATAGATGTAGGATAATCTGTCCCTTTTTGAGGAAGAAGGGATGCCATTCCTAGAAACAGGTCAAGAAGTTCAAATGAACGATTTGCGGAAATAGATTGATCCAATTACAGGCTACGAACACTTGGCTAAATTCTTAAAAACGAGTGCGAGTCTTTCGGAAGACATTTCTTAATTGACATCCTAGGGCACATTACAAGGAGTGGATCAAATCTTAAAGTCACAGATTCTAGTCACCGAAGTTTTTTTTAACTCCCCTCTCTCTTCTTACCACCGAAGCTGAGATTCTCTCTGATAAGGACATTCTTCCTTTTCGGTTAATTGTCACAAGAGAAACTTTTTTGATTGGGAGATGGACGAGGTGGCTACTTTCCTAAGCCACATTCAGAATTTCAGAGTTGTGCCAGAAAGAGAGGATAAGCTGATGTGGACGATGAATAAGAAGGTTTTTTCAGTGAAATCCTATTACAAAAGCTTGTCTAGGTTTGAGGTCGTGGATTTCCCTTGGCACATCATTTGGCAATCCAAAGCGCTTCCTAGAGCTTCCTTTTTGTTTGGGAGGCCTTCTTGGAAAGCTATTTCTGACTACGGAAATATGAAGAAGAGAGGTTTTCAGGATGGCAAGCAGGTGCTATTTTTGTAAGAAGAGGAAAGAGAGTATCGATCATATACCCATGCATTCTCATGTGATCCGGGATTGTTGGATATGATTGTAGTTGTAGTTCGGGTTGTCTTGGGTTATGCCAAGGACTGTGAGGGATCTTCTGTTGGCATGGACGGGATGTAAGTTAGGTAGAAAAGGCAAAGGATACTTGCAGGATAGCTCCTATTTGTCTTATTTGGAGCATTTGGAAAGAAAGAAGTAGAAGTCTTTTTCTAGGATATGGAGCAATCACTTGTGTCTTTCAAAGATCACTTTTTATATTTATACGTTTTTTTTGGGCCAATGAGGCTTGATCCTGTAAATGCCATTTCTATAAGTTGAATTTTTTGGGGTCTTTAAGACCTATGTAAAGCTAGCTTAGTGTGTAATGGGTTTGCCCCCTTTGGGCATCCTTTTATATTATTACTCTCTTACTAATCAAAAAAAATGAAAATAATGGAGAGATTTGGAGTTCCTTTTGTTGAGCCATACAATCAGGTATTACAAATTAAGCCAATGGATAATGGAACGACAAAAAGATTCAAAGAATGGGTCTTAAAACAGATGCTGAGGAAGATGAAGGAGGACAAAAAGGTGCACAGACGATGAAAATGTTTCTAATCAACCTCAACAAAAGCATAGATCCTCTCTAGCCAGTCTACAAGCAGAGATTAGAGATTTCAAGTGGTCTTGGAATGACATTCTAAGAGAACTGGTAACAAGGGAAGACACTCAAGGAATCATCAAAAGGAAGGTGGGTTAACCATGGCCACCAGAGCAGTGAAGAGAGAAAAAGTGAGATTGACAAGGGAGAGAAAGTGATTATCCTTGCTTAGTTGATAGGATTATTTATTTAGTGTTTTATCTGTAATTCCTATCAAACTAATGTTTTTGTTTAGATGTTTGAATAAATTTAAATTTCTATACTTTGAATGTTTATATTACTTATGAAATGTAATTGTGTTTGTTTGAGGTTTCAAGACAATGTGTGCTTATTGGCCTATATGCCTTATGCATTGTACATTTGTACGTTGAATGGTTTGTTTCCTAGGATGATACGCTGTTATGAATTAATCCTAATATACACATTAGAGCTTATTGAACTAATCCTATTCCTATATATATAGGAATAGGCAAATCACACGCACGTACTTTTGCTCCTTAAGAGTACTTGAACCCTCAACTTCCCATGGGGAGGTGGAGGAGGCACCAATCAATCTAGAGCTTGCTGGTAAAACGAATCCTATATTCAAATGTAGGAACTACTTCCAAGTTCTGAAATGAATTTTTATGATCCAAACTTCTTGTGGGGTAAAGTATCTATAATCTAATATACCAGTGGAGAGTTTGACTTCGATATATGTGTAACAGTTGAGAAGAGTTTGACTTCAATATATGTTTCACATAATTTACAGGTACACAAATGGTGATCTAGAATCTGCAACTTATCTTTTCAAAAAGTTCAATAGGATACTGGCTGTGTTTAAGCATCTGGAGATGGACAACTATAGTAATCCTGAGCAATGATGAGAAAATATAATTTGTGATGAAGAAAGTTTACGTAACAGTAGTTGTATAATTAAATAAGTACAAAGTCTAGCATTTCATTAAATTGACCTCAAACTTTGTACATCATGATGAACCAACGACATGCTTCCTCATTGAACAAAAGCTTGGAGCCTTGGATACAGGGTCAAGAAAGAGAAAGATAAAACAACCATCATCACCACAACCAACCCCTATCTTATGTGGAAATGGGTGGGCCTATATAGTTTCACTTTTAATCAACCAAGTTAGGTCCCATACTTATGCATATACCTTCTAGTAAAGGTTTCAATATGAATTATAACCAAACAAAAAGTTATAGAAAAGAAGTTTAAGTGTACCTTTAATGATTTAATGCAAACATTTTAGAAATTCACAACCTAAAAGGGAAATTTAAAATCCTTGAAACCTAGCAAACTGTAACCCTTAGGAACTGTGACCATAAATAATGATGAGATGAATAATCCTGGAACCTAATCAGAAATTGAAAGAAACAAATATCATAAAAGACACCATATACTTGATGAAAAAAAGAAATGAGATTCTTATATTCCCACTATAGCAAACTATATATAATCCTTACAGCTTATTGCCATGAGCTTATTGAAAGAGAATATAGTTCAGAGAAGATTGATTGGAAAAGTGAGCAAATAAGTACTACCTATGGGATATGCTTCCTATAAAAATAGCAACCATATCAACATTACTTCTTAACCTTTCTAGGTTTTTTCTGGCCGGGAACTTCCATTCTGCCGACAGAACAGCCACACCTTGCTCGAAACACGAGAACAGCTCTTCCATTAGGAGGTGCCATCTTCTTCAGCTCCGTTTCCAATTCTCGATGGTGATCGAGACGCAATTCAAACAAACCCTTTTTTACACCATCTTTTGGCAAATTACTTGAATTCTTCACACATTCCTCTGTCTCGAGCTGGATATCGAATTCAGCTGCCTTCCTCAGTCCAGGGCAACCCGGCTTTCCGCATTTTCTACTGGTGCACACAGTAATTGCCAAGATGGCTATCATTGCACATAGAATGCTAAGTCCTAAACATCCATAAATCAATGGAGCCCACAAAATTTCCTCTTTCACCACAGACATGATTGTTCCAACAATTTCAACAATTTTATATGATAGAAGCTTTATATAGGGAAATAGTAAAAAGCCCACAAGCACCAATCACAGCAATCAAGATTACCACATCGATCACGGCCGTTCGAGATTGGCGGCAAGCGGGAATATTCAGGTGATTCGGCGCATTAGGTACCCTTTTATTCTATGTACTTGATTAGTCTGCCTCAATTTCAAACACGGGTCAGTTGAATTCACAGATTTCGCCATGTCTATGTGTTGGAAAATCGAAATCAGGCTATGGAAACAGACCATTTGGATTGAACACAGAATTTAAACTGATCTTTGAAGAAAATCCACCAATCTAACCCAAACTATAGATCAAATCCACGAATTTATAATCAAATTCAGATCGACCCACCTTGGAAAAACCGAGAAAAGAGAACTCGACGTGCACCTGAAGATCGGAATTTGTCGGTGCGGCTCCAGGTATCTCCGATTCTCTCTATGTAAAACTCAAATCTGTCTATGGCTGTGTGGTTGAATTCAGGTAAAAGATTGCAGCTACGAAGAAAGAAAACTGATGTAGAGATGTTGGAAGAAAGAGTTTGGCCCTTGGCCGGCTTGAGAGGTCTGCAATCAGAGAGGACAAGGAAGAGTCATTAGTCATGCCATTCATTAGAGAGACTGCATTATCATAATCTCAGGAAACTCTCTCAATCTAAATGGTTCGTTTATAGAGAGGTTAGAGACTAATTGTAAGGGGTGTTTTGTGGGCTGAAGTATATGGGCCCAGTGGGATGTACAAAGTTGAATGATTTGGGAATGATTGAATGGTGGGTTCTTAAAATAGGGCCACAATGGGCTGGGTCTTGGCCCACCTATTTTTCTTTCTTAATTTTTTTTTTTATTCCTTTCAAATCTCTTCTTATTGGCTAATGGTAAGTTCCTTCCCCTAATCACACCTCTATTTCATTTCTAATCATCCTATTGATTATGCGATTTTTCTTTTAATGATGAAAAATTCTTTCATCATTGGGCTTTTGGATATTTGATTCCAAGGCAAATTTATGCAAAGAAAACTTTTTTTTGGGTTACCATTTTCTTCTCTAGTCTAGGCTTGTGATAAGTAGGTATATAACATTCAACTTATAGATTTCAATCTATTGGGGTATATCCTTATAGAGTTAGATTGGGGATTTATTATCACGATTTTAACTCAGTTCAGTATTTCTGCGTAAAGTTTTGACTTCTCTTTTGAGCTGATTGATCACCATCAAATCAAGATAGCTACGTTCGGGATGATTTCAAATTTTGCTACGCTAAACTAACTTATCAATATAACATATATGATCATTGTTAGCCTTACTTCAGACCGGAAGAGTCTTATCTTTACAATGTAATTATAGACTAATATAGAAAATTGTTATCTTAGACTTATCTTATCATGAACAAAAAAAACCCTAATTCCACTCATTGACCTTACTATCTATAAGTTCATTTTTTTTTCTTTTTTCTGATTTAATCGTCGAGAGGTCATTACTATAAATTTTTTCATAATATTTTTATTCTATCTACTATTACAGGAACCTCCAAAGTTTCTCTCTACCGTAGATCGGATTAAGCCAGTTTTTAGCAACAGTTCCTTCAAATCTACAATAACAACAAACAAGCAGCCGACCCTTGACTTCAACATTAGAAACTCAGTGTTGGGCATTTGGTATATAATTGACCAATGGGTTGGATGCACACTGTTATTCTGACCCACTGTGGTTCATGCAAAGTACTTTATCATAGTCGAAAAATCTGACAGAACCATACTGAAAGTGTCGGCATACCCTGACCATTACGTGAATTATGATACATTTATCATTCAATTAACTAAGAAAATTAATACCCTGACCATCTTTTTCCTTTTTGGGCCTAGAAATTATGATTACTCATACAGTACTAATACTAACGATTGGATTTTTTTAATTGAAATAAAAACAAATGAAATTTTCTTTTATTTGAATACATGTTTTAATTATAATTTATTATGTATATAATAAATATATTTTATTTTATTTTAAATAATTATATAAATTTATGTAATTATATACTTAATACATTAAAATTATTATTTTAATTGGCATATTAATCAACCCTTTAGTTACAATTCCAGTCTTAAAGGCTGATACGGCCAGCTGGGAAGAGCCCAAGGAAGGCGGCCTCTGTAAGCCATATATCAGACCCTCTTGTTCACACACACACACACACACGGACATTCTGTGCCTCTCTCTTTACAGTACTTCTGTCCCATCACAGTCTGTTCCTTTATTCTTTTTTATTTATTTTTTTATAAAAACGGTGAGTTATTATAATTAATTAATTTAATTGAATAATATAGTATGATTAGAGTATTACATAATAATAGAAAAACACAATCTAATAATTTAATAGTGACATTTTTAAATCAGTCTAATTAATGATTGGATAAAAATAATATTAGTAAATCATACTGACCTTTTTTAAGATTTTAGATAATTATAAAGATTTTTTTTGAAATTTTTAAAATAATACTGACTTCCTATGCTTTTATTAAAAAACAAAAAGATTTCTCCTAAAACATTTTTTTCTTTCTAAAATGATTAAAATTTTATTTTTAATTTATTTTGAATTTTTTAAAATTTGACACTTTCTAACTTTTTTAAAGTTTTTTTTTCATTTTATATAAAAAATAAAATTAAGTCAAATAACTTAGATTTTTTTAGTCAAAGAAGATTTTAATTACTATTTATTTAAACATAAAAAAATTAAAAAAATTGGTCAAAATTAAATAAATGAAAGAGATATTTTTATTATTTTTTAAAAAAATTAACACCCAAAGAGAGGTTGGTGCCTTTTTAAAAACCTCAAAAAAATGTCCCTATATTTATCGAAAACCGTAATTTATTCAAATAATATTCATATCTTGCTGGCAAAGGAAGGAAATCTGAATCCATGACTTCACTTAATAAAGAAAAATGGTGAATTTTTATTCAATTTTTTTTTATATATATTTGTTTTCTATGAATACATTGTTGATTTAGTTTTTAACAGTTTAATTTTTTAAAATAATTAAAAATATAATCAAAATAAAAACTAAGAAAAATGACACCTCGATACGTGAAATGTCAGACTAACCTCAGCTTGTCATGGGTGTACAGCTTCGTTGCCTTGAGGTCGGTGGAATTCATCCTACCTTTTTTCTGTGGACTCCACACGACGTCAAGTGTCCTTATTTGCAGTACTCTTGTAATATTGCCTCTTCCACCTATATGGCCAGCAACACATGATACACACTCAGAGTGGGACTCAACACAGCCACGCGTATCATTCAAGTGATAATATTTCCAAATTCAAATGATATCGAAGGTCTTGCAATCCAATAGATTTTTCTTGATTCCTCTGCACAAAATGTTACGGATTCAATCCTTGTTTGTGCAAGATAAAGATAGATTGAACTTGAAGGATAATTAGCTATCTTGACATTGAGTTAGGATTCTTGTTGGTAGAAATGGTAATGGAACATAATGTTCTTTTTCTAATTCTAAGTCTTATATTTTATTTATATTCTTTATTATGAATTTTGATATATTTTTTTTTTTTGAAGTAAGTTAAAATTTTTATTTTGATAGATAAATTAAAGTTTTATTATCAAAATAATCAATACAATAAAAAATAATATGAGTATGAAAAAAATTTAAAATTATTTTTTTATAGTGTGATTTATTATTAAATATAAATATATATATAAAAATAAAAAAATAAATATATAAACGTGATGAGATAATTATTCTCGAATTTGTCGAGATCTTAAAAGCTCCGCTCCGCTCCATCTCATTTTGATATTTTTTTACTCTATTTATGAATATTTTATACCGATTTTATAAAAATGAGACATAATAAATTGTTATATTTATTTCTCAGTACGAAATAAAAAAAGTGCAATCGCTGTAATAAATCTTTTACACGTGTCTTTATCATGTCAATAACATTGAAAATTCGCGCACCTGATGTCACCACTCCAAAAGGATTAAACAAAAAAAGTAAAGTACGGAGTAATTACGTAAGTAATCACCTGTTTATTAAACTAATTACTTGAACAAATCAACAGGCCTACTCAAAAGAATAAAAAGATTTGTTCCCCAGCCTTCTTGCAGTCACGTGTCAGTCGCATGGTATTTCTCCTTTCTCTAACGGAGCAAAGCGCACCCACTACAGGTTAGATTCCTTGGTTGGGTTTAAAAGACGCGACACTAGCCCAAAAGGCCCGACACGTGCTGCACGGAGCATAGGGGTTCAATGGACTTTTTCACTTTACTTTGTCGAGGTGGGACCCAATGTGGCCCCAGCCAGTACTAACCATTGTTGAGGGTACTAGTGGGGTCCAATCCACGTGGTTAATTTGAAAACAAATGCTGACGTGGAGTTTCCACTTAGCTTTTTTTTTTTTTTCCCTGGTTCGGGATTTGTTTTGTCGGCCCCGAGTATAAGTATTTACGTAAAAGGCTAAAAACTCGGCAAATAATCGGGAAGAGGCTAGCTTGCCTAATCTTTCTATCGATCTCAGTCGTTTGAACTTGTCTTTTTTTCTTTTTCTTCTTTTGGCCTGAAAAAATAAAAATAAAAAAATTTAATAAAAAGATCTAAAAAATAATTTCCCAAAAAATTATGAAAAAGTCTATTTTTAAAAATAAAAATGCTATTTATACCATCTTTTGAATGAAAAAGCTTCATTTTAAAAGTTAAAATTACTTAATTATCCATCAATGCAAAAAAATAAAAATAAATTGTTATATGCATTTTTAGAGAAGTGAAGTGAATCCATTTAATAAATAGAGAGTATAAATAGGAGCACCTTTTAAGAAATTATTGAAAGTAATTTTTTATATTTTCAAAAAGTTCAATTTTTTTAAAAAATAAATGCGACCCAAAAATAGTAATTTATCTCGTAAGAAAAATGTAAAACATACTAGAAAGTAACACAAATTATAATTTTAAATATAAAGTTATTTTCATTCAATATGATTTTTGACATCATGTATAAAGTCATTGATTTTTTTTTTCATATTCAGAATTTTACCAAATTAAATTCTACTTTTTTTCTTCTTTCAATTAATAATCGTATCTTTTCTCTTAATAACCGTATCTTTCCTTTTTGCATGCATGCAAAAATTTCCTCAAAAGCTTGAATTCTAAAGGTTTTTAACAAAATGTCTTTTATTTCAGGCAATTTTGTTCCCCTACTAATGAGGTATGTATGAAATATTCATAAACGAGTTCGTGATAGAGTTGGAGTGAGATTTTGAAAACCTTGTTAGAGTCGAGGAATGCTCACCCTATCCTATTTATGTATTAAATTTTTTAAAAATCTCTATGTATACTAGTTTTACTGATAAATCATACTATATAAAATTAGTTTTGAAGTTTCTCTTATTACACTCATTATTTTTTCTTATAAAGATTGTTTTGGCAATACATTTTTAATTTACTTACAAAAAAAAAAAAACCTTGCTTAAAAAAAATATATATTGAGATTCAGTGGGGAAGAAACATCCCGTTCCACTGCTATTTCTATTGACACATCAACTTCTGAATGTTATACAATTATATATAGAAAAAAAAAGTTGACCAAATTCAAAAGATGTTCTAAATGGTATCATTAAATGGAATTCAACCACAAATTATTAAGACTATCAGCCTATACTATATACATAAATTATTACATATTTTTCTGCATTCAAAAAGGGATTGGAATTGAAGTGAAATAATTTTTTTTTATATAATAAAAATATGCGAGGAGGGAAAATTAAACTCAGGTCAGAATTAATCACGTCAATTGTGTAAAAAGTAAGGTTTTGTTTGGATAGTTTTTGAGAGTTAGAGTTTTAAGAAATTTTTTGAGAAGTATTTTTAAGTAATTTCTTGGAATTTGAACCATTGTTTGGATTGATTAATTTGAAAAAGATAAAAAAGTAAGTTATATTTGATTATGTTTTTAAAATAAGATTTTTAATTTCAAATTACAGGATATGTGTTTTGAAATAATTTTTTTTTTTTTTTAAATTTAGATTATCATATCGAAATATATTTTTATAATTTCTAAAAAATTAAACATCCAACATTGATCCATTGACAAGCCATTCAAATTCTTTTTTTTTTTTCTCAAAATTATTATTATATACTGGTAAGCCTTGATTATTATTATTTTTTTTTTATAGGAAACGGTCATCCAATAAAAGACATGGTTTACATGATCTTTATTTAGGAAGATCAACTGCTTTCCCAACGAATAAGACCGTTAACGGATTTAAGATTAATGTCCTATTCGCTTGGGGTGAGTATTTATTTTTTAAATATATGAAATTTATATTTTTTATTATTTTATTATAATATTTTTTAAAAATAAAACTGCCCCCCCTTTATTTGTTTAGATTTTAAAAAATAAATTTTTAATTTTAAAACATGAGATACGCTATTGACAAACTATTAATTTTAAATTTTTTACTATTTTATAATTTAAATTATCATATCCAAATACATTTTCACAATTTTTAAAAAATTAATTTCAAATTTTTTACAATATTTTGAAACAAATTATATCTGAATTACATTTTCATAATTTTTAATATTCTTAAATTTTTTTTAATATTCTTAAAAAAATGTAATCGGAATTTAATACATTTACTTAAATACTATATAAAAAATTTAATTTTATTCAAATTTAATTAAAATTACAAGATTTAACAAATTCGATTCATTAATATAACATATATTAATTATTAAATTATATAATATTTTTTAAAATTAAAGTTCTATATCATAAGTTTGGCATATTATAAAATAATATTTTATATGTATAATATATTATAATATAATATTTTATAAATATAATATATATCAATATCATTGTCAAATCAAATAAAATTTAATTTGATAATTAATAAATTTAAATTAATTTATTGAGAGAGAAGGAAGAGAGAGAGCGAGACAGGAGCGTTAAGTTGAGAGAGATGGGAGAGAGAGAGAGAGAGACAGGAGCAAATATGGGTGGTGATTGAAGGAGTGTTGGAAAGTGTGTGGAAGATATGAATAGATATGTTCAAAAAGAAAAAGTGGGATTTTGTTCCGGATTTTCAGAATAGATTTAAGATTGAGTTCAGGATTTTGTTCTTTTTTTTGACTAAATAAACAAGTTTTTAAAATGTGAAATGAGAAAATCTGTTTTTGAATTTATAACTAAACACAGCCTAAGTATTTGTAATATTTAAATAGGATCTCGGTCTTTGAAATGAATTTTTAATTGTATGAGATGGATGAGATAGAGAGATGTGCGTAATTATATAATGTTGAATCATCATAATATCAACTCTTCAAATTTTGTGAAAATAAGTTTATAAGATCAATCAACTTAGCATAAAAATACCTTAAAATCTTAGAAATTTTTTTATTTTATTAATACACACACATAAAATAACTGTTGCCAGCTTGAGGATCTTGAAATGGATGATGAACAAGTGTAAGAGAACTAAGGGTCTAGAGTTGTTTCATATTATAAAAAATTAATAATGAAGAACTGATTTTAGAGAGAATTCATTCAAATTAAGAGATGTTGTCAAAGTCCAGCAATGAGTTAGGGGTTTGATTATGAATGTTGGGAAAGAAAAAAGAAGTTGGCCAAATAATAGATGCTGACCAAGACTATTTGAAACACCAACTAGGGAGAGAGACCAAAAAATGTTGACCAAAACTATATAGTCATGCATATAATGAAAACAAAAGATTCAAACTATTAGAAAATGTGTGATTTTAATTGAAAGCATTGCAAAGTCTATTCTTTAGAAATTAACAATTTTGAAAGGTTTTAAAATAATTAAGTTTTTTTTTCTATAATTTTTACCTAGGTATACAATTTTAAACACAAAAAAGACATTTATATTTATTTTCAAAATTGATAATAAATTTCACGAAAAAAATGTAATATATATAATTTAAGTTAAAGTTCTTAATCTCTTGCTCACTGTAAAATCAAAATTGCAATTTTTTGTAATTAAGTCAAAATAAAAAAAAGATAACCACAAACATCAATTCAATCGGAATTTCATATGTAAATTAGTTGCAAAAATACTATAATTCAAAATAGTAAATACGTAAAATGCATGAATTTGATAAGAATCTACTTTCAATCATATCAAAGCTGCAAGTTCGATCTGTTGGGTCATTTCAAATCAAAATTTGAAATTTTGGAAATGCTTATGTTGAAGTGACCAAATTCAAAACTCTTTTCTGAAAAAAAACTTCAACCATTTTTACTTATTTCTTTTAATTTGATTTCAATTTGGACTTATTTCTTTCCTATTTCCCTTGGAATTCCTGTTACACTTGCTCTACGTCAGAGAAATAAGCTCCAAGTAATAATCCTTCCCCTTGTAAGAAGCCTTTCCTTGCACAATAACAAGGCAATGAAATTCTTAAACAAATTTAATTATTAAAAAATTTTAAATTAATAAAAGGGCAAGTGTAATGAGGAAAGCGAAAGAGGCAAACCCTTTTAGTTGGACCAAAAAATGACAATGAATTTTGAAGTGGATGGCTAGCAATGCGGGTCAATGGGGGTATAGAAAGTGTACCATCTAATAGGGTTATAAATGTGTCTAACCATGTTGAACAGTAAGTTGTTCAAGTTTGATTTAATAAAATAAAATAGTTTTAAATTGTATTCAGGTTTGTCTTGTTAAATTATTTTTAAACGAGTTTCTAATTGAGTCGATTGCGAGTCGAATTGGAGTAACTTAATTTTTTAAATAGTATTAGGTTACTTTTAACTTAACGGGCCAAACTTGAATCGAATTTAATAAATTAATCAGTTTTAAAATATACTTAAGTTTGATTTATTTATTTTACATACTATCTCAAACAAAACTCTAATAAAATCAATCACAAGTCAAAATTTGAATAGTTTAATTCGCTATACAATCCAGTGTCTGGATTCTCTCGTCATCTGATTAGATGACCGTTTGGCTAAGCGGCTGCTCCACCTACTTTCACGTTAGGAGCAAAACTCTTCTCAGTAACTTTCGATGAAAACGATATTATAAGCATCCGTGCCGGTGGGCCGAACGGGGCTTAGATATTGCTAGTTCAATGGTGTGCATTGCAGTGGCAGACATGGAACGAGACTTGATAGCACTGAAGCACTTCCCGAACTTACATTTTCATCCACAAATAAAATAAAATGATTAAAACAAAGATTTTGTTAGTAAAGAGAAGTGCGGCGACTTTTTCAGAAGTCTTGGAGGGCGCCGATGAATTGGAAAAAGCATTACTGGACGCATATTGAAGACTCGACCCTTTAAGTTGGGGGAAAGTGGAAAGAGAATAAGAAGATCTAAAGACCACAAAGAACTTGTGGCTGAGAATTGCAATTGGCTGATGACGTGGCATGCCCAGCTGGCTAAGCGAATAAAAAACGTAGAATCCCCGATGACGCCGACGACGCAGACGCAGAAAAGCACCCAAACACCAGGTCCTGGCTCACCGCACCCATCCAACTCCTACAAGCCAACACCCAAAGTCCCAAACCAAAAGCGGGCAAACGCACATACGAGCAGAGAATGTTACACCCAATCCAAAGCCAGGATTAATCTCTGTGTACTTTCTCTAGAAAGTGTTTTTGCTTCTATAACAGAACAGAGATGTCGGAGGTAAAGGACCCGGCGATTAAGCTCTTTGGGAAGACGATTCCGTTATCAGAGACGCAGGCGCTGGGCGCCGTCTCCGGCAGAGCTCCTCCACCCGCTTCTTCTGATCCTCCTTCTGACGATAGTCCTAATGAAGACCCTCCTCCTCCTACGTCCAATGCTTCGGCTGAGAACAACGATACGAACAGAGTTGGAGAAGAGCAGCAACCAGACAAGGTATGGATTATGTTGATTACTTTAAATTTCTAGGACAACCCATTATGTGAAACACTAAAAGAAATAATGGGTCGATTTTAGTTTTACTTGGTTTGAATTTTTTCTTGAGTTGGAATAATCCTTGGTTTGAGGGATTTTGAGCCTAATTAGGGTTTTTGGATATAGTTTTGTAAGTTCACATTTGAACTTGAAAGGACCTACAATTCTCAGACTTGTTTTTGTACATTAATTTTTTCTTCCTGTTCTAGATAACTTTGTTTGGATAAGTTTAGTCTAATCTTACTTACCTAAAAAAGTTTATTCTAATCTTTATTGAGTAAGATAGTGCTGGTCCATATATAGATTTGCATATTATCATGAATATTGATTTTTGAACTACAATTGAATTAAAAGCACATTTCACACTTTTCCAATTTGAATCTCCTTCCCTTAATTGGGTGTTGTATGATGCGTGCTTCCGTTAGATTTCAGCTATGCTTGCTATTAGTTGTTGTTGAAATCAAATGACTTGTTAGTTATTTTTTCTTAATAACCCTCTTTAAGATCTTGAAATCAATGACTTGTCAGTTATTTTTTTTCTTAATAACCCTCTTTAAAATGTTGAAATCAAATGACTTGTCAGTTATTTTTTTCTTAATAACCCTCTTTAAAATGTTGAACCATGGATTACTTATTAAAAAAGAAAGAAGAATGAAAAAGAAAAACAGATGTTGAACCAGTGGAAGATTCATTTTTCAACTAGTTATATCCCTTTGTTAACATACTACTACTATGGAAAGATATTGTTTTAAGTCTATATTCATAATTTTTTCTTTTTAATATCCCATCAGGAAATTGATAATCTAGATTCATTCCTCACCTCCAGAAAGTTTCTGATCATTGATAAGCCAGAAATCTTCTTTATTCTGTAATGATCTGCTTCCGCTTTTGTGCACAGTTTTCTTTATTAACTTTTCATGTTGGTTCTTCTATTAGTCCTGCTTTTGTTGAGCTCTCCTAAAGCTGGCGGATGAATATTTGGGGTCATTACTATTTTGTTCCTATCAAGTGACATCACTATTGACCCTCTAACAATTAATATTCAATAATTTAATAATCTATAATAATTATTAATTTTTATAAAGAACTAACTTTGTTCCATGGTAAATAATTATTAATTCTATTACTTAATAATTTATACTTTTTTTTTTGAAAAAATCCTTTTATAGCATTAACTATTAGGATAGAAAAATAAATAAATAAATATAAATATATATATATATATTATATAGAAACTACTATTAATATTAATTTATTAATAAAGAAAAAGAAGTTAAGGGTTCTCCCATAACTTAAATTAGATACAATAATATTGTTCGGTGAAACATGTTCATCACCATTGGAAATATATATGCATGTCTTATTTTTATTGCTAAACACCGCATACTTATAAGGAAAATATTTCATTAATAAAAATTATAGAGAAAATAATTAATAATTTTCAAGTTTGCCAAAATTATTAGTTATTAGAGAGTGGATTGTAACTTATGAAGCACGCACACTCTATTTTAGCTCACGTGTTCGTGTCGGACACGTGTCGGACACTTTCCAAACACGTGTCCGGACACTTGAATCATGGATATTGATGATTAAATAAAGAAATTCTTTACTTTTTATTTAATGGTTTTGTTATTTTAATATCTTAATAATATTTTTTTAATTTGTATGTTTTTATGCCAATTTTAATTGAAATAACATTAGATTTTTATTATATGATCATATAAAAATAAAAAAATTATATATATTCAATGTGTCCCTAACGTGTCTGTGTCCTACTTTTTTGAAAAATAACCTGTATGCGTGTCCGTGTCGTATCGTATCCGTGTTCGTATCCGTTCTTCTTAGATTGTAACTGCCTCCAAAACGTAGGCTTGAGTAAGATAGTGCTGGTCCATATATAGATTTGCATATTATCATGAATATTGATTTTTGAACTACAATTGAATTAAAACCACATTTCACACTTTTCCAATTTGAATCTCCTTCCCTTAATTGGGTGTTGTATGATGCATGCTTCTGAGATTTCAGTTATGCTAGCTATTAGTTGTTGTTGAAATCGAATGACTTGTAAGTTATTTTTTCTTAATAACCCTCTTTAAGATCCTGAAATCAATGACTTGTCAGTTATTTTTTTCTTAATAACCCTCTTTAAAATGTTGAACCATGGATTACTTATTAAAAAAGAAAGAAGAATGAAAAAGAAAAACAGATTTTTTCTATATTCATAATTTTTTCTTTTTAATATCCCATCAGGAAATTGATAATATAGATTCATTTCTCACCTTCAGAAAGTTTCTGATCATTGATAAGCCAGAAATCTTCTGTATTCTGTAATGATCTGCTTCCGCTTTTGTGCACAGTTTTCTTTATTAACTTTTCATGTTGGTTCTTCTATTAGTCCTGCTTTTGTTGAGCTCTCCTAAAGCGGGCGGATGGATATTTGGGGTCATTACTATTTAGTTCCTATCAAGTGACATCACTATTGACCCTCTAACAATTAATATTCAATAATTTAATAATCTATAATAATTATTAATTTTTATGAAGAACTAACTTTGTTCCATGGTAAATAATTATTAATTCTATTACTTAATAATTTATACTTTTTTTTTGGAAAAATCCTTTTATAGCATTAACTATTAGAATAGAAAAATAAATAAATATATATTATATAGAAACTACTATTAATATTAATTTATTAATAAAGAAAAAGGAAGTTAAGGGTTCTCCTATAACTTAAATTAGATACAATAATATTGTTCGGTGAAAAATGTTCATCACCATTGGAAATATATATGCATGTCTTATGTTTATTGCTAAACACCTGCATACTTATAAGGAAAATATTTCCTTAATAAAAATTATAGAGAAAATAATTAATAATTTTCAAGTTTGCCAAAATTATTAGTTATTAGAGAGTGGATTGTAACCTATGAAGCATGTACACTCTATTTTAGTTCACGTGTCCGTGTCAGACACTTCTTAGACACGTGTCCGGACACTTGAATCATAGATGTTGATGATTAAATAAAGAAATTTTTTAATTTTTATTTAATGACTTTATTATTTTAATATCTTAATAATATTTTTTTAATTTGTGTGTTTTTATACTAATTTTAATTAAAATAATATTAGGTTTTTATTATATGATCATATAAAAATATAAAAAATTATATATATTCAACGTGTCCTTAATGTGTCCGTGTCCTACTTTTTTGAGAAATAACCTGTCTGCGTGTCTTTGTCGTATTGTATCCGTGTCCCATGTCCGTATCCGTGCTTCTTAGATTATAACTGCCTACTCTGTGCTTGGCTTGAATACAGACCACATATTCTGTGAAAGAATTACAACTTACTTTCCTGCCTTTTCACCCTTTCCATGTCCGATTCCAGTTCTTCTATGCTTCATTTAGTTGTTTAGAAGTTGTGTAAGAGGAAAATAAAACTTGCAATACTATTATGGCCCCTAAATTCCTAACGTATTATAAAACTTTAGGTTTTCATTTGATCTTATATGTATTCTTGACCAGCAAATGGATGATGCTCAAATTTTAATATCCCACTTCTAATAAGATTCATGTCACCTACCAAAACCGTTGGTATAAAGCTCTTCGCTGAGATGAGTTTAGTTTAGTTGAGTTGAGTTTCAATCTTATCATAAGTGTGATGGAGAATATAATGATGACTTATTTAGCTATTTCAACTATTGAATCTCATGTTAATGTAATGAAGTAGGTAATCTCCAGATTATCGTAACTTTTAGTTCCTGTGGTTGACTTTTGTTCCTCATTGAAAATTATAATTGATCCAGGAACCATCAGGAGGAAGACTAACTGATACTAAACAGGAGGATGTGGCCCAACCACTGACTTCGGAGGAGATTACAGGTCCAAATGCAACTCCATTAACAAATGAGAACCTGAAAACACCATCTGTTGACAATGAAGATGCTACACTAAAAATTTCAAAGACTGAAGAAGAACAGAGTGGGACGGGTAATTTACAAGAGAAGACCCTGAAGAAACCAGACAAGATACTTCCTTGTCCCCGCTGTAATAGCTTGGATACCAAATTCTGTTACTACAATAATTACAATGTCAACCAGCCCCGGCACTTCTGCAAGAAGTGCCAGAGATACTGGACAGCTGGTGGGACCATGAGGAATGTGCCTGTGGGTGCTGGTCGTCGCAAGAACAAGAACACTGCCTCTCATTACTGTCACATAACTGTCTCAGAAACTCTTCAGAATGCCCGAGCAGATCTTCCGAATGGAATACACCACCCTACTCTGAAGCCCAGTGGCACCGTCCTCACCTTTGGTTCAGACACACCCATTTGTGAATCAATGACAGCAGTTTTGAACATTGCCCAGAAAACAATGCAGAACTGCGTACAAAATGGGTTTCATAAACGAGAAGATTTCAGAATTCCAGTTTCTTATGGAGTTGGAGAGAATGGGAATGATCACTCAAATGGGTCTTCAGTCAATGCTCCAAATTCGAAGGATGAGGCTGGTAAAACTGGGTTGCAAGGCCCAGTGATGCATAATTGTCATAGCTTCCCTCCTCAGTTACCATTATTTCCTAGTGCTTCTTGGCCTTACCAATGGAATTCAGCTCAATGGAGACCTCCAGTGCCGCCGCCTCCTTTCTGCCCTCCAGGCTTTCCTATGCCATTCTACCCTGCTGCACCTTATTGGGGTTGTACTGTACCAGGCGCTTGGACTGTCCCTTGGGTTGCCCCACCTGCTGCTGCTCCAAACCACACAGCCCCTGCTTCTGGTCCTAATTCTCCAACCTTGGGGAAGCATTCAAGGGATGAGAACATGCTTAAACAAACCAACTCTGGAGAAGAGAAGCCACAGAAGGAGAGTAATCCTGAGAGGTGCCTTTGGATTCCAAAGACTTTGAGAATCGATGATCCTGGAGAAGCTGCAAGGAGCTCTATACAGGCTACACTGGGGATTAAAAATGACAGACCCTATTCAATCAGTGGGGGAGGTCTCTTTAAGGCCTTCCAATCAAAGGGTGTCGGAGAGAATCATATTTCCAGAACATCTCTGGTATTGCAAGCCAATCCTGCTGCATTGTCTAGGTCACAAAGCTTCCATGAGAGTTCATAAGTGTGCTGCTTGAAACTTTTTTACAGTCACATTCTGGTGGCAATGGAAGGGCAGGTATCTGTTTGGTCTATACAAATTTGCTGCAACTTTAAACTCCACCAAGCCATGTTGATTCACCAGCCTCATTTCTAAGAGAGATTAGCTGCAGTAACCAATTTCCACTTCTTCTTGGCTGAAAGCATGAATAGGTGCTTTTCGATTTCATGTAGATGGTTTGCTGAGATTTTAGTTCATGTACATATTTATGTGTAAGTAGTGAGATGTACAACAGAGTGAGTTTCTGTACCAAAATCCCAAATGTAGTAAAGTAAACTTTGGGAATAAAATTCAAACACTTTCTTCGTCTTCCAAAATACATATTTCTTGTTGGAATTCTATTCATTTCATGGGAGGAATCTTACCTCTGCCTATCTCAATTGCCAAAATGATCTTCTAAGTGGCTAAGATCTGCATGGCTCATGAATTGTAAACAAAAACCATCTCTGTAAAATTAAAATGCTCGCGTTTCACTTGGTTTCTTAAAAAATTATGATATGTTAAGAGTACAGAAAATTCAAAAAAATCAGGTGATGGGATAGAGAATTTGTTCATTGTCCAATTGTTTGGGAACATTCAGGAATACAGTTAAAAAGATGTAGAGTGCAAATTAGGCCGAGGGAGTTCTTTCCATCCCTTACAGCTATGCAAGAAATAATATGAGGTGGGAAGAAAGTAGGGATGGGGGCAAATCCAAAAGAAAGAGGTTCTTGTAGGCCCAGTTCTCTACAGATACACTCAAACTCTATCACAAAAGGCTCGGCACCTTTCCCTTTCGTTACCAAAGAATCCAAGCAATTAGCTCCAAAAAGTGGAAAGCTGGTCATAAAGTTTTCTTTTACCTTTTCCATTTCATCTTACTTTCCTTTTTCTTTTCCTTCCATGCGTATTGTTTTGAAGCAATTAGTATACAAGTCAAGAACTCATTAGTCATAATCCTATTGGATTCTGACTTCGAAAAATGTGAAAAAAAAACACCTTAGTAGAATATGGTTCATGAAGCAGGCCAATCACACTCAACCATATAGACAAGTTGTATGACTTTAAGACAATTTTTTTTTTTTTTTTTGGTCTAGATGACAAATTGTGATTGCTTTAATCCATACAAAAACTATCTCTATTTCACGTGTTACACACCACATGATGCACCCATTAAGGCAACGATTTGGCCATGGACTCGAAAAACATCTAATCAAGTAGTTAGCACAACTGTATAATTTAAATATAAGTTTTTGTGGGAACTTGGTCAATAACACTCACCATGTAAATGAGTTATCCAGACATTGAGAAGATAGTTTTTTTTTCTAATTGGTTTAATTGGTACTCAGTTCGCCTGAAATTGATGCCCAATAAAAGAGGCCACTATAATAACACAAACATACCATATCATTTAGGTTTGCTAAAACTACAATTAAGCATTACAAAATTAAAGTAGTTTAAGGATTAAAAATCAAGGTTATGTAAGGAAGAACAGCCTCACCCTTGGGGTTCGGGACTCCAAAGTCTACTCTTCACTTCATATTTTATCTCTGTCTGGTTCTTTCAAAGTCATTAAGTTATTAATAATCCAGATCAGGATGAACTATAATGAACCCATTAATCCAAATCAGATGAACTATAATGAACCCATTAATTAGTGAAGGCTTTGCTTCTTAGAAGGTGTTGTGCAAACACATGATACAGGATCATTAGCGAGTATCGAGTCCATAAATCGGACCTATAACATTATGTTATTTAAACAGTATATTTGGTTCTTAAGAGATAAAAAAATATAACATTTTCCATACATAATAAGATGTAATTAGTGGGGTTTGTGAACCACTTCAATAAACTTTGTTCATGTAAAAATTTCTCCTTATTTTATGCAAAGATTAATTGAAATGTATACTCAAAAGGAATATACACACACATATATTGCTTTGTAAGGGAACCATGCCACTGTTAAAGGTATGATGGCATACTTCACTTTGCCTGAAAAACAAGGCTTCCTACTTGGTTGTTTTTTAATAAGCTTGAAACTATTAAAGAAAAAAAAAATAGAGCTACTTTCTTCATTTTAAATCTAATGGTGACTTGCAGTGCTTCCCTTTCAAGGCCATATGAAATGGATCAGAAGCATTCTCGAACCTTCATGTGTAGGACACAAAGCCTGCACTGACATTCATATATAGAACAAGACTTTCAACCTTAAATTATTATTCTTATTCTTATTATATAAACAATTTCAAATTTATTTTGCAGTTAACTACTCTGTAGTTTTGGTAAAAGGATTTTACTTTAATACATATATAAGGAAACCTTATCATGAATATTGCAGCATTGCTGTTATGATCTTCTTGCTGGGAAAAAAAAGATTGACAGCTCCTAAAGATAGAAGAAACAGATTAGGTTAAATGTCATTTGTGTTTGTCTAATCAGTTTGGGGGGTTTTCCCCCATTGGTTGACAACACCACCAATGAACCCAAAAAACAGAAAAAAAAACTCTGTAATGTACTTCTGCAGGTTGATATTTCACGGACTATTTGGCCTTTTTATTCACCATCTCTGCCTCCCTGATTTTGACCCTGAAAGTGCAGATGCAGGGCCAAACACTAACACAAAATCTGGATTTCCTTTCATCATTCCTCCAACTCCATCACCACTTCCAATAGAATGATAGTTGTTTACTTTTTATTTTAATTTTTTTTTGGAGTTGTTCCAAATCTTTATTTATGTTCATAATGGAATAAATCAGATGTTTGTGAAGCTTCTTTCATTTGTTTTTTTCTTTGGTAAGCAAAATTTTATTGAAAGGAACAAAACCAAAGGAAACAATAAAAAGGAACAAAGTTTTTTAATGATGTCATTGCATGCTTATCTTCTTATGTATATGTGCTAGTTGTCAATTTTGTGATGATTCTGATTCCTTTGGGCATCAAAAAAAGAAAACGAAAAAGATTCTGATTCCTTTAGGGGTTAGGTAGTAATATATATTGTGAGCAGAACACAAGCCAGGAAGGAGTCCCCTCAAAAGTAAACATGAATTTCCTCAACCACATTGTCATATTTTTTGTAATGCTATCCTTCTCCTTCTCTGTCCATGGGAATGGAAATCCCAAGGACATCAACATGTTTGATCTTAAGTCTCCAATGGCCAAATGCCTTTTGTTACAATCGGCATGATTGTTCTCTACCAATACCCCAACGGTTTACGATACATGGTCTCTGGCCTGAATATGCCAATGGAAAGTCTGCATTATATTGCAAACCAGTGGTGCAACTCATCATTTTCGAATAAGAAATCAACCTGATCAGTCCATTGAGAATTTGCTTCCCAACCCAACTGAGAATTTTCCTGGTAGCCGTACGCATATTTGTATTTGATAGCAGAGATTGAACCGAGTGTAAACAAATAAACTCTGAAGTGGATCAAGGAAGCCATTGAAGATGAAATTGGCTGGACACCCCGTATAAAGTGCACAAAGAGGGAAGATGACAGTATTCAGATATCGGAAATTCGTTTGTGTGTGAAAGCCACCTACACCACAAGTAATGGAAGATTTCAGGTTTATTTCTCGTAGTGGGAGCCCTTATATAGAGTGCGGTGGCGAAAATGATGGAGTGCACTTCTCCCCGGATACAAATATGCGTACGGCTACCAGGAAAATTCTCAGTTGGGTTGGGAAGCAAATTCTCAATGGACTGATCAGGTTGATTTCTTATTCGAAAATGGAGTATGCTAATATGTGTTTTATACTGTAATTTATTTGTCATCAAAACTTCTCACATTTCAATTGTAAGTTGTAACTATCTCACACCAAAATCTCTATGTTTCAGGCAGACTTAAAAGTAAAGACGAATAAAAGGACCATGAATGGAATCAAGAATCAAGAGGAATGATACTAATATGTTCTTCAGTTTATACACACACACACACACACATATATATACATATAGTATATATATATGAACATCTCATATCCAAACTATTTATCGCTGGATGTTTATAGAAAATGATGGATGGGGACTATCTATATGTATTTAAGTTTGATGATCAAATATACAAAAGTGTTTATTACTTAATGTGTAGTGGAAATCATGCTTCCTTTAATTCTGGCAGTGTTCCTTTTTTAATATATATTTATTTATTATTTTTTTGTTTACTTATTTACACGATAGATTTTATGATAAAATTAATACTTGGGGGTCCCTGTTTCTTCTGGCTATGTTAGTTGCTCTGTTGTGTGGCTAGGTTTTCTCCATCGCCCTGTGAAGTGCCTCGTGTTTTGGGCAGCAGCTTCTTGTCCTTCTCATTTATTGATTCCCAACATTTTTTTTTTATTTATAAATGTTTAATATTTTAATTTTATTTGAACAACAAAGAATATACAAGAAAAATCATTTGTCCTGTCTTCTTTTCTATCCTACCTATTTCCGCCAACCAAGACTATTGTAGGCCTAACGCATGTCAAGTTTTACCACTGCATGATATCTGTTGCCTTTCTTTTTGTTTGAAGTTTTCAAACTATGAAGCAATTCATGGGCTGCAATAACATTGTCTATAATCTGTCTACCCGGTACAAATGCACACTGATTCATGCTAATCACTTCCAGCTAAAATCACGCAGTCGATTAACAAGTGTTTTGACAATAATTTCATAGGTAACATTACATAAATTGATTGGATTCATTAGGCACTTTATCTTCATAATCAAAACAATTTCGGTGTGATTGATACTAAGTAACAATATGTACACACTTTAACTTCAGAATCAAAACGATATCAGTGTGATTGCTACTAAGTAACAACATGTACACAAGAGTGAAAAAAAACTCTAGATGCTTTCATTTCAAGCTTTCTTTTTATGGTTCGTAATGATGTAAAATCAAAAGAAGATCGATTATTAACTTTCAATCATCTCATCATTTCGAGCATTTACTTGAAAGAGATAGGTTATACATGTGGTTGAAACGGTGAACATGAACGGATGTTACTACATTTTCATTTAAAAACGGATTTGACCAAATCAAATTATGTAACTCCTTTCCATGGTCAGCATTCAGTTCCACCAACTATGGTTGACATGTTCTCATATTGATTACAGGGCCTAGGGGTATTTTATTAAATTGTGTCATTCATCGTATCCTTACATTACATATGAAGAAAATGGCCAACTAATTTTTTGAAAAGAGATTGTAGTATGAATATTTGAGATAATAATTTTAAATCCATTTTGATGTATGTGTAAGGTAAATTGTTAAATATTGCAAAAAATGAGAATGAATGATGGAAGGAAAGAAGGATGCTTATACTCTTTTGAAATTCCAGTATATCCATGGAGTTTTTTTTTCTGGGAAAAAGACTTAGCAACTTAGTAGTAAGCACATTTAATCTGTCGTAATTTGTATGCTTGGATGGCCGTCAATTAGTGAAGAAGCCCCATCACGTATACTAAGGAGGAGTATACCGATAAAAGGAAACCCATGACGCTGACACCAATAGTTGCCATGTCAATTGCCACATGTATTTCAGTCTCAAGAAATTAAAAGAAATAATTTTACAAGAAATCAAATCACAAGAACAATGGTTGTTTCACCTTGAAAAAGCAAACAATCAGAAATTAACCGGATAAGCCTCGTGAAAACGCAAACAATTAGCAATCAACTAGATGAGCCTTGCCGGCGATCTCGTTCCATCGGTATGACAAAATCGATGCTGTCTTAAAGAAGAGATCTTCTGCGATGGGAATATATATTTACCTAGGATAGATTAATATATGATAATTTTTGCTTGCTGCCTTTTCAATAATTTTTATCACATTTTCAATAAAAAAAATTTAAATAAATAAGAAATCAGAATAAATTTTCATTTTTTGGGTTCTTTTTTAGTCTACAGACATTTCACATTGTCAATAAACAGAATATTGTCACTATGATTTTAGAGAGTGCAGAAAGTAGTGATTTAATTTTCATGAGGTCAGAAAATTTTTAAGTGCAAAAATCTCTTCATGTTCATCTGATTAGTTTCTCATTGCAGTGGAATAATTATACGTAATTTACATTATTATGAAATAGCACACGAGTGATTTAAGGATATCTGTACATTATTGTGGAATAATATGTAATTAACATTATGTTTATTGGACAATCTAAAATTGATTTGCTTCAAGTGTGATCTTGACTTTTATCCCCAAAAGGACCATGCTAACATTTAAGTAAATAAATACACACACACACACACACACACACATATATATATATATATATAAGGGTAATATGTGCAAAGGTATTCTGACAAATCCTTGTCTAGTGTTTACGTCTCTAGCAGTTCTTGAGAGGTGG